>LKNJ01000001.1:164867-496009 GCA_002120245.1 Maccullochella peelii
AAAAAAAAAAAAAAAAAAAAAAAATATAGCGACTTCCTGAAATATGATCAAGTGTAATGATTGCCTTAGGAAATCCCGACGACAGCTGATTCAACTCCGCGCACTTTCCCCATTCAGAGATGTCCAAGTCCAAAGCTGCCTCGCTCAAAAAGTGAGAAATGTGAGGGAACTGAAGAGTGAGCGATGAAAAAACATTGACGAATAAACAAGCCGCTGCTGTCTCAGTCGCCCACTGGAATGACATCAATTTCAGGGCAATTACTGAAGAGAAGTGTTGTCTTATGAGTGGGGACCATGTGCTTCATTGAAACGCTCCGCGAGGTCCTAAAGCCACCTCTAGCGCCCATAATCAGTAAACAAGCACTATCAAGTTACCGGAAACAAAGCACAACTTCCGGTTGTAGCTTTCAAAATAAATCCCCAGAAATCACTGACAGATTCAGCATGAAAGTTCTTCACTTTGGAAATAGTAGTTTGACAAAAACATCTTGACTCTATGTCCTACTTTTTTACTGAACTTTTACTTTGCTTTCACTGTGAGATGCAGTTGAAAGCCCACAAAAAAGCTAGAAGGCCCTATGGACATCATGTAGGTCGTTGAATCGCACAAAAATGCCAAATATTTGCTGGTTGCAGCTCCTCAAATGTGAGGATTTGCTGCTTTTCTTTGATTCACTGCAAATTGAATATTTGAACACAATATGTTTTGGACTGTTGGTCAGACAGCAATTTCAGCCATGCACTGTCAGAACTTGTAAGTGGTGTCCCGAAAAAGCTAGTTAGTGAACCTTGAGTCAAGATTATTATTTTATCACATATATAGTTTTGCACGAATGTCTACAACCGTCCAGAAGTTCAGTTTAACCCATAGGTCACTGTGGTGGTGGAGTGTGGTTTAGTGCTCAGCTGCAGTGGAGAGCAGGGGGAGTGGCTCAGGGAGCCAACACCTGCAATTGGCGAGCACAGGTAGGGATGATTACTAATCTACAGTCTAATTACTACAATCATTGTTCCTGAAACGGCCTGGAAAGTGCGGGACGCAGTGGGAATTTAGAGTTGTATTTTGAAGGCAAACTACTTAATTTCCGGCCTCTCTCTTGGTATCCCTTGCTCAACTTGACCCGACGGGCTTGGTAGCCGCACACATACTGTAGCAGCCCACGCTGAGTGTAAATTTGAATAATATAGCCTACACAGCCCTCACTCACAGATGTTTTTATGGATACATGTTGTTATTCAGTCACAGTAAGCTTAGAGCAGCTGTGTGGGGTAAAAAAAAATGAAAACAGACTTGCAAATCCAGTTGAATCTGTTAACTCCTTCTCCATGAATGCAGCTCTTGATTCCTCAGCAGAAATTGGTCTGTTCTCTGTGTACAGAACACACACCAGCAAGTGGCTTTACTTTGAATACATTAACATTTTAAAATATCAGAATCAAATATATTCATGATACTCACAGCCAGCTACTCAAGACTCTACTTATCCCCAAGGTGCCATGATGCACCAAAAAATCGTGGTCCTAAATATGGACATGGCCCATTCAAACACTATGATGCAGCTCAATTATGCTCTTCAGTGTGTGCACTCTGCACTGCACCACATGGTCATCCACTTCAGAGGATGAATGCAGGCAGAAAAGTGGCAGATGTCCACATGCAGGCTGGGTTCCTGAAGTCTCCCCCAACAGGAAAAAATCAAAGTACAGCATTCCAGGTACAGTGTGCTCCCAGCATGGAGACTTGTTAAGGTAAAGTCACAGCAGCACATCCAATTGCTGTCTCACACACCATTTCTCAAAACTCTTCCTTCGGGATCAAATATGAATGGAAGTAAAAGAACACTGAGGAGTATTTCCCTGCATGCTGATTTTACTGGAACTCAACCATCGGCTATGGGACGGTACAAAGAGCTGATCTTTTGCTCTTTTTGAGAACCAGGGCATGCTTGGAGGAAGACGATAAGGCACAGAGAGGAGCAGGCAGTAAAATAGGACTTTCTGTTAGTGTACTAGGACAGATAGTGCTCAATAATAAATCCCAGCTTTGTGGAAGTTATTCCATATAACCTCTATTATTATGTCGATGCAGTTGGGAGAAAAAAAACACAACTTCTCACCAGTGCTTAAAGGCAAATTTTAAAGTCACATTTGGAAGACAATCAAACAAGATATCTAAACACAACTCAAATACAAAATACATATAATTAAATTCAAATATAAAATACATAAAGTGGGAGTATAAAGAATTCAATAGTTTTTTTTTGTTACATTGCATAATGAAACCTTCTTTGTAATGTTGAATAGCGAAAAACAACACTCATATTAAATAATCTTCTTCTGGCAGCAGTTATGGTTCATATTTGTCTTATTCTACTTTCTAGTCTAAACTTACTCATTTTAGAAAGAAGAAAACAATTATGAACCACGAGTGCTGTTATTAATAATCCCCTACTGTCCAAATACACCCACACAAGCATGTGCACTGACATGAAATAAGGTTTGCAGAAATAGTCAATAGCAATCATCTGTCTTCTCCAAGACATCAGTGCAAATGTAGATGGATGAAACAGCTAGACTATGAGAGGACTCCAACTTAAAGTCTAATGAGTAAAATAACAATTAATTAATAATGAAAAGAGTGTCTTCTCTTTGTTGTCTATCATTCCAATAATTAAATATTCACACTCTTACTTTTGATTTATGCCCGGCTCAATCATGTTGCCGAGCAGCACACTTACTTTGGATCAAAACACACAAATCTAAATGTGCAATGGCAGGCCCCAGTCCATCATGAGGCAAAGACAGAGACAAAAGCTTCATTCAAATAGACACTGTCCATTAACAGGGCATTTCCAGTGAGAAGAGGTCACATTCCTCCATCTCACAGCTAATAGCTGGCACTGAATGACGGCAGAGCCCACTTCAGGCTTCCTTCTGCTTATATAATGAGGATGACGGTTTAAGACTGTCCAGGATGGGACTGTGAAGCATAATCAACGATTCTGTCTTATATCACTGCTTCACATCACATGAGATCAAGCGGCTGCGTGAGGACATCAGTGCTTTATCGTGCAGTGAGACGTAACTCTGCATCCCATCACATGAAGTACTCTGGAAAGAAAGGCAATTCACGATCAAGTAAAAACCAGATACATCAGCGTGTTTATGTGGCTCAGTGTGATATCTGATGACAGCCAAAGCAGAATGTTGAGACATGACGTCATGCAGTACATTCATTTTGGCCATCTTCATTTGTAATTGCATACAAGGGCAGCTAGGACAGCTGAGTCCCACAAGTATCTGTTTTTCTCAAAAGACAAATCGTTGTCTTTCAGAAACCCAGAAGGCAACTTAACAACACTTAGCACTGTTCTGAAGGTATTTCTGCCCAAGTGCATCAAATATACTATATCATACTATTATACTATTTAGTACTATATACTATTTTTAACCTATTTAAGCTGTCCCAAACTGCTACTATGTTTCTTTATCCAAACAAAGATGGACATATCTCCTTGCTGGATTTGTACAACATATTAACAAAATAAAAAAGTTTTATTATCAGGTATTTATGTGGTGGAGATATGTCTCTTTCGCCTACCATCTTTTGTTGGCTTAGGAAATACAGTAGAGTTGCAATAAGGGAAAAAGGTTAAAAGTTTTTTTTATTGAGCATCAGAATACATTTTTTTATCCAGATGAGCAGAAGAGTCTTTGAGGGTTCCTTCAAAACAGCGGTAAGTGATGTTAAATGACCTTCTGGGTTTTTGAAAGATTGCCATGGATTTATCTTTTTAGAAAAACAGATGTGAAGCTCTGTAACTCAAATGTACTGCTAATACATGGGAGAAAAAAACAAGGGTTAAAGAATACTGCACTGATATTTTAATTCATGTTCAACACTGTCAACGAGCAAATTTCACTTCATCAGTCTCTTATACAATGCCACAGGCTCTGTCATGTCATTATCATCTTCATCTGTTGTCAGTGTTGTCATTCAGCTGTTGCTCCTTTGAAGAATCTGATCCAACAGTTTCTGCAACAAGAAAACAAAATACTCAGATGACTAAAACACTTATGTAAGAATGATGACTGTAGATCACCAGCCTAGTCCTCACAGAAGTCATGAGGTCTTTTTTCAATCCTGACAAAAACACACAAACACATACATTCTCTTCCAGCTCCAGATGGGAATCAAACAGTCCTGTACAGAAACGGGAGTGAAGCCTGGTCCCTGCTGGCCTCTCACCAACACTGTTCAGGTTTCCAGCTCCTCTTTCAGGACCTGCTGGATCTCTGGCATCGCCCCTCTTCCCTGTCTTATCTGCCACAGCAGCAGTGTGGGTGTAGCAACTGTGTGTGGGCACCCACACTGTCTGCAGCTCGGCTGAATGGTGGCACTGCACTGTAGCTTTCTCTGCCACTGAAGGGCCTTTTGTTTCACCAGGAACACAGGCCTCATACACTCAAAACAATGAGACTGTTCACAGTTTCTCTCCATAATGAGGGAAAGGGTGTGGGGTGCAGTGTGAAAGAGAGCCACTCAAATTTCTCTAGCAAACCAAACTCTGTTCTGTAAAGGGTGATAATTATTGACCACACAATAAAAAACAATTAACAATACCCACTTCACGTGTTGAAAATGCCTATGAAGTGTCTTTTTTGTTTTTTGTTTTTTTCCAGCTTTTCTAATCTAGTGCAAGAAAATAGCAAAAGTTTGGCAGCAGCGACCTCTGGTGGAATAATGAACTAATTGTTCTGAAAGCAAAGACAAGCTCAAGAAATCCTTCAGCAGCTTAAATATTCAATGTAATGCGACTCCTTTTGGAAAGAACTAACATTTACATATTTTTACCAGTGTTACATACAATCAGTATAGCAGCACAAAATCAAAGATCCCCTCTATGACAAGTTACCAAAAGCCCACTAATATTATCATATCTAAAGCTGTTGATTAATGTGTTGTAAGGAATATTTTGACTATGACATTGAATAGGAGACTCGCAATAAAAATGTGAATTCCTACTTCAAAAAGGACCATAAAATTGTTTCATCAGAGCATTATGAAAGGGGATAAAGACCCTAATCAGTCAATGTTAATCAGAGAATAAACAAGGGGCTCTGTTGTTATTGCAATTTGTTATTAAGCCCACATGGCCAACCTGTCCGGCTCAACAGAAGAAAATCCAGAAATATGCTGTGCATCCCATCAACCCCTTTATTTTTGTGCTTTTAGGGTTTTTAAAAAAAACAAAAAACTAAGAAAAAGTTCAGCCTCATGTGTCTCCTTTAATGTCAGTCTTTTCAGTTAACCATAATGGAGTTGGTAGGCGATTTGAAGCCATTATTTTCAACAGCTGCACTGCTGTGAAGAGAGAAAAAGCGGCATTATTACTACAGTCCTTTAGTGCTGGTCATTACTGCAAAATGTTTCACCCTTTGCAAGGTTTAATTGAGCTTGTAGGAGAAAGGTGTGTTATTACTTGCTCAATTGCATGTGGGTCATAGACACAATTAGTGTTCTGTTCAGTGTCTCAGGCAGTAGTTGTTAGCACTGTGGTGAGCTGTTTTGAGGTTATTTGCTATATTTCATATTTTCAGGGATTTGGTGATTCAGTGCATCATTTCTGTGGACATATTTATTTATAACAACTTTATAGGCAGATCTGGTGCTTAAATATTAAGAGAATCAGTCTGTTTGCACTAATGCAAGATGGACCTGACTCATCAACTGATCACCTTTTTCTACCTACTATATTAACCCCTTGATATACCGTTTTTTTCCCTTACCAATCTTATTCCACACTGTCTGTCAGTATCATATACTGTATATTGTGTGTCAAGTTGCTCCAGTTCTTCATTGAAACCAATTGAACAGATGTTTGCATAGTGAAATGTTTATGTCTGCACCATTCCATCAAATGGAAATATTCTAGATGTCTTTTGACATTTTTGGCATATTTGGAAACTTTGGGATCTTCACAAGAATTAAAAAATAAAATGATGTGGGTTTGAATGATTTTTGCCTCTAGGTTAGTGAAGTCTAATGGGTTTACTTGTCTGTGTTTTGACAAAAAGATAGAGGGATTACCTTTTTGAAAAGCTCAACTCGCTGTCTGTTGCTCAAACACACCTCCCTCTTGTCTTCCTCTTTTTTCCTCTTCACCTCTGCAAGCGTACTGTAACAAAATGATAATTGTACATCTTTTAATCTTTTATGACTGTTGGTCATTTAGGGTTGATATTTAAAAAATAGTACCAAAAGGTATGTATTTGTTATCCAAAAACAATATTTATCAGTAAAGAATTAAGTCACCTACAATCCTTTTATAATTTAAGTTTAAATATTTTCTAATGGTGGGATACAGTCATTCACTTTCCGTGCGCCACCACTTACAACACTGCACTCTGTATAAATCCACAGTCTAACCACTCAGTCTCAACATTTCTTCCTAATCAATAGGTGGATCTGTCAGGAAGGAAAATAAACAAGTGAGGCAAGGAAGGGCAAAAGACATAATTAGAGCAAAAGTCTTGGCGGAGAAACAAGAGCAGCATATTTTGTATGGAGATGTCACTGACACAGGCCCTGCCTTCACATGCGAAAGCAAAACAAGCGATAAGGATGAATCTACATCTGACAGCGAGCCAAAGTAGAGATTGAGATGGGACTCACCGCTTAGCTCTGTGCTGCATCTCTTTCCCAGTAATGGCCCTATCTCTGGGTTCGAAAAGGTTATCTGGAAACACGAGCATGTACACACACATTCACACACACATACACACACACACACACACACACACACACACACACACACACACACAGGCAGACACAATGCTGACTGAGTTGAAGGCTCAAAAGCATGGCAGTAAATCACACTAGCATTTCCTGATGACAAGATTACCTTGCATGAGGACATGAATTCCAAGACATTTTATGAAGTATCATTTTGTATCACCATCATGCAAGAACTGTGAGTTCCCATAAACATTCATATATGTTCATCAGACTGAGGAACACTCAGTGAATTAATGTGATTTTTTAAAACTCAGTGAACTAGTCTAAATCTGACACTTTACTACTGTCATTGACCCACTGGTGTATGTTTCTGTTACGGCCAGTAGAGGGCAGAGAGAGCTACAAAATCTCTGCAACCAATCTTTAAATTCTTTATTCTTATATATAGTATATATAACAATAAAGTATTATACTGTGAAGTCTGGCACTCTGAATGGAAATCTCATTAGACAGAACACTGCATCGAGAGCTTAATGACATTTGAAGGTCACAGAAATATTTTTGCTGAAATCCAATGCTGGCAATCATTCTGAAATCTTGTTATTCAATAGAGAAATACTTGCATATACCATATGCAATAAAGCCATTTGTTTCATATCTTACTTCAAGTGCCTTTTATTGTATTTATTGTATCACAGCTTAGCCCGGTGTGCCAGTTCCCTCTCTCTTTCACTCCTTCATTTTTTTGTTTTCTTTACAGTTTGCATGAACATAGTTTAGATGATGTATCAGGCTGAAAATGCCCTTTTTATTACATTTCAGATACTGGCCTGTTATGTGATCCATCCCGAATATAATACATTCATTTCAATAATTTCATCATTTTCTTTGTACATTGTACATGTTATTTTATTTATTAGCTTTTCTATGTAATATCTGTAACTTAATTCATGTACTTAATAGTAGAATCTTAATAAGGTGTTTCCCTGCCATTGAGTAGTTGTGGTGGTCTAAAACTACTGCTAACTCAGTATTTTCAGTTTATTCCAGGATTTTAGTGGATTTAGCACGCCTTCAAGCAAAATAAAACATGAATATATTGTGGAATTGAGCAGCTTAAATCCAGAAATGGATTAAGAGCCTTGAAAAACAACACATATTGGCTGAAAATGTACCCCCTTGCTCTTTGTTCTGTGTATGTATGTGGGTGATTGGTCATGTGAGGTTGTCTGTTGGCACGTTACCGTTCTGAGAGGTAGATTGGGCACTGTGTGCTCTCCTCTGCCTGAGAGCTGCAGCATCCGACTGTGGGTCTACCAAATCTGCCAGCTCCCTCCTCGCCTGTGCCCTTCGTTCTAGCTCTCGCACTCTGCCCTGGGAGCGACTGAAGAAGTCTGGTCTGGACCTGTGCAGTGCTTCCTGCCAAAACCAGAAACATATTGCTCTTCTTGACAAAACATTTAAGCCCAACCCCAGAGGGGTCAGATGATATAAAAAATGGATTTCTGCTACAAAAAAATATGTTTATTTTTCTCAACTTTTCTCTAATCTTTGATTTGTGAAATAATGGATAGTTTTACCTCCTCAGGCTCTGATATGAAAAGTAAGCAATTAAAGAAAGGAACAACACTGTCTGGTTGTACTGGTTGTAACACACAAACATTTGCTACATAAACAATGCATTGCTTTAAAATAAATCTGAAACCTTTTTTTTTTCATTATTTTATTAGCTAAAAAATACCTCTGAATTCACCTGTAGAGAAATAGTTTCAGGAGGCCTTTCGGGGCAGAGACTCAGTGGAACAAATGCAGCATGAGGCTGGTTGTGGCGCTGGACTGGGCTTTGATGTGGATGTGGCTTCATACATTTCCCCTCATCTGTCACAACCAAGGCAGAGAAAATCAAACTGTTTGCCTCACATTTACACCTGGCTTGGCTTCTCATGCCTGAGCACAATAAACAGTTGCTCAATAGGCCTCTAGGCATGCCATGACATATTACTTCTTGGTATGAATCAAATAGGCACAGTATGTAAGAATCAATGAATTTCACTTTATCTGTATTGATTCAATAAAAGATGTAGTTCTGGAAACAAACTGTTGAGCTTGCAACATTTTCAGCTCATTGTAACAAAGATCAATGTTTTATAAGGTGAGAAATTATGATTACAAATGAGGGGAAGAGAGAAATAATAATACCAGTATTTCCCTGGGGAGATGCAGTGGAGTCCTTCTCAGAATTGCCATTTGATGTTTTCTTCTTACTAAGTTGTCTTTGGAGTTTGATATTTGCTATGATCGCAGCTGCATTGAGAGCAAGCACCTCCTCTGGAGACTGATGTGAGTGGGGATCTGAAAAGCAAGAGGACACTGGCTGATACTGAGCTATCATTTGGCTGCCGTGCACCACAGGCAGAATTTAACACAATTTCATAAAGTCCTGCCTTACTTGGAGGTTGACTGTATCAAAGATCAAATTTAAATTATGTTGCCTCAGGCCTCAGTAATTAATTGATGACACTGTTAATGAATGTGATTAAAGAATAATTAATAATTTCACGCAGAGATAAGACATCATGAATAAAGAAACACACTTGCTCAGCAGAAAACTCCCTCCTCATATTATTAATTCACCTGAATATTCAGCCTTCCTAAACAATAGCTTGAGCTGTCTGTTTCAGCCATTTTACATAATCAAACAGCGTTTTTGTCGTGAGGATATTGTACTAACTTACATCCATTCAGAACCTGTAGTCTTGAAACTTGGACATGAGTCAGACTTAAAACTTGACTGCCTAATGACTTGAGTTCCGACTTAAAGCAAAAACATTCAAGTCCCAATTTTTTAAATCCTGGAACTATAAAAGATAAACAACACAACAAAAGCCAGGCCTTGCATGGCCTCACATCTTACATGTTGGATTATTTAGCTAAAGCATTGAAAGGACTTGCATTTGACTTATGAAGACTTGTGACGTGACTTGAACAGCTTGAGATAATTAAGACCCAAAACACTTGGGCCTTAAACACTCAGGGGAGGCTTACCTTAACCTTTTGACATATAGGTTTGATAAATAAGGTTAGATATTTTGAAAAAAAAGTTCATTCTCTTTCTTGCCAAGAGTTAGATGAGAAGATCGATACCACTCTTGTATTTGTATGTTAAATATGAAGCTGTAGCCAGGAGACGGTTAATTTAGCCTAGCATGCAGACTGGAAACAGGGGAAAACAGCCCCCCGGCACCTCTAAAGCTCATTAATTAACACAGCCCAGCCAAGGAATAGTCCAGCACATAACCCCCCGTAAAACCATAAATAGTCATGTTTTCAATTTGGATTTCTCTACGGACTAAGCAAACGAGATATAGCATGAGTTGTAGAGGTGCTGGGAGGCAGATTTTTTTTAGCCTTTGGACAGAGCCAGGCAAATGTCGAACCAAACTTATTAACCTTAACCTCACTAACCTTAACCTATGCCTAGGTCAAACCATGAACAAAAACGAACAGAAAGTCTCAACCCTAAAGTAAACAGATAGCTTTTTGAGACTGGATTTTTGCCCTCAGATGGCTAATAAGGCCCCACAATGTGACTGTGTGAAAAGATCTTTGTCCCCACAACATGATTACTACAAAGAAACACACCCAAATGTAATAGCTGCATTGCAGGATCTGGATTCCAAAATTGGTTCTAACACGTCCTGATGCTGTATTTTCACCATGTTTAGCAGCTTGTGATTTCTCTTCATCCCCTGTGCTGCCAGTGAAAGAGGGGGACTAGAATAGATTATACATGCAAAGAGATGCGTGGGAAAATGAAAGAAGGTGAAAATGAGAAAGCGTCTGTAGGTGCCAAAGGGGCAACTAGACGATGCTATTTGACATCGCCGCAGATATCTGGCATGAGTGTCAATTGCACTCAAGGCAGCAGATAAAGGAATCGTCTCAATTCAATCTAATTATGCCTATCAATAAGACATCAAAGGTGAAAGACAATATCAAACCTGAGAGTTCAGCCCCAGAATACTGAATTGTGTATTAACTTTGAGCTCAAACACACAAATGGCACAAAGGAAGTGTATATTTAGACACTGCCATCCTTTGAAAATGGAGATCAGAGACAAAGGGAGTCTGTGTGCTGACAAGAAGACTGTCAGAGTGGGACAGAGAAACCTACCTGGAGCCTTGATGAGAGTAAGACAGGGGGGCGCTCTCTTCACTGCATTCTCTGGCACCAATCTTTCTTTCTCGCCTCCGTTTGGCTTAAGGGTGTCTGCCACTAGCTGACCTGCTTCTTTCACTGTTGTTGCAGGGCTGATGAAACTACTGTCGGAGTTCACAGTGTTGATATTGGTCTCTTGTGGAAGCCCAAAGCTCCATTTCCTGGCAGCTGGTTGTGTCACATTCTCCTTGCTTGGCTCAGTGTGTCCAAACACATTGCCATACCAACTCAGTGGTCTGTGCGGCCTGTCTGATCTCTGTCCAACAGCCTTCAGAGAAGCCTCTGAGGGTGCGGGTGCTGCTATAGCAGGGAGGGTGTTCACAAAAAGTCTCAGTGTGGACCTTTGTAGTGTTCCACCATTATTCTCTGGATCTGGTGTGGATGTATTTGGTGCTGCAGCAGAGTTTGACCTCTTTGTGGAATCCAGATGGTGATATGAAGGTGCTGCATTGTGTTGTGAATGGTTTCCCTGACTCCACATGCTGTTTTCCTTGTACACTCCCTCAGTGTAGCTGTGTCTGTACTCTGGGTGCCTCATCCCAGACCTGACCTTGGCTGGACTGTAGCTCTCCCTGTGCTCTGTCACTTTGATGATGGTAGCCTTTCTTCTGTGGACCACTGTGTCCAAAGTATGGCTAGCTGGTGGGGCCTCCACCATTTTTGTGCTCAGGACAGGGCTGGACATCCTTTTCTCTGTCACTTTGACTATGGTGGCTTTCCTCTGCACTGTGACCTGCCTGGAGTTCGGTTCCATGGACAGGTGGGCTAGTGGCGGAGAAGGGGATTCACTGGACCGGGAAGAGTGGTTGCAGGTGTGGGAGCCAGGCAAACTGGCCGATCTGCTCACTTTCCTGGAAGAGATGGTGATGGAGGAGAAGCTAGCTTTTTTCTGAGGGATGATTGTAGTCACAGCAGAGCTTGTCTGTATGTGTGAGATCTGTGAGCTACTGTTTGTTCTACACAGCGGGGCTGTTGCCCTTATAGGCTGAACATTGCTGGTCTTATGCAAAGGAGTATGTGACTTGTATGTCTCTGTTTTGTTGCTCTGTTGTGTATGCTTTAGGGGCTCTATGCTGGTTGTTTTTATCAGAGGGGACTTCCTTTCATCGGACTGACTGTCTCCAGAGAAAGCTAACACCCTGTTGGTATTCCAGCCTCTCCTCAGAGCTTGCCAGCCTGCAGGTCTGTCCCCTTCGTTAGCAGTTTTTTCTGGCACCTACAGCATGTGGATAAAAGAGATTCTATGTGATAAATATCATTAATTATGCATGGAAACCCCATCCCACCCTCCTGTTGTTGCTAATGTCTCTTGTCTCTAATGTTTTGTCATTGATCAATGCAATAAAACAAATGGAAATGAAGCATGAGATATTGACAATATGACATCTCTCTAATACTACATTTCAACAGCGGGTCAGCTGTCTTGTCTTTCTTCAGGGCTTTTCTGTTTGTTCTTTAGTCAGATGACTCTCCCATGCTTGACACAGTGAATGCCCCAGTAGCAATGGAAGCAGCAGGCAAAGCCAGCACACAGCGTGACTTATCCCTCACAGAATCACAATGAGACTCTATGCTCAATAGAAACTGAGAGAGAGGCAAAAAGCAAAGATTCTGGTCCTTGGGCTAGAGGATTCTGATGGTGTTTATGGAGCATGGAGAAATGCTGATACATCCCTGACATGCCTCCCTGATCCCTCATTTATGGGTTGCATAAGCCATGGTGGTAATCATTTCTAAACAAAGTATGAGATTTAGGTTGGAGAAATTTCAACAAGCTCTGACCATGCTTTTGCACAACACCTTGTGGCTGTCACCAAAATACTGTTCACCAAAGAGAGTAAACTGTGAAGAAAAAAGTAGCATAGTAGTAAATAGTAAATATCTCTTTTTACTGTTGTTCACTGATATATTTCTCAAATTATGATCAAATACATATACACACACTATTCCACTGATTAAATAACTTAGACCGTGGTAATTAAAGTTGCAGGCAATTTAAATCTTGTATAAGGCATCAATTAGACATTTGTTGGTCATCTGTACAAAATGTCTAATTTTGCATTGCCTTAGGTAAATGCTGCAGCAGCCAGGGAGCACACAGACACTGACATCTGTGATGATAATGGTCCATAAAGCAAAGGAGTCTGACTTTCAGCCAGTTGCCTTTGTGTTGATCATGAGTCCTTTCTTTATTTATTTCAGTAACTTCTGCATACCAATGAGGAACTGTTTATAGAAGCTTTGACGTGCGATATTTTCTCTGATTCGTTAAGCCGCTCTTTCAAGTTCCATAAAGTATATTTTATTTTATTTTCTAAACTTAAAATCCACAACCTGAATGTTTTTTCATCGTTGATCCCTTGGACTGCTCTATCATAAATGAGTGTCATTTCCCTCAGCTTTTAATAGCAACACAAGTGATTATTTATTGGATTCATGGAAATGAGACTCTCTCATCACAAACTGTAAATGAGGGGTCAGAATGTGTAGGCGTCCAAGAGGCAAGTAAAAATGAAACTAAATTAAGTAAAATAATAATAACTTTCCTCTATTGTATGTACAGACGTTAACATTTTTTCTTGGTAGGCGGGAATTTAGACAGTTAATGAACGAGGCCCTTGGTTTGTCTAATATTATATGTGACCTACCTACCTAGAAGTTGGAGATACTGGCCTAAACTTTAGAAAGCAGAACATAACAGTAGTATTAGAAGACTTAATTTCACCTCAGTATCCAGGCAGACATACTATGTACTCCCCAACACACACAGGCCCACTGATATCCATCATAATATCCAAAAAAAAATCATTACAGAGGTGTTGTCTGTTACCTGTTTAATAGTGCAAGAGCCTTGATCAGGTGTCTGCCACGTCCTCACACCCAAAGCGCTCGGACTGGTGTGACTTCTCTCCACCTCTCCATCTATGTATCAAGGCAAAACAAATGATCCACTGTCACATTCCTCATAAGACATGCTCTCTTACTCTCTCTCTCTCTCTTTCACACACACACACACACACACACACACACACACACACACACACATACACATACAAGTCAGGCAATCCTCTGACTGTACGGCAATGTTGACACTGTCAATAATTGACGTTGGCACAGTAAAGTGAATCTTGCACCACCCCGGAGCCACTTATCTGCTTCCTCAGGAGACGTAGCAACTTGACTGGTCTGCCTCTCAGCCCTGAATGATACTCTATTGCCACCCTGACTGCCTGTCTGGCTGCATTTCCACCTGCTGCTGTTACCATGGCGACTGGCTCTCACTTTGGGATAACCCTTGAATACTGTGTGGATAATCCATGGTGTTTTTCATTTTAAAGGAGAAAACAAGAGACAAGGTGGAAATTGCACCACTTTGCAAATGTGATTACGGCTGAAAAACAAAAATAAAGTGTCTTTAGTGGTGTCATAAATGACTCTAGTCTTTCTGACACGCTTTTCCACCTGCTGCCATCACTATATGTCTCATTCTTTTTCTATAAAGGGCCACAGGCCAACTTGTGGCCCCCTGAAAGAGCTTCTCTCATTACCTCCACTAGCTGAGCTCAAATAACCATTTTTTCTGAATCAACAGCTGACCTTAATATCCCAGAGGAAAATAAAGAAGCAAGGCCATATGGCAAATACTCTGAAGTCTCCACCCTCCCAATTTATTCCTCATCCTCATGAGTTTTATCTAAATAGTAAGTGTGAGCAGGGTGAAAATTGGCCAGCCTGTCTAAACACAAAGGCCCTTGGACCACACGATCCAATTTTATTATCATTTTCTCATTAACATCAGGCCATTTTAAGTTTGTTAAATGTGACTTTTATGGAGGGAGAGGGCACTAAGTGTCTGCAATGAGACCTCGAGTCTGATTAAAACTACTTCTGCAAGGGTTGTCGGCAACAACCAGAAAGGACAAAAAAAAGGATGAGAAAGATGAGGGATCATTTGCTAGCTGGAGTGTGGACAATGGTGCCAATCGTTGTTGGAATAATTGTGGTTGGAATTTCTGATTCATTTGATTTCAGATGTGAAATTGCGGATTTAAATGTACTGACAGCTGAGCAAAAGCAACTAGCATCTAAACAAGACATATTTGGATGCAGTCCTGCATACTCATTGATGGGATTTCAACCAAGGCCAATTTGTCTACATGCACCTGCATAGTATTATTATTCACTGTGAAGTAACTAAAGATATGAATATTTATGGCCTATTTGATTGACTAACAAGAGATTTATAATTGATCGAATAGCGTCACCGGAAATACTGTGAAAGCCACAAGTGGTTTTTTCTTCAATTATTCTTTGATGCATGATGGTTCATCGTGTTTCATCATACTTATATACGGCTCAAAACAATCTTACCCGTATTATAGACCATTTGGAGATGGTAAATAATAATTATTGATAGTCTAACACGAGTATACCTTTCATTATGTCAACACAGCCTGTGCATGTAGACTTTAACTAAAAGTGTATAACTCTTAAAACACCTGCACTTTCTATCAAAGTTCCTTGCTGCCATGGATGGATTGCTTTGATTTCTGTAACCAGCCTGAGTCTTGCCAAGATAATCTATGTATAAACAACGACAAGGTTGGTAGATCAAACCTCAGATCAAACCCAGAGAGTGTGGGGCTGCCATGTTTAAAGATTAACAGGGCTCTTTCTCCAATCAGTCTGCATCTATCCTTATCTTTCTGCCTCTCGCTCCCCCCCATCTCTTTTCCTCACCTTTTCAACCCTGCTAGCGCCAATTTCCTTTACCTGCAATCCTGCCAGAGTACTATAGCACCACTGTAAGGACCAGAAGTACTTGAAATCGACTTTGTTTTTTTTTGTTTTTTGGGGGTGGGGGGGTGGTTCTTTAAAGTGATCATCCAGTCAGTCAGCATGGAGCATTTGAAAGAGGACAGGGACAACACTGCTGCAAGGAGCTGATTAAAGGCAGGTAAAGTGTGTGGCAAGTCAGCCCTGAAATAAGCCCTTGTTCTCCCTTTGGATAACCCGGCCCCTGCTGTTAGCCTGTGGCCATATTTGTTCTAGCACTGATCAGTCACTAAATCTTGTGTGTTTCGGGGAATTTTCTGTGGTGCAAAAGAGTTACTTCATGTTTTTTTGGTTTTGTGTATTGCTTTAAGGTATAACTCTTACATAATGATCACACTTGGAATTATGAGGGTATTGTTTTTTTTACTATTTACTGAAAACCCAGCTATTATACAAGTAATTGTTAACTGATACAGCAAATTGCATGTCAGTACATACCCTGGTGCCTATTGGCTGTTGTTCGATTCTTCTGAAATGTTGGAGTGATGGATTGTTTCAATTTCATCTGTAAAAAAAAAGGCCCATTAGAATACATGATTTCACCAAAAAAGTTTCCAAAGTTTTCATCAGTATTACCTGACCTAAAAAGTTGATTTTTGTTTGGTAGAAAATCCGGACATCTGATACATTTAAAAGAATAGTTCAACATTTTGGCAAAAAACCCCACTTATTTGCTTTCTTGCTGAAAGTTAGATGAGAAGATCGATGTCACTCTCATGTTTGTATGGTAAAGCTACTGCTACTGCCAGCAGCCAATTAGCTTAGCTTCTCACAGAGACTGAAAATGGGGAAAAAGCTAGCCTGCCTCTGTCCAAAGGTAACAAAACATACTAACACCTCTAAAGCTCACTAATTAACACGTTATGTCATGGTTGTTTAAACCCTTTTTCTGAAGTATAAAAAAAACTATGCTGGCTGTTTCCCCTTGTTTCCAGTCTTTGTGCTAAGCTAAGCTAACTGGCAGCTCCATATGTACCGTACAGCTGTGAGAGTGGTCTAAGTAGTCGATCTCCTCATCTGACTCTTGGTAAAGAAAGCGATTAGTGTATGATAGTGTAATATGAAGTGTAAAATTTCAAGCTATTCCTTTAAGCATAATCTCTCAGAACTAGTTCTCAATATCAGTCATGTCATCAGTTCACTAGATAATACTCCCATTGAATTTTCTCTGTACAGTGACTTGCATCCTCTCAGGGCACAAAGCTCAATCTCTGCTGCCACAGCTCCAAATGAGTCGTAAACCTTTCGAGAATGCGTGAAGTTCCTGTAGAGTAAGCTGTTTTCAAAGGATGCCGGAGCTCTGCCTTTTCCCTGGGTAACTGAGACTTGACTATAAATGGCTTTCTGTGGCACTCTGTGTGTTTTAGTCTGCCTTACCTGGTTGTACGCACCATCACCTCCATTACACAGCACTTTACCTTCAGACTTGCAGAGCTTACACTGTCTCACTAACATGTAAGAATCATAATCACACAGCCTGAGAGGATGTGCCAAATCCAGGGTAAATCTGTCCAGCGTCTTTACAAAGGCCTATTTAAAAAGCTGATACTCTAAAGAACCGACACAAAAGCTGTTCTACAAGATTTCTCTCCTCAATCCTCAATGCTCCAAAATGAATCTCCTATAAAAGTAAGGAGGCCTGAAAATGCCTAAAAGAACTGGGTTGCTTACTTTTAGAAGGTAAAGGACATAGCTGTCTGTGTTTTTCTAAATTTTTCAAATCTCTCTAATCTAAATGTAGATTGAAGAAATCCAGAAACTTCTGTAGCATCAGAAAATGCTCTGTTAAAAAGCTTTCTGAACATATACTTACAGCTTTGTTAGGTGCTTTGTGTTTTACCTGGCCAGCAGAGTCCAAAAACTGGTTTTGGGTGCAAGAATCAGCCACCATCACTTTTCTTTGGATTGGCAGCCACCCACTTTTAACTGGAGCAAGATAACTGAGTTGAGCCTGCTCCTTCCTTGGGGCCTGCATGATATGAGCTCTCTCCCAGCTTCCTCTGCGCTCTGGAGGAGAAAAAAACCCCGTTCGGAGGGACTCCTGGCTGCCCAGCGAACTCTCACACAGGCTGGGACTCCCACATGAAGATGAAACCCTGCTGAAGGAGGGAATCCCGGGTTGTCTCCAGGCACGTCCAGTTGGCTCTTTGTCGAGCGCAGGCATGGATGTTGTCCGATCATTGAAAGCTGGAACCTGATCATGAACTGGGGCTCTGAGCAGGTCGCTCTGCATCCTGTGCAGTTGCTCCAGCCAGCCGTTCAGCTGGCCTCCTTCAATGGCACTCTGGGGTCGAGATGCACGTTGGGGGCAAGAAACATGGGGCAAATCCTCCCCCTCTGCTATTAAGCTCTCCCAGTGGGACTCATCTCCTGATCTCCTCCATCCCGGAGCTCTTCGTAGGTGGGCAGCTGGCCTGCGGAAAGTCATCCCTCTGGAGCTCAGGTAACCACTCACAGCTCTCGAGTTTCAGGCCCCGATAAAAGCCCTTTACAGTGGAGGCATTAATGAGAATCCCTTGGCTCAACTGGACTTCTTACCATGAGGCATGCCAGAAATGCACTGCAAGGAATTAGTAGCTTCAAGAATGCTGGAGGTCATCTTTGTTACGGATCTGTTATGAAAAGGTATCAGAATACAGTTAAGAATGAGAAATAAGTGCAAATTATTCTAGATCATAAGACACACTTCAACTTCCTGCTTTTATCACACCACTCCACAGTGCTGCTAATTCTATTACTTACCAGTTACAGACAAACTATACTTTTTCACTTGCTTCCAACTCTACTCAGTCCTTAGCGTTTAGGAAGTAAACCCTCTCTGTCTTGATATAAACTAGGTGCTAGTGGGTACTGTCTCCAGTCAGGCACGTAGCAATGTGAGGGATGCTTTGGTGAACAATAGAGTCACTGAGCACAAGGGCTGAACATCCAATACAGAGAGGGAGTTGGAAGGAGACAGAGGGGTGGGAGGGCTTAAAGAAAAAACAAACACTTGTTGATGCAATGCTTGACGTAACAAGATCTCCATTTGAACAAAGAACATCATTAACATTCAGCATCTGAATTATCAAACCGTCTAATTCTGGGTTTATGCAAGTCAGACACACCACACATTGTTTAAAAGAGTAAAACAAACTTCCTGACATTCAGGCGTCCTTACAAATGATAGAGCATCACTAATGAGCAGATTATCCATGTTATTCCACGAGTCACTTTCTGCTTCAGAAATCCTCTCTTGTTAAATTCCCCATGTTTCTGCTCTTCCCTGTGATCTCGTGGTTGGTGGCTGGTGATGAGGCATTGCTATCCTCAAGCCTCTATCCACACCATGTGACTTTTGCAAGACTGTTTTAAAAATGGGCCAGTGTCCTCTTGGGTAAGTAACCGTGACCCACATGATGTCTCACTATGCATGAGCGAAGAGTATTTACAAGACAAAAGACTTGCCTCTAGCTGGAGGCAAGATTCTGCTTCAGATTTTATTTAGAGACATTTAAAGACAGATTTGCAAAGATACAACTTCATCCCCCCCCCAAAAAATGGCAGTTGCTTTGATGTTTAATGAATTTCAGTGTTTCTCAGTGGATTAACGGGCCCCCAGATGTCTTTCAAAGCAGCTTCAGTCCCACTTGGTGGAATAACATTTTCCAAATGTCTTTCAAACACAGAGATAAGACAGAGATATTTTAAATATCAATTGCTGTGACCTGCTTTAAGACGCCTTATCAAGCTGAGAAGCTACATGCAGAAGGAATATGCAATGATGTAAAGCAATTTGCACCTTTTTTGTCTGATCTGCCTGTGAGATAACATCAAAACAAATCAAAAAACTCAATTGGGTGAAGACCATGGGAGGACAGATTTAAACAAGGTTCAAAAGACATACCTTCTTGTACATGAGATTAAGTTTGAAAGCCGTGGTGCCCTCTGTTGGCAATACTCCAACATGACAACTGGAGGAAGTTAGAGCAAAGGAGGGCATGGATGGGGTCATAAAGATGGGATGCAGCCACACGATGCAACATTTGTGCAGACAAGATGAATAAAGATGAGCGGATTCAAATGCGTGCACCAGTTGCATCCCTCTGATGTCTTTCATTTAGCACCTGTAGCTCTGAGGAACAACTCTTATTAGTTCAACACATCACTGCTCAGAATAACAGGCTCACTTAGGCCCCTATAGCTTCATCATGAAGCACAAAGAAGGAAGGAAATGGATATTAATTGCATTCAGTCTAATTTTGTGGTTGAGCCAATCAGAGGAACAATCTCTGTGTATGCGTGTTTAACCAACGAGTAACACCATACAGAAAGGTCACTGCAGGAAACATGTCTACTTACAGGAATATTGTAAAAAGTTTTTTTAACGATAGGATTACAATAAGAAACAGTATGTGTGTAATTAGTGTAGGCTTTACTATGTATTTATTTATTTCAAATTTTATTTTGACAACTACTTTATTGTCTCCAACAGTTCTATTATGCCTGTATAGAAAATAAAAAGCAATTTTATCCAAATTGTACTTTATACACAACATATACTATCTCTCTCTGTGTGTGTTTTTTAACGTCGATAAAAGTATTAGTATAACTTGTTCTTTTATTTTATCATATATATGTTAATCCCATACTCTATTGAATCTGTGTTCTTTGTTTTGGATATCTGTGATTTTGTTTGTTTTGTGAATCGTTTTCCAAGTATTATATGGTGTGACACAATAAAATGATGATAATGACATGCTGCTGCAGACAACCAATCATGCATATAAAACTTGTCATCCGACATGTAGCAGTTTCCACGTCAGTATAAACAGCAGTGGGAGTTTAGTTGGACTGCATGAACGCCTACAGGGTGAAAAGTTGTGTTCCTTTCCTCCCCCTTGCGGACCGTCCTGTCAATGGTGGAAAATGGCTGCTCGGAGTAGCTCCCCAAAGCTCAGAGGAAACTGAAAAAAAGTCTTCATTAACAACAAGAGGTCACATCTGGACCTTTTCTAACAGGCTAAACGACAACTCGGGGAAGCCTCGACACTGAGAATGTCTCGCTGGGTGCCCACTAAAAAGGAAAAGTATGGTGTTGGTACGTAAGAAAACTTGCATGCTCCATCGTTAGCTCGCCCTAGCTCTCTCTGCTCTCAGATTGCACAAGTTTGGGAAAGATTGTGATTAGAAAGCGACCGGCTGTATTGTTTCTCGTGTGGCTGTGTACGGGTTTTTTTGGGTCAAATTTGCCTAAACTGTAGGAATGCAAATCTCATGTGTCGAGACTTCGCCAGCTAGTTTGCATGAAGCGCAAAACTAGGAATGTCTGTCTATTGTGAGGAAGAGGACTGTATGGATAGGGAATTGTTAGAGGCGCGCCTAGTTATAGTGCTGTTTCCTGTGTTATGGGGCCTCCGCTGCAAACTAACTAGCTAGTAGCGGGCTACGCATGGCTTGTAACTGTTTAGTTTGTTGGTTGTTTGTGTTTACTACTCCGTCTTCTACACAGGAGAAAGCCTTTGTTGTTGGTTATTTTTTGCCACTTCCTCTAATGCTCTGAAACCAGGCGTCCTGGCCTGAGAGCACTGTCCCGTTTAGCTTCCACTCTCTCCCTTAGGGGATTATTTAGCAATTTATACCACCACAGAAAGTAACTGCAATTTGTATTACTGAAGTAACATTGAAGAATACAATTAGAAAAACACCACAAGGCCAACATATACTCTGTGTGCCACTTTAGAACTGACTTGAATATTAAGATTTATTTAGGGGATCTTTTAATCTCTACTGTCGGCTTGTACAATACAGTTATAGTATATGTTTGTATGACTAGGTACTTTTTTTCAGGGGTTTTCATTTCAAGGACTTAAAATACATTAACATTAGACCACAGGGTTTCATATATTTACATTTTGGCCCATGGACCACAAAGTTAGACTAAACTTTTGGCATTAGATGTAATTTTGGAATACAGTTCCATAAATATTTACACAGTAGATAATACACATGTTTGTAATAAGGAATTTCTTTTTTATTTTTATTGTTAGTATCACTTGACTAATTGATGGATTGTATATAAAGAAAATGGAAACCATCCCGATGAAGGCAAGATAGCTGGAGATGTTTAACGCGTGGTATATTGGTGAGGAGTTACATGACTTTTTTTAATTTTGATGGACTCGTAATGGGTAGTGTGAAATGTGAGAGTGACATATTCATGGTTAAACACGCTCATACTATACTTGAGTGCCTGAAATAATAGTGTAATGGAACTAATCCTGACTTTTCTGGGGATCTCCTGGAACATCCTGGTCCTGTTCAGTCAGCAATGTAGAAAATTGCACGTGTTTTCCAGCAGAATCTGATTTCACGACAATGGATTGTAATTTTAATGTGTGTAATGTACCCCACCAAATGCATACTCAGGCCCTTTTAGCTGTGTCCATTAGTGGGACTGAGGGCTTGCAGCTGTATGAGGGATGCTGATGCTGACAGAGAAGTTCAGCAGGTTACACCAAAGCTTTGATTGGCATAGCAGCTTCCAAATGAGCTCTGTTGTTTTCAGTCCAGTCCATGCTATATGAGCCTGTGGTCACTTTGCCTCTTGAGGACATATGGTTGGCTGTGGTTTATATCAGTCTGTGCTCCTCTGTGTGTCTGTGTGTGTGTGTGTGTGTGTGTGTGTGTGTGTGTGTGTGTCAGAAGTATACTATTCTGATGCTAACCATGGCCTCGACATACTCTCTCAAATATCCATGAGATCTTGAAAGTGGAGGTTCTTCAAAAATCTCAGAAATAATTCTCACAGGGCTCAGCGAATGCAAAAGTAGATGAGTCATTAGTAGAAAGAGAGGCAGCTGCCACATCCCCGCTGCAGAATATTGGTGGGGTGCACAGCCAGTGCACATTTAATACTTCATGTGTTGACCAGGAAGCACTAATGAGCACTCTGTGAGACCTCTTATGCTGGCGGTACTCACTGCAGACCTATTTCTGCTTTAGCAAAACTTTTGTCACACCATTCACCACTCTCATAATGGCCCCATGGCTTATTAGCGTATGTAAGATCACTGTCTCCTTTAGTCTTTTCACAGCAGTATAAAACACAAATCTGTGAAAAATTCATGCTTTTGGTTGTCTCTTCTTTGCCTTTGCTGTGTTGTGTAGTTCACTGCTGGGTGTTACGCCTCTACTGTGTGGCAACCAAAGACCTCACCAGCTTCAGCAAGATCAGACAAGCTCTTCAGTGATTGGTTTTAGTTAGAGCTGGGTAATATATTAGTTTTATATCAATGTTGTCACATAAGACTAGATATCATCTTTAATTTTGATTTTATTGTGACATCATGATTAGGGCTGTAACTATAAATGCTTGTCATTACGGATTAATCAGTCAGTTATTTTTCAGATGAATCTATTAATTGTTTAGTCTACAAATTGACAGACCTTCTACCTTGGTGAAATGAACAATGAATAGATGATAGAATGGATTTTTGAAGTAATTTCTTGCGTGTATCTCTCAAATGTTCTCAAATCACCAATAGTTATTCAGGGTTCGTACAAAGTCTTAATTTTATGTTTTCAAGGTTAGGAGTATGCTTGAATTCAAATATACTCCTTGAAAAATGCTTAATTTGGTGTTTCATCATCTACACAATCACTCATGTAAACCAAAAATATTTTTAGATTTGAAATGAAACTATCCCATAGTCATATTTGTTTGTTGTCTCCTGGCATTTATAGTAACAATTTAGATGTGATGATAAGAGAGGGTCTGGAAAATGTTTGGTTTAGATACCTTGAAAGTGCTCTTAAAATGCTGTATGAACCCTATTATTCTCCCTGCAGTATTGTTACTTGTATATCAATATACATTAATATCAGATATCATCATATATCCAATATTATAAGTATTTACTAAAAATATCATGATATTTGATTCCGACAATACTGCCCCGCCCTAGCTGTAGTGAAGAATGAGGAAACAAAACAGGGACCCACTCATAGAAAAACAGATCCATAGTGCTGCTAGAGGTCTAAAACTAAGTACAGTTTTGATGTACTTGTACTTTTCATGCGTGTTTCCATTTTATGCTACCTTATACTTCTACTTCACTACATTTCAGAGACAAATATACTTTTTACTTCACTGCTTTAATTTTAATTTTAATTTTACAGCTTTAGTTAGTAGCCGTTGCAAATCTTGTTCTATGTGTATATGTATGTATGTATGTGAGTACCTTGACTTGATTTTGGGGAACCCATGTTCTTAATGCATCTGGTATCCCCCTTATCCCACTGGAGGCAACAAACTTTATTGCTTTTTTCATAGTTTCTAAGGATAACTAACCATTACCTCGAGGCATTAGCTCCTCCAAACAGTGTCTTCGGTTCCACTGGCATGTTCAGAATGTTGCCTAACAGCCCGGGTTTAACTCAGCTGATCTGGTGAATTGACAGATTTCATCGGCATTCATGAGGCAGTCACACGCAGAAAGAATTATTGACTATTTTTAAATGGAAGTTGAGGTTTTGGGCTCAGGGCGTGACTTCAGTCTTTGACCCGTATTCATATCATAAAAGAGGAGTAAGGGATCCATTCGTCAAAGAACTATTAAAATCATATCTCACTTGACCTTGAGCTAATTTCATTACACAGTTCTTTTCTTGTCGAATGCCAACCAGCCCAGCATAAATCAAAGGGATCAGGAGTTCTGAAGCCTAGTTATTCTTGTGGCATCTCAAAAGTGATTTAACAGGGCCTCGGGGAAATGTTTTTTAGCTTCTCTCGGTTCTGTGATGAATTAACCAGAATACTTTTTGATGCTAATTTCAAGTGTTGTCTCATTAATTCTGTTTCATCAGGATGTTGCTGTTCCTTAAGAGAGACTTCAGAGAGGATTGTTGTTCTAGGAAGCAAACCAGGGGAACACTTAAGCAACAGGACTATTTACTGGATCTACACATCACTGTTGAGACTTTTTTAAACAAAAAACAAATTACCCTTGAAAGCATGTGCTGTCATGAGAAATGTTTTCCACCCCTCAGCTCTTCTCCCTTTTGTAATTTAGCGTTAAGTACTCTAACATAATACCAGCTTAGAACATAGAAAATGCTATGATTGATTTGGACATTTTACTTTTTTTTTCGGCTTACAGTTGCAGGTTTGGGCAGTAAGGAAATGCTGCTTCCTGTAGGTCAGATAACAAACTTGCAACAACTACAAGACGACAATTGGACACACACATATATGTACACCCTAGGTCTGAACGTTGGCTCTGGTGTGGCTATGATTCAGATTTTTAACTGGTGTGTGGCAGATTGTAGGCCAACAGGACTGACAACCCTAGACAGCTCTCATTTGGAACAGGTTAGCGGTGAGTGACACATTGGGAGCAGGAAATGGAGACGCAGACGTGCCGTCTCTTGACCGAGGCCCCGTAAGTAATTTGTGAAGCCCCCGCCCTGCACCCAAGAAAGCCGTCTCCCACCCACAAGTGCAGTAAGCTAACAAATATGGTTGCAATTAAAACACACTCTTGGTTACTACATCAATTCTAACCATGTGTTTTACACTCCCTGCCTTGTATTTTACCCTTCTCTTATAGCCTGGGCTGAAGCAATTTGTTGTAAAATTTGAGTCATTCCTTTTTATCAGTTTACTTCTTGGTTTTATATGCGAGGAGCTATTTTCATTGCATTTCATTCAGAAAAGGCCTTGTCTCATGTCTGTTTAAGACACAATAAATATTAAAAGGGAAAAAGTGTGGCTCTTCATCGCTGCACTCCCTGCCAGGTATCGCCGCTATTAATTCTGGCATAACAAAGCATTCAACAATATTAACTACACAGCTTTAGAACAAGGCAACGGATTTCTTTCTGCCTATGTTTAAAGTTTGTCCAAGAGAAAAAGCTGAGCTGACAAAATCGGAGACGGAGTGCTTTTACTAGAGTGAAATAAAGCAGCTGATTAATAGGAAGGAACCAGGAGAAGGAAGGAGACGCTGAGTGGAGACAAGCAAAAGAGATGTGAATTTTTTTTTTTTTTTTTTTTCTTGTCAGGAGGGTAACAAACAGTTTCATCTTTATTTGGTCTGTGTTACAGCCAGTTGGTGTTTATGATCAGCCCAGCACCTTTGCTCATAAATAAACATACAAACAGAAATTGCTTGTGTTTTGCAGCAGAGGGAGGTGAACAAATTAAAGGATGCACAGAGCTACAGATATGTTGTTTAGTTTTTTTTTGTCTTGCACGTCTTTCCTTTGGTATGGTGACCAATATGTGTGTGGTTTATGTTTGGTAACAAGTGTTTTTATTAAGCTCAGACTGTGAGAAGTGTGCAACTCCCTTGAGTGATTACCTGGAGCTTGAGTACTAAGCTAACACCATTATTTCCAATTTTATGAGTTTGTGCATCATCATGGTGTTGGGATTGTTTGTTTTTGTCGAGCGTGCAGAATGCTGAATACACCCTCCACCTGGGACCGCATCCTGCTTGAGTTTTTAATACAACTGTGCTGCAGTTATTGAGCTGCCCTACAGATCTGTAAACCAAATGTCAGCCAACTCTGCATGAACATATGCAAAACTTGATTTGTGACTTTATATGCACTGTAACATGTCAGGTGCCAATTACAACCTTAAGATTGATACCTAGTTTGGGTATTCTAACATTTTCCCTCTTGGGTTACTTTTGGTATTTCATATGATAAGAGTATACTAAGCTTTTTGCACACAAAAAATGTAGACTAAAATGCATTGATCATTTACTCTTCACTGTCTCTGCATTCATTGAACACTGTCTCTTAGTCAAAACTTTGGCCATCCTCCTCCTTTTCTCTCTTTGGAGGTCAGTATGACTTTGCTATTATTCATTCTGAAAGGGAATTATGTATTAACTATGGGCTGCACTGCTTGGTGAGGCAATTCTAATAGTACAGCTCCCAATGGCTTGCTGTGAGATGGTGGCTAAGACAAATGACAGCTGGCCTATTTAATCAGTGCATAGCTAAGTGGTTCCACACTATTCCTTCTTGGCTCACCACTGAGACAAAGCTGGAACACTTCTACATCTTGTTTAAGTGTCGCTGTCATCCAAAACGTTGAGGTGAGAGGTGGCGAGAAATAGACTGAAGCGGTTCTGAACAAGTTAACCTTGGAATTACACAGGTGAAGATTTGATTTATCTCATAACTACTAATTATAGTGCAGTTTGGCCAGTATTTGTAACGATAGTTTTTATAAAGCTAGAATGTTTAACCTTTTTTTACAACAAAACGTGGAGCTGCTTCAGTGACAAGTAAATCTGGCAAGCGCTAAAAATGTAATGTTATGAGTCAGAAATGAGTCAACGTCCTGTGAATCACCATTTGTACACTTTGTAAGGATTTTGTCCTCATCCTTGGTCTCAGCTATTTTTGTTTTAACTGTAACTTCTGGAGAGACTGGTTGGTAGCCTACATGTTTTTCTACAAGATGTTTATCTACATTATCGAAATAATGTTGTTTAGACCTGTAGTGCTCTTAAGAGCAAACCTTTCCTTACGTTCAGATGATATAAAAAAAATGATTTCACTTCCTTTAGCTAGCCTATTAAAAACTAATGGTTGCTCAGGTACTTTAAATGTGATTGCTTGCCTTTGCGGATGGTGACAGACAATGACACAATTTTACTTTACAGAGCATCTTTGTAGTGAAAGTTGACACAAGTAGGCGTGAGTGTGCGTGGACCTCCATGACAATTACAATGGGCTGTGATGTTCCTTCTCTGCAGTTTGTCAAAGGCAGTGATACATGAAGAGAGAAGCACACGCAACCACACACATCTGGGTTGATCATGTATGATGACGCTGCATGTGTGAGCGACTGATGTGGGTTGTTCCTATTGCTCGGCTACACGGGCAGGCGGTCTGCGCTACCCTCAGTATTGATTGTGGACATGCCAAGCAGCTTGTGCGACATCTGAAAAGAGTCCTGCTGTGCTGCTTTTGCTGGCTTGACAGATGGCTAATGGTGTGTAACATGTCAATGTGAAACAAAGGTCACTGCTATAGAAGTGTGTTATTACATTTACAAATTTAGATTCAGCTGTATGAAATTAATATGAGAAACTGTCATATTATATCATGCAGGCAGTTAAAGTTGTTGGTTCATATTAATACAGTTCAGCTTAGTTTAACATTTGAAGAGGTTCATCTAAAATGAATTGAGCCTTCTGTGACAAAATTACTACCGGCACAAATATGGAATTCCAGAGAAAGACAAAGCACTTTTCCTCTATGACAAAGTATTTTTAGGGTGGCATAGGAACAATACATTTTTAGCCACGGTAATTTAAGTGCCTTTATCAGATCCAGTCCAAAGGAGTAAGTGAAGTGATCATTCAATCAGGGTTGCCAGAAGGTGTGAAAGGAGTTACCAAGAAAAAAAAGATTGCTTGGAAAATAAAACTAGAAATCTGCTCTGATTGAACTAAGCTCACAATCTAGACAGCGTTTCCAGCAGGAAATTGTTGAGCCAAGGTGGTAGGCTACACTGATCCTGACGTATCTCGTCTCGCGATCGGTTTAATTATTAGATAGCCTGACCAATAGCCACTCTTAAAAATAATTAATTTTGTTATGTGAAATAGCGCCTCTGCTCTTTTCCCCTGAGAGTTAATATTATATTTCATAAAAGTGTATGAATTGATTATGAAGTTTGCAGAGGTGGCATAAAACACTGCAGGAAGACTGGGTAGAATTTCCAGCAGCGCAATTGCTCTGTGGAAACAAAGTTTAATGTCTGGGAACAAAAAGAATTGGCAGTGAATATAAGAGTGTAAACCCAGTCTGTATTGAGAACAACATCTAGCTGACTGCTCTTGTCGAGGCTTTATTCTGTCAGAGTGATGAGCTTGCAGCTGAGCTGAGGCTGTGCCAGGCTGCCAGTGGGTGAGCCGACACTGGACGACCTGTCTATTTCTATGGGTCAAACAGGGGCTAAAAGGACCGGCTCCCTGGGAAAACTCACTTCCCAAGTACCTCAGGAGACAGAGTCTGGCTGTACGCTGTTGGTAGGTATGACTCGGGGTGTGTGCATAACTTAAAGACGAGTGCCAACGGCATCAACATACAAGCTGTTATTAAAGTCCCATGAGCTGGAACATGTTCTCCACTGAACATATTTATTTTGCCTAAGTAAACTTCCCTAGAGTTATGTTTTCCAGTCATTATACTGTATTGGTTTTGCGTCTTCTAATCACAGATGCTGAGATTCATGCATAGCAGAAATCATAGGGCTCAACAACTCTGAGGCTGTTCAGGTTATGACATAAATATCAGCTGCAGTCCATATTAATGTTGCATTTGTCACCTTTAAAATGTCCCATGGGTTGTTTTGGGGATTTGTAATGGAGTTGTCACTGATTGTGGTTGCAGATGGGCTTGGGATTGCCACGTGCAGCAAGAGACAGCCTTTCAGTACAACTGGCATTTGATGAAATGGCCTTTTGTGTGTGTGTGTCTCTGACTAAATACTTGATGAAGTCAGAGCCTTGCAGCTTGGATGTTGGTGGGCCCTGGAGGCAGTTTTGGGTTTCAGTGAGTGGCAGCTCTAGTCTGTGATCAACCTTTAGGGATTTAGATGAAGTTGTCTCACTGCTGTATCTGACACCTCAGTCTTTTGTTTAAAAAGAGAAGAGCGAGATTGTGGAGACATGAAATGAATTTTCACATTTTCTACCTGAACATGAAAACTTAAGCCCTATTCTCTATTGGCCTCTAGTAGGCCAATGTGATACACATATACAGCTCTGATTATTTTCATTATCAATTAGTCTACTAATTATTTTCTCTATTAAAGGTGGAGTAGGCAGTATTTTTTTAGCGTAATTGGGCAAAAATTCCATAATAACTGTCCAGCATATGGTCTGAGAGAAAACCTCTACTTCCCGCCCCTCCTCTTGGCTCTGTTTTCAGGCTTCAGAAAATCTATCCCGTGACGGGAGACTTTGACCAATCATAGGTTATTTCAGAGAGACGGTGCGTTTGTATTGGCTGAGCTCCAAATGCAGATGCGCGTGCACGTCCCTTCAAATGGTGAAAGCCTAATTCAGTGGCAGAAAATCCTGCAAAAAATCCTGGAACTTGTGAAGAATTTCACAATACCTCCTTTGCTTACAGCGGCGTATAGTACAAAACAACACGTCCCAGCTCCAGACGGAGCATCGACGTGGCAAAGAGGCATGATGACAAACAGTGGGGAATAACTTTTGAGGGGGGACAGTGGCGTATGTGTGGTGTACTAGCCTCTCATCCCGCTGCTGGATGGCATTGCAGCTGCCTCTGAAGCCTGTGGCGCTCTGCTCTGTGGTCGCGAAGCGCTGGAGGGGCGTCCTTGAAAAGACAAGTCGCGGCGGGAGGGACCGCGGTCTCGCTGAGGCTCACGCCGTGGAGAGTGAGCCCTACGAGGGATAAGGTTTCGCAGGGTAACCGCCTCCTGCGGCTGCCAGTTGAAGTTGTGGGTTTGGTGGGAGGGGCTTAGCTGAGTGATACAAGGCAAATTCAAATGTCTTGTTTTGTCCAACCAAAACCCAAAGATAGTCAGTTTTTTATCACATAAGACAAAGAAAACAATGAGCTTGTTTGTTTCAATAGTAATATTTGTGATGCAAGACTATTTTGCAGACTTACTTTGAACTTCATTCGTATTGATAGTGATGGTTATGTTAGGGTTCTAGTATACTTAAAATCAGATTTGACGCTGTCTCGAAGGATGTTGAATATGGAGCTGGGTACAAATGGCAGTATGCTCGGTGTGATTGGAGTGTGTCTGCCAAAATGGGTAGGTGGGAGTTGCAGTGATGGAGACAATGGCAGAAATCCTGAGGGTGACATCTATCACATTGAAACAGTCACAAAATAATTGTCAGTAACTTCATTGTGTAACTTCACTTAATTTTGAAATGCTATATTTTGGTGTATTCTGTATATTTATACTGTATGTGGACCATGATTCAGGCCCAAATATATGACAATTGAAGGAGGGATTTGTACGCTAAACTTGATTATCAGAACATTACAACCATGCTTTTGCACATTTCAGAATTAATGGTTAAAAATATCTCCCACAGTCATTTGTGAAACCACAAGCCCTATCTCTGAACAGCTGTGTTACCTATGACATACTGAAAGTAAGCAAATGGTTCTGCGAACGCCGCAACTGAATAAGCTATCCTATAAATACCTCATCAGATGCATACTGTTTTTGCTGCAGACCTCGTATTGTTTCTGAGAGCTCATGTCTGGCCATTGCTACTCCAATTAAGTTGTTAAATGAACCAATTGATGGTGTGGTAAAGGTGATAATAATTTTGAAGGGAGAAGCTTTGAGGAAATTATCATTTCAATTGCAGTTTTTCCATTTCTTCAAGTCAGGTTTGCACTACACAGCTTTGGTACTGTAGTAAGCCTAAGGTCCTCTTATCAAACATGTATTTTTTCAAAAGGCTAAATGATGATGATGTCAGTGGCTGCTACACTGTGTACATGCTCTTTCAAAAGGTACTTGCACTTTTTTGCAGTCACTGTGAGGACAGAGTGGTAGTTAATTTCAACAGGTCAGGACGTTGAATTGTTGGATCTTTGTTTTCCCTGGGTGACAAAACCGAAGAGGTTCAGTGGATTATACCGGAAGTTAATTGCCTTCATGCATTCCAGCAATTGAACACAGAACATTCTAGAGGTGTGCATGATCCAAAGTAGAGCTTAGCTAATATTAAGAAATATTTTCTTGAGCTAAATTGAGTTAGTGCTCTCTGCTGCATCTGCTCATCCACCAGTTGTCTTTTGAATGTTCTTCGCTGTACACGAATGCCTGTCTGTGCTTTTAAGACTGTTTGACAGTTTGATGTTAGCAGTCAGAAGCAGTGGGTGACTGCAGGCAACCTTTCCTGACATCGTTACTGATCTTCCCAACCTTCTTCTTTTCTGTAGGACATTTCAGAGTATTGATGCCATGCTGCTCTCTCATTGCTGACAGTGTGACTTCTGCTTTAGTAGAACAGAACCTCAGCCTTGTGATTATAAATGACAGGTCCTAGGCTTTTCTTGTTGCATATGTCTGTTTTGCTCTACTTGCAAGACTAGATGCAGCAGATACTGTCTGATGAAGGTCAAGTACAGTGTCATATGCGTTATTCAGTGATGTCACATTTTTAGCAAAGTGCCACTAAAGAGGTTTCAAAGTAAACTTGCTGAGTCAATTGCAGAGTTTCTTCAAATATTTGAAGATAATTATGCACTCATTAGCATTCGTATCACAAGAGATGTAACACAGGGCAGGAAATAATTAGCTGCTTCTTGCTGTGCAAAAAGCTAATCTGTGTGGATTCTGCCAATTTACTTCCCCATGCTGTGTATTGGTGTATAGGTGGAATAAATACAACTACTATGCAATGGTTGAAAACATGTTATGTAAAACTTGCTTGCACCCAAATTTTATTATCTAAATTATTTTAAATGATTTGCCTGTTGAATTGATGAGTCACCTAGAAAGTGTTTCAAAGCATTCATTCTAAGGCTCGTGAGATGTGTGTGCAAAGTGCAGACAGGTTTGCTTTGCAGAGCCTGTGCAGATACTTGTGTACCACCACAAATAACACCAGAGACCACTGTGTGCGAAACTCTGCGTGAAAAGCTTTGCTCAGTGCTCTGTAATGAGCCAAGTTCTGCTCGCTCTCCCTGTTGTATTGGGAAGATGATTTTCAATTAAAGGCTCTGCAGAGGCAATGGAAGCTGAGTTTTCGCCTGTGTTAAGATTGTACCCCGAGGCCTGTGTTGGAGCTGGGCGTGATGCAGGAAGTTCTGCCAAAAGGTATTACTGCTGTTGGCATCTAGATCTGGCACGTTATAGTTTTCTCCACCTGCTCTGCGCTTCACCTTACTTCTCTTTTCATGCCCAAACCCGCCCACTTCCTCTGCTGAACACTTTTACATTTTTACAGTGTTCTGTTTCTCTGTTTACCTTATCTTTTGTTAAAATGAGGTATTGTTAATCTTCCTGTAGTCATGAAAAGCATCAGTATTTCCTTCTGGCCTACTGGATGGGCTCCAGCTATTGTAATACAGTAATATCTCAAGTGGCATTTCCTGCTCATTTCCAGTCAGAGGGAAGAGAAAACTGGTCCTACTAATGAGCGAGAGAGAGACCTGGGGCTTTCCTCTCTCCCAGCTCAGCTGTAGTTGTATTAATTTCAGGTTAATTACAATAGCATTATCTCCACTTTCCAACTGCAGATAAAGCTAAAACGCTGTTGTGTATAATTGGTTTAAGAGGAGAAAGGCTGATTTTGTTGGTATTTCACAATCCCGGGTTCACTGTCTGCCTTTGCTTCTAAATTAGAACCATCAGGCTTCCGTCTGAACGCCTAAACCTCTTATTAAACCCTATTAGAGAGGGACTTTAAATTAATTATCATGTTTCCCCCGCCTTGTACGTCACTGACAAAGCTCTTTCTCCATCTGAGTGTTACAAACATGCTGTATAGTTGATTGTCCGCTCTCACTATGCATGCCGCTGCCTAATATAATAACAATAATATTGCAATATCTCAGCCAAACCCCCGCGGACAACATTGCTGTGTATTTTAATGAGATACTTAGAGGCTTTTATTTCTTTTACAGTATTTAAAATGATCTTCATTTCTTAAAATAATTAAGGAAATGGGAATTTCCCAGTCTCTGAAATATCCTTAGACTTCCTTAAACAATCAGATTCTTATGAGTTTTGAATCATAGCCTGCAAGCCTACCTTAGTGCTCTCAGCATTATTAGTTGCAATGCTGATACTTTTGTATTGACCTTTTGTCTTGTCAACTATTGTGCTACAGAAATACATGAGTGTTACTGTGACCTCGAATTGGCAGCCTTGACACACTTACACACACACAGGTTTATATATGTTTCTGGGGGTGGTCACCGTAGGTGGGAATAATGCTGAAACTATTACTCCATTAGTTGATGGACAGAAAATGAATTGGCAACTACATCTCTTGATAACGGAATAATCATTGTAGTCATTTAAGCAAATATGCCAAACACACATTGGTTACACCTTCTTGAATCTGAGGATATGGCAGTAAGTTGAATATCTTTTTGGACCAAACAAGACATTTGAAGATAACACCTTGGGGAAATGAAAACAGGCATTTTTTATTATTTTCTGACATTTTATAGACAAAACGATTAATCAGTTAATTGAGAAAATAATCTGTAGATTAATTGATAATGAAAATAATTGTTAGTTGCAGCCCTAGTTGGGATTATTGCTGAAACAATAAATCGATTAGTCAATGGATAAAATTGTTAACAATTTTGTTAACAATCATTTAAGTCATTTATCGAGGTAAACTGCCAATCATATGGATCCAGCTTTTCTGTTTCACATCATTTCGTCAGACAAAACAAGACATCTGAAGATGACTCCTTGGAAACTGTGATGGGAACCAATGGTTTGACATTATTCCACATGATCGACAAGTGACGGTAACACGGCAAGAAATGTAAAGGCTGGGAAGAAGAAGACTGCAAGCGAGTGAACATAGATGTAAACAATGCAGGATTTAAAATATTAAAAGATAAACTGGCTTTGCAAAAGTTTTATGAGGAAGGGAATGCATTCAATGCATTTGTTAGACCTCAAGGATACACACAATGAGTTTTTGTTAGTAGCACTGAATGTAAACATAACTTTTGTTTGTGTACAAGAAACCTCCACAGGGCACCAAACCTAAATAGAGTTGTTGTTGTTGTTGTTAAGGATTCCTATTTGATATGCAGATTTGATACTGGATACAATGCTTTTGAACCCTATTTCAGAAACCTTGCTTTTTTTAGTGTGCATCATTGTCAGTGGTGAGGGACAGAGGAGTTAGAGTCAGCAAACAATGCAGAGATGCAGTAGAACCCCCCCCCCCCCCAAGTCGATGTTCCTCCCGTAATCCTAACAGCACTTGGCAGATCCCTGAAGAATACCTGTCCCGTCAGCTCTGCAGAAGAGCTCGCCGCATCCAGCTCCGTCTCTACACCAGCAGGGCTCATCAAGAAAACACTGTAAACACCTGCAACAGCGCCTCACTCAGCTCACATTTGTCCCATACAAATGTGTGTGTGTGTGTGTGTGTGTGTGTAACCCCTGTTTGCTGACTCCTCCGTCTTGCCTTGGAGACCCATAGTGCAGCTGGAGTGTAATAATCTCTATTCAATCCTGCTGTCTGGGAAAGGGTGTTCTGCGGTGTGCTTAATGAATTCCTCATTCAAGTTACGCACTGTATTAAATTCATATTCCTTGCTCAGTATGTTACACAGTCACACAATTCTTTCTCTTTTTCTCATATGTGATTGCACTCTGTCTTTCTCTGTCTGTCTCATACGGGGCTGCTTGGACTGTTTTGTCCACAGTCTTTTGTTTTGCCGTTGCACAAAACTAGGCAAAACCAATAGGCATGATTGGGATGATACAATTTCTTAAGTATGTACCAAGTAATCAGGTGATGTGTCATATTGCCATATGTCGAGAATTGAAACAGGATCACAGGATCAGCTCAAAAATTTAAAATTTCACGTCCTCCTTGAGGTTTTTAATGCTCAAAGACGCACACATATTGATCACCAAGGAACTGACTTTGAAGCCAACATGTGCACAAAATTTCTGGTTTTGGTAATTCCAGTGGTGGTATCAAAAAAGAGGCTTGCTCTCACTTGCACATTGACGCCCATGCTGTATTAGTTGAGCTTGGCGTCCTATCCCTCTGGCCAGACTTAGTTGCTGCAGAAATGTGATATTGTGGCTGGACAGGGGGCCCTTGACATCATCTACCTGCTGCTACACATTGCAGAATTTTCTGCCTGTTTGGCTCCTCAAATGCCCAGCTCAGACAAACTGAGAGTTGCCTCATACTCCATTCTGCCTTTTCCTCCTGAAGAATCCTCTTGTCTGGGATATCCTGGCTAGCTCTCTCTGTGGGCTTACAGCCCACGGGGACTCTATACAAAACATCAAGAGCTTCAGTTTCTTTCCACTGAGCATTTTCTATGTACTTCTCTTTTCTTCTTTTTTCCCCACCCCTCCTTCATCAGCATACTGTATTCTCATCTGAGTGTAATGATATGTTATACTCTGCGTGGATTAGTGCAGGTTATTAGTGAGCCTGAAGTGTAGAATTACAATCAGTCCACTGTTTAGATGAGACTGCTTATAATTGTGGAGAGGGCGTAGACATGCGCTGGCTAAGTGGATAGGTGTGTAATCTGATTCCTCACTCGTTTCCTCTGATGATAATGTTCTGAGTTTGCACAGCCTTATGCAAGAGGTTATGTATGGTAATGATCCCCCGGCAAATGATGCTACTGTTTATCACATTTCCAGAAAATCATTTGCATGCCGTACTTCAGGGAGAATATGGTCCACTTCCTCATCCTCTTCGTCTTCTTCCTCCTGATGGGTTTTCTCTCCCTCACTGCTTCCGAATTGACATCAGTTTACTCTTGGGTATGCAAATACAGGTTTATGAGTAATCAGAGCTGTCATTCAACCCCCACGTCACAAGACTCACTTTGGTTCTCGTGTTAAATTGCACCATCACTGCCTCTCATGTCAGGGTTGTGTTTGATGGTTGTCATTTGCTCAGCATCTTCCCAGTGTGTCGTTTGTGTTCATTTTGTGATTGCACCTCTTGCCCAGTGAGAATCGTCCCCGCTTCTCTGAGCTCCCATTTGTTTGATATGAGACCTAGTCTCAGTGATCGCAGGGGCAGTTTTTCATTTTCTGATGAAATATGAAGCTTTATATCTCTATCAGAGCTGTTTGTTTGGGATGGTCCCTCTCAGCACCTGCCATTTAGATAACATGCTGAATCAGCTGGACCTGTGACCCAGTTCTGAACAAACAACACAGATGCAGCAGTTGATGGCTTTACTGGCTACTTTTAATGATGGTTTAATTGAGTGCACACCGCTGTACAGAGACTCGGCTGCTCTCTGATGGCTGCACACAGATTAAGCCCACCTCCCTTTTGATTGTTTTGTTGTATTCTCCCCCTGTAGGTACCTTTTGTATCCCAGCGTAGTACCACTGAATTCATTTCCTGGGGTCTTTGTTCCATTGTCAGCTCATGGCTCGTGTTCTGGTGGATTCGCTGGGCTCGTTGTTGTTGTTCTGGGGATCGCAAAATGCATTGTGGACCTGCGTGTGTATATGCACATTCACTTTGATGACAAAACACAGGGCTGAATGAAACAGGCCACACGTGGCATTTCATGCCTTCCACTAACTGGTGAAGTGGTTGGCTGCCTGACTTATGCTTTACATACTGAACGAACATCAGATACACACTGTCAGAGGCTGTCAGAGGTATTGTGTAATTGCACGGTCATTTTTAAGGCTGTACTTTGTGGTGGTGTTAAGCAATCATCCCATGAAATGTCTCTAAGTCCATATTGGTGAGGGTCTACTTGACCACTGACCAGTCTTCCACACTTGTGTTTTGCATATGTTGTCACTATTTTTGAGACATTTCCTCTTGCTAAATTCCAAACTTTTTCACAGCATTTGCAAGTGATGGACCAGTTATTCAGCCAGTGTGGCCTCTTTGTACCTTTTTTTTTTATTTTTATTTTTTTTAATAAATATAACTTGCCTTATGTTACCTTGATAACTCAATTATACAGTCAAGACTGTCCGACCACTTCTATAGCTGACACATACTGTACTGCTAATTAGAATTCTCTGTAATCACAGCAGCCTTTGTAACTGTGATGTGATATAAGTCACTGCTTAATTTTTAAAAAATGTTTTTTTGCCCTGTACAGAATCAGAAATCCAAATCTGGTGGTTATTTATTCAGTTAATTGATTAATTATTTGGTAGAATAAATAATGGCAAATACTGGGGACTTGCCAAAAATGTTTTAGTTGCTTACTTTGTCTGACCAGTAGTTAAAAAACAAAGGTGTGCTAAGTAGAACTTAAGAAAACCCCAGGTGACTTTCAGATGATCTGTGACAGGAAAGGCTCCCGTGTGGAAGTAGAATACATAAAATGATTTCACCCCAGTAGCAAAAGTGACAAAAACAAAAATGCTTTGTTCTTGATAATTGTCCACCAAAACAACTTAAGAGCTAAATGGTAACAAAAAAAACATTACCGTGTGCCACCTGATATGGTAATGAAATATAATTGTCTCCTCTGATGGCAAGTGATTGTGGGAGAAAATGCTCGATTCACTTGATGTACCATCAGCATGCTGGGAAGGCTCAGTGCCTGCGGTGGGGGTCTTTTTTAATTAAGCCATCATTCACCTCTGGAAACCTCTGTTGAAGCAGCCCTGCGTGAATTCCCTCAGCAGGACTCTCTCTCTCTCACACACACACACACACACACACACACACACACACACAGCCACCTGTCATGCTGTCAGTGTATAGGTTGGGTATAGGTTTTTTTGTGCACGTGTGTGTGTGTGTGTGTGTGTGTGTGTGTGGGCCCTTGTCGAATTTCTCAAAGACAGGTGTCGGTCATGGCTGGTTTGACAGCGACATGTTATTAATCTCTCACTGAATGAGAGAACAAGTGTCACCAGTCAGGATTTTATTGACGTTATAACGTGACCTTGACATGTTGATAGTGCTCTGACAAAAGATGTGAAGTGCTGTGTGTGTGTTGGCTGTTGAATCAATGGCACCAGAGAGAATAGCCTGCATTGTATCGGTAGATCTAAAATAACACAGAGTACACACGTCTTTATTGAGTGTAAAAGAAATGTTTTTTATGCAGTATTGACTACTACTTTTGCCAAGGAGATTTATGTTTTTTGCTCTGTTTGTTTGTTTGCTAGCAGGATATTACAGATACTTGTTAACAGATTTTGTTTAAATTTGGTGGAAAGTTTGACCCAAGGGAATGAGTGATTTGTTTATGGAGCATATCCAGGAATGTTTTGAAGGTTTTCATAACGCTGCATGAAATACTGTAAAAATTCGTCCAATGTATCCATAGTTATCCACTTAAAATCCTTTCTAACGGGGCTTTGGTTTACTTTGTAGTTGTTAAATTGTATTCATTACACTTAAATGAATTGTTATTCTGTGGGTGAAACTTAATTTAACTGGCCAGAACATGTTGGTGGTGATTTACCAACCAATTTTGAGAGCACCTGTAATGTGCTTTATTGATTCCTGTTCATTTAGCATACAAGAAAAATCTGCTTTTGTAGTGTTGACTAGAGAACCACACAGGCGTCTTCATGTCACCTGTTTGTTTTGTCTGAGAACACCTAAGAAAATCAAGAACACTACAATTTTTTATTATATCTTTGTCTCCGTCCTGTCTTTCTGAGCAAATCTGTTTTCCACCAGCATTATTGCTGTTTTGGTGTCCTCCATCATTATTGGTTTCTTTTCAGTGGGTGGCAGAAATGTGTTGATATTACAGCGCCAATGGTGCCAGGCCCAACCATCGCTGTGTGAGACTGTGTGGGTGGACATCCTGTGGATGTGTGATGCCTCTACTACACATCGCAATGGCACACAATTAGCGCCACAAGGGAGCCAAAGTCTTTATTGCCTTTTTCCTCCTTCTGTAATATCTCCTCCTCTTATATTGTCCTCTCTCATCTTTCTCCAGCAATCTATAACTACGATGCCCGGGGAGAGGAGGAGCTGTCGCTGCAGATTGGAGACACAGTGCACATACTTGAGACATATGAAGGTGAGAGCAGGCTTACTGATGACACGCATGATCAGAGCTGCCACGCCTATGTCGGACATTATTTTACTGTCATCACTAGTACCTCTTTTCTTTATTGTAAATTGATTAATAGAACAGTTGACAATGTTAAAAATTTAACTTTAGCCAAGGTTTCATTGAGTTTTAGTTGTTTTTATTCCTCTTGTGAACTATGTATGGGAAAAGCAGCTCACATTTAACATGATTCTGTTCTCCATTAGACTGGTACAGAGGGCATAGGCTGAGGAGAAAATCCAAAAAGGTGAGTGGCCAGTAAACAAAGGATTTACACGCTCATATCTGTGACTAAGACTTTCAGTTTTTCAGCTGTTTGACTTCTGCCCCAGTTGTACCATAATGTGGTTTGCATTGTCATCTCTTCCTCTTTAAGGGCATATTTCCTGCTTGCTATATACACCTGAAAGAGGCCACAGTTGAGGGCAGTGGGTTAGTACTCCTCCACTTCTGCTTTTGAATGACATATAAATTTATGGTTGTTTTTTTTCACAAGCAAGAATATTGCTTTTACTTTTGTTGCATTTGTATGTAAGATTACTTAATTTTTGTTATTATTATCATGTATGTGGATAAATATTACGATTAGAATTTTTTTGCTAAAGATGCATTGAGCTGAGGACAGCAACACAAATCAAACAGGAAACAAATGGGTGCGAAGTTTGTCCTCCCAACTTATTTTCTGACCTACTGAGAAACTTGTTGGGCTCTGAGGTTGTTTCGGTGGAAAGATCTGCACTTGATATTGTGTGTGTGTGTGTGTGTGTGTGTGTGTGTGTGTGTGTGTGTGTGTGTGTGTGTGTGTGTGTGTGTGTGTGTTGTTGCCACACTTGTGGCACTGTTTTGTTTTGATCTGTCTTCTTTGATTTCACTTGCACAAAGATCACAAAAAGGCTAAACCCCGAACTTCTAATTTCTTGAATTCAACTGAGAATCTTGAGGAATTGATTTTTTATTTTTTTTTCATAGAATTAAAACTAAAGGATTTGAACAAAGCAGTGAATAGAGTGATAAATGAGAATTTACTTGGATAACAGGAAACATGTTTAATACTGACTGTGTCTTAGTGTGGAGAAGAATGGTCAGAAAGGACACAGAATCACTATTTTGTCATAATCACAAATTTGTTCACTGACTGCAGGCAAAAGGAGACGGTCATTCCCACTGAACTGCCCCTGGTTCAGGAGGTTACCACCACACTGCGGGAGTGGGCTACAATATGGAGGGACTTATATGTGGTAAGTAAGCCTGTACACACATTCATGTCAGGTATGTTTTTTTGGGAGCTTATGCAATGTATGGATGTTAGAGGGCAAACAAACACTAGGTCAATGGGCTTATCAGGTGGCAGACCTTGTACAGTATATGAGCTTATCACAGATATATCAGTATTGGCTTATGTGTTGCCATATACGTGACATTTTAAGGTGTCTGTTAATGTTGCATTTTTATGTATTATAATAATTTATCTATATTTGACCCTTGTTTTTCTTAATGTGAGTTAAATATATTTTGTTGTCTTTTCATTTTTATTTATTGTTATTTATAATAATAGAATTATTAGTATGATTTTGTTATCTTGGTTATTAAGTTTATAAAGTGTTCCTTTGTGCACATCTTAACAAATTTAGATTAGTCAGTACAAAAAATGAGTGAACAATTGTTTGACACAGATTTTACATTTAAAAGTATTAGCCTTAAAAATTCAGTATTGGTCAGGCTCTTCTTGGATGGGTTTTTTCTTATTTTTCTTATTAAAATATTTTGGTGAGTTTGGCCGAAGGTAATTCCATCTTCTATTAACAATTAAGAGCGTTCAACTACACTGTCCTGTACCTGCTGCTGAGATGTCTGACCTGCCAGAGTGAACAAGTCCTTTTACCAGTCAACAGTTCAGACACCAGAGCACCTGGACGCTCTAAATGTCCTCCTGTGTCTAAGCTGTGCACATGTTCATCCGTCTGTTTCCACAGGGAGACAAGCGTGAGATGTTCAACTCTGTCCGTGACATGATCTACGACCTCATCGAATGGCGTTCCCAGATCCTGTCCGGCACCCTCCCGCAAGACGAGCTCACCGAGCTCAAACAGAGAGTCACCTCCAAAATAGACTACGGCAACAAGTGAGGATCTGGTCTTTAGAGGTTTTCAGCCTTGTCCTTCCCTCGCCACAGCTTATATCCCTTTATCTTCAAATCTATCCAGTAAAAATGACTCTTGTTGGAATAGGTCAGCAGTGTCAGTCAATAGAAAATGACAGGTCATCACTTAGCTTGAGGACAAACTGGTGGGATTTAGCTTCAGCAAGCCGTACTATATTCCATCATGAAATGACAGGTCTTGCTGTGTCTGCAGTAAACCTAGAAAATCGGTTGAAAATGAAAATTGTGGAGCTCCATTCTGCTGCTGTGATGAAACTTTCAACTTTTCGCCAGGTAGAGAAATGGCTTTTACCTCTGCAGAAGCAGGGAGTGGTGAGCAGATGAAATGCATCGACTGCATGTTGGCAGCATGCTCTTGTCTGCCCTGACCTCCCTCCTTAGAGGAAAGAGTTGAACCAAATAGGGGAGCTTTCAAAGAAAACAGTGGAGCTGAGGGAATATTTATATGAGTAGAAAATCAGGCAAAGAGAGTTAATGTGTGCGTCCTCTTTCACAAATGCAACCACACAATATTTACCTTGTCTGTTACGGTATGCTATTGTATGTTTTCATCTTGGTGGGCTCTGGCACTCGTTAACTCTCCCCCATTTTTATGCAAGGTATTTGGATCTCGATCTGGTGGTCAGAGACAATGATGGAAACATATTGGACCCAGAGCTCACCAGCACCATAAGCCTGTTCAGAGCACATGAGGCGGCCTCCAAACAAATTGAGGACCGGATTCAAGAGGAAAAGGTAAAGATAGAGAGGACCTGGTCCTGACCCCAGTTTTACACCTGCAACTAAACTCTGGTCTTTATCCAGATAGTATATCAAAAATAAGTAAAGGCACATTAGTGCACAGTGTGAATGAACATGGTAAACAGCGTGATCTGAATGTAGTCACATCTTGAGCTTGTTCTTTCCGGCTCATTGAATTTCAGCCAGAGTCAAACAGGTGCAGATACAGTGTTTGCATTAAGGAAAAAAACATTGCAATGTAGAAGGGTTGTCACTGCTACTGTAGTTGTTTGAGATGACCTGTCATTTGTCTTCACTGGAGACGTCTATCTACTGTAGTGTCTGCTCCATCCCTATGCACAATAATATCAAATATGGCTCTTGGGATATCAATGTACGTTATTTGGTCCCTTTGATCCAGACTGATATAAATAGATATTCAAGGTCTCTAGAGGATAAGTTCTACTGACTTTGGTGATCTCCTAACTTTTCATCTAGAACCATCATCAGGTCAAAATTTCATTTTGTCCAATACTTTGGTTAATGAATAATTACCTGCAAAACTACCAGGACATCAGCTGCGCTTTGTGTTTAGTGCTAATTTGCGAATGCTAGCATTCTAACACGCTAAACTAAAATGGTGAACATGGTAAATATTATATCTGTTTAACATCAGCATGTTAATATTGTCACTGTGAGTATGTTAAATCACCGCTGTGCCTAAGCAGAGTCTTACGCAGCCACTAGCATGGCAGTAGTTTTGTTTTAAAAGTGCTACTTTATTTTACTGGTCAACTTTAATTTGCTTTATTTTCGTTCTTAATAAAAGCAGCCTCATTTAGATTTGGTTGTTTACATGTGACAATAATCCCACTGCTTCCAAAACTGAGAATGAAGATAGTTTGCTTAAGCCATTTACATGGTTGCATAAACTATCCATAGAGCGTTGTGCTGTTTTGCTTTCAAAAAAGATAACTTGTTTTTGACTGACTTCTGTCAAGTAACAACCACACAGGGTATACAAATATCAAACAAATGGACAAAGTCCATTTCAAGGTAAGAAAGATCCCAGAAAATACACAGCACCCCTGTAGTTCAATCTAGAATGGAATTGTGGTATTTGCACTACTTAAGTTTAGAAGTGGGGAAAAATGGGGCCACTCCTGGTACACAAAGATGCTTGACTGCTTCTTCAGAAAGTCAGGAACTCCAGCCAGATTCCCTGTCTGTTTTACTCGGCGTATCAGTGGCATCCCTCACCTGAATGTTAGTTGGCAGTATGTAGGAGTGCCAGGCGCTAAGTGCCCTGCAGTTATGTGGTCTCATCTTACGTGACCTTTTCATTCAGAGGTCTGTCTTGCATATGCATGGAAAATAAGAAAGTGTCCAGGTCAACGTGATAAATATTAATGATGTGGCCCTAGCATATTTTTGAAGGGCATCCAGGGAATCACACAATCATGCTACCTTTGACTGCAGATGCAGTTCTGGAGATCAAGGGACAATAAAGGCTTTTTTCCAGTGTGGAATACATTATAATGATGAATTTATAGACATTGTTAAATTGTGCTTCTTAAATTACATTTTCAGAAAGACACAGAGACCGTGGCTGATATTCAATAATCCGGTGTGCAGTTGCTAACCACACCTATGTACAGTAGCTCTTTCTTCAGCTCTCAGGGATCCTTGTATCATTCATCTTGCATCATGCATCATCAGGCTCATTGTTCAAACTACAAAGGCCTGAGGTCAACCTGAATGTTTCAGAAAGCTACGGAAGAATGCCCAATGTTGAATGCAATACCTCTGTTTCACTCTGACAGTCTCAGAAGCAGAATATTGATCTGACCAGGCAAGCAAAGTTTGCCTCCACGCCAGCGTTTGCCCTCTTTGTGACTCTAAAGAATGTGGTGTGTAAGATCGGTGAGGACGCAGAGGTGCTCATGTCACTCTACGACCCAGTGGACTCCAAGTTCATCAGGTAAACCCATGGGTGCATATTCACTTTTCTCCTGTCTCTCTTTTTTCCACATGATAATTTGGACATTGGGATTTTTTTTTGGCTTCCTTGTAGTATTTCAGTTTTACCTTTTACTATTGTTGCACTGACACTTGAATCCCAAGTTTCTGTTTCTTGCAAGTGGAAAATTGTAAAGTGATGTACTTGTGCCTTGAACAGCAGTCTGAACTGGAAACAAAGCAATGAAATACCTATTCTGTACACACATCTTCTTCTTCTATTTGACTGTAGCTCACACAGTGGAGATGTTTTTCACAGCAATCGTAACAGCTCACGGTCAAATACTGTTGGTATTTCTAAATGGAATGATGATGAGTTTAGATGTTCCCTTCACATACACAAGATTGAAACAAATGCCCTTGATGTACCAGATAATATGTCTAGATGGCTTTTGATGTTTGAGACTTACTCATACTTTCCAGAACCGTTAACTATTAGCAAGCACAAAACACTGACAGACACTTGTAAGTGCATAAACGTGCAAGAATGTGACCAGAGCAAGTGTAGCCTGCGTCCCAGGGATTATATTGTTTTGGGATTGTGACAGCAAAACGGCCGTGTAATGTTTCTTTTGCATCCAACACCATTCATGCCTTCTGTTTCCCAAGCGGATTGGTGTCTGGATTAACATTCGAGCTTCCACAGCTTTGAAGGAAACAATAGTTGAGTGCAACTCAACTCATAGCCTTAATTCACTGTATCATAGATGTCTCAATGTGAATATGAGAATTTGCTGAGACGGATAGGAACACAGAGTCATGCTTTTTTTTTTTTTTCACAGTGAAAACTACCTGGTGAAATGGTCAAGTTCAGGTCTGGTGAAAGACATAGACCAGCTTCATAATCTGCGGGCGGTCTTCACGGTGAGTGTGTTTTGCTTGTGTGTGTGTGTCCCTGTGTTTGTGTGTATGTGTATGCTCTTCTGTGGTAGTCCACTGTTTATTCAGCCATATTATGAGGCATGTGGGACCCTGTTTGCGGAGCCTGTATTTGTTAAGCTCTCTCAGAAAGAGCCTGGCTCCCTGTATGTATTTACCAAGGCAGTCACCTCTATCTAATGGAAGCCCAAGGGCGGAGGGGTCAGCGCTGGGAGCACTTTTGCTAGTTTTGGAGTGTGTTGCCCACAGGAAATGAATCTGTGGACACAATCACAGATGTTGCTGAAGCAATTTGTGGTGAAAAGTTTGCCCTTAACACAAACTCGTCTCCACCTAAGAAGCTGCTATGAATTGATCAGTGTACTCAAGCATCGTTGTAACCTGTTGCTAAATGCATTTTTCAGAGCATTTTGATCCCAAATTGTGCAGTCTGATTTTAGTTTTACAGTTTTAGTTTTGGTAATAGTTATAACAGTAATAGTTTTGGATATGTCTACCTAAAGTGTAAGTCACTGTTATCGAATTCAAAGGCAACAGCATCATAACTTTCCTGTCATTCCCTCCTCAGGACTTAGGCAGTGAAGATCTGAAGAGAGAAAAGATCAGCTTTGTGTGTCAGATTGTCAGAGTGGGGCGCATGGAGCTACGAGACAACAACACCAAGAAGCTAACGTCAGGACTGAGAAGACCCTTTGGAGTGGCAGGTAAAGCAGACTACTCAGTGGTAACCTGCTATTCCAAAAAGAGCTGCAAGGTTGTTGTAATACTGTAGTCAAGAGGTTACCTTTTGAAAACACTGATTATCTCAGAGCTCCCTAGCTCTGCTTGAATATCCCCATGTGTGTAAGCCTTGAGAACAGATCCCTTGTTTTGCCTTAATTATGGCTTAAATTCATAGATATCCAGTTAAAGTAGAAAGAGGAATTACAGTTTGATTTATCTCCTGTTGGCAAGCTGCCAGGCGTTTCGTAAACTAATTAGATTGGCGTTTTGCCCGCAGTTCTCCAGCAGAGAAAATGATGCCTCTTTTTCAGTGTCTTTTTCCCAGTGCCACTTGAAGAGAAGATAAATGACATCCTGATTTATGACTGCTTATCTTTAGTCGTCATCATCACTGCCGCGGTACACAGCATGATGGAGGGATTTGCTCCTTTTGAGTCAGTTATTAAAGGGCTTCATATGGTTGACCTCTGGCCTGTTAGGTAATAGAGCTGTCACACTGGCACCAGTCACTGCGAATATTTTCTCTGTCTCTCATTTACTTCAATTGGAGTGAATTCAAGAGTGTGTTTCCTGTTTTGGCGTCAAAGTTCACTATTGGTCAAATTCGACCTGCAAATTTGCACGCCCGGCAAATTGCAAAAATGTTGCCTTGATGCATCTGGTGTTTGGAATCGCTGAATTTATTATTCTAGCTGTGTGACATCGCCCCATTTTATATAATATTACACCATAAGACTGCAGCATTGCTCTTACAGACTGTTTAGTGTAAGATTGCTCTGCTCAGTATTTATTTTTTTAGCTACATCAGACCTGTGACATCACATCCTTTTTCGGTGCAGATATCTTGGAAGGCAAATGTGACCAAACCTCACGGCCCAGCTCTGTACACTGCTGTAACTGCTTTTTGAAAATGTAAAGACATTTCAAGAGTAAGTTAACAACCTGACTGAAAAGCAGTGTTTTGCTGCCCTTTCTGGTTGAACATTTCACACTTGTGGCTGTAGTTGGGTGTGGTCAGAAGTGTGCTCAGTTCCACCTGTAACCACACCCAACAATGATGTCACAGGGTCCTGGAGTAGCAAGGTGAGAAGTTAAACCACTGGAAGTCAGCAAAAGCAATATTTTCAGGCTGTGCTAAGTTACTCTTTAAGCTGGTATCCCATCATCACTTTTGAACGTTAAATGTGTTTTTTAAAGTTGGATCAGAGATTTCCTTTCCTCTCCTTTTTGTGACCACTATGTAGGCTTTCACTTGATAGGCACACATCATGTTTTTTCTGTCATAGCCCTGCATCTGCCTTAATTAGTGCTCATTGAAGAAGAGCCCCCCCCTCATAGCCATGCTATACTCTGCAGGGCGTTGAGAATGTTTTAACCCTCTCTCCTGTTTTTCCACAGTAATGGATGTCACTGACATCATAACCGGCAAAATGGACGATGAGGACAAGCAGCACTTTATCCCATTTCAGCCGTGAGTGGATTGTTCAGCAGCACAAAATAAATCACATTCATACATAAGGGCACATGAGTTTCTTTAAGCTTGGGATAATGTTGCAGAAAATGGTTAAGCTGATATAGTTCTGCTCTTACACCTATTTCCATTATTTTGAGTATGTACAGTATGGCAAAGACAGCGGTTGTATTTAAAAAATAAAATAAATAAATGTTAGTCTTGAATTCTTGACACCTGATTAGCAGGGGCTTTAAGACTGTAGCGCTCCCCTATTCCCTGCTGACTCAATTAAGGCAATCTCATTAACTGCTGCCATTCTCGTAGGACTGCGTACAGAGCCAGAGTAACCTTTTCCTTAACGTGATTTTCTGCATAATTGGAAATGCTTCAGATTCAGGCAGTTTAGCTGGCAGATCACCTCACTTAACGGTTTTATCTGTGAGCATAAATCATGGAAATTAGAGCCTTCCCATGTGAAGAGAAGAACAGGATCTACAAGGGGTTATTTATGTACAAGTGTGAATATTTGCCACTGAATTTTAACTGATGGAGTTTTGAAATAGCAGTTTCACAACCCATTACTGAATTTGTTTTCAAGGCCAGCAGAGGCAGGACGTGAAGGGGCCATTTAAGGAAGGTTTGACATAGTGATGGAATTTGGATAGACTCCTGGCATCCAAATGGAAATGACTTTCAGAAATGAACTATATAGATTGAAATCTTTCTGAAATAGTTTGTTCTTCTTGTTTTTCCCCCTTCATTATAAGTCTGAGACCGAGATGACCTCATCTCTGGCATGTTGCCTGGAATCAAACCAACTTGCATTTAGATAATGCATTTGTAGCAAAATTTCATGTTGTGCTGAAATGATCGATTAGTTGACAGACAGAAAATCTGTGTCCAGCTCTTGTAAAAATCAAATGCAAACGTTTAAAAATGTTATTATTGCAAATTTGAGGGAAAATCTGCCTTGTTCCTATTGTCCTTCAATGTTCTATCCAGTTAATGTACAAACCTCTGCTGTCACTTATTCTACTTCCTTGCTTGGATTGGTTTTGGATTCAAGGTTGGAGGCACTGAAGACATTCTGAGTGACAGAGATACTTTGCTGCCTCCTCCATGCTGACATCACCACTGTCTTCTCTTCCATTCTCTTCTTCAGCTGCTTGTTTAGAGTCCTGTACTGCAGATTCCAACCCCGCCCATAGCACACATTTCTCTCACAGCTGCCACACATGTGGTGCTTCCCAGATCACATCTGCTGCTTTCTTATGCTCTGTACGTCACTTGTTTCAATCAGTCTGGTACTGTCTACACCTGTAGCCCTATGGAGTAAAAACATGATGTTATATTTTAGTTTGCTTTCTCACCCAAGCAGAGTGGGAATGTGTGTTTCGGACTGGGTATAGTCTGGAGCTTACAGCCTCGAGTATTAAGTTTCCTGCTTTGAAAACATTTCAAAACTGGGGTCAAGCTTCCCACTGCTAGAGTGGCGCTATAAATGCTGACTGGGCATCATTTCCTAAACGATGATTTCTCTGTGTGTGTCTTTCATTACCCATTCTGCCTCACTGTTAACTGCTAACAAGCGGCTTTATGTCTGTCACGGTATTCGCATCACTCTTCGGTGTGTCTCTCTCTTTCTCTCCGCCTCTCCTTCATCCCACTCCCCTCCTCACAACCATCACTGTGTGGCTCTTTTGCCCCGCTCCTCTTGTTTCTCCGCCATCTCTTCTTCTCTGTGGTGTTTGCCTGTTGTGTGCGTACTGCAGGCTGGCGTTGGATGACGCCATTCGCCACAAGCAGCTGAACATCTCACGTTTTTCACCCAGGGTGGCGGGGGAGAACGACTTCCTCCAGACAGTCATCAACAAAGTTATCACCGCCAAAGAGGTCAATCACAAGGGCCAAGGTACAGTGCAAGATTCAAACACAAGAACCAGGGCCAAGGAGGAAACTCGCCACACTACTGTCAGACTTTTATCAATAAAATGTGTATCTTGCATGTATTATAAAATGGTTATACTAAGTAAGGACCTAATGATGATCCAACCTTGATCTGAAAATGGCTTCCAACATACAGGCAGGGCATTGAGACTCTCTTGCTAAGAAGAACATAATTCTACAACAACATGACAGCCTCCATGGTATTGTCATGCCCTATGAAGATGTACTTGGATAAATGTCAGGTCTGCTCCGGCCCACACTGGGAAGAACAGTGGAGCACTGAGAGCATCTGTTTCGGTCACGCTCACATATCAAAAGGCTTCCAGCCTGGCTACTAAGAGATGCGTCACTCATAACAATATGGGGCTTGTAAAGTGAAAGTGAGTAAAGCTTCAGGATTCACAAGCACTGCTAATTTTGGTGGCCTGTGAAGGGGCGCACTGCAGGATGACTGCTTTAATTGGATGCCTTGTTTTTTTGTCATTTTCAGTCTTGTACAGAAGTATGTATGTATGCTGCTTTGTTTTTCCCATGAGAATGTTAAGAGTGAGTGTGGTTGCAGCGCTGAAGTTGACACACCATGCAGTGTCTGCAGAAAAGAAGCTTTTCCCTCCCAACCAGGAGAAAAGCAGAGCAGCTACAGGTCTTAAATTGTTAGGAAATATGACCCATGAAAGTCCCCTGAAGGCCCTTTGTTTCAGAATTATTCAGAGCTAGAGAGTTTCCAATTGAGATTCACACTCTCAGGTCTTCCAAGACCAATAATTGAAGTCCTGGAATTACTGCACAATTTAAATATTCTACTATAAATGTAACTTATTCTCATATAAAAACAAAGAGTGCCTAAAGAATAAGTCTGGGGTATTGGGGACATTGTCATGAATTTTGCAGTGGGACAAAAAAAAACAACCCATTTTTTTTATTTCAAATTTTCCCATTTAGGCTACCAAGTGCCTGTTTGTTTGTTATGGAGAAATATTTGCTTCTTTTTACTCCCAGTATTAGTGTTTAGAAGTAGCATTTTTATTTGAGCCAGATTTTTTTTCTTCTTTATCACAATAACATAGCTCTTTGTTAGATTTTATTTTTCTCACTCCAGTTATGCACACACTATACTGCACTTTCGAGCACAAGGAAAACACACACACACTTGTTCCCTCTGTTATTATGTTTTCATGATCACATCCCTGAGGGTAGCTTCTATTTAGTGTCTTGCCCTAGAGCTATTAGATGTTACGGACAGCGGAAAGCACAAGAAAAAATGAAGTATTTTCTTGGGGCTGTTTGATCTCATGCGTCTTCTCCTGACGTTATCTTGGTCCCTCCCTTCTTTGCATTGAATGCATCACCAGGCCTGTGGGTGACTCTGAAGCTGCTTCCTGGAGACATCCATCAGATAAGGAAGGACTTCCCTCACCTGGTGGACCGATCAACGGCTGTGGCTCGCAAAATGGGCTTTCCTGAGATCATCATGCCAGGTTCCGTGTTTACCTTGGCTGCCTGTCTCTGAAAGTCTTCTTTTAATTTAGACCTACGATTTTAGAAAACAAAGAAAAGAACACACCATCCTTCATTAAGGTTTGATTTAGACATTAGTTATGTAATGGACTGAAGTCAGCCATAAAGCATACAGTGCCAAATATCCACTTATCCACCTAAAATGTAATGACTTATGCAGTAATATTCATATATATGAAAAATGAATCAATGAACGGATGAAACTTGAGCTCTTGAAGTCTGAAAAGTGACCATTTCCTCACATCTGACCTGTTTGTTTCTGCTTCCTAAAGGTGATGTTCGAAACGACATCTACGTGACTCTGGTTCAGGGGGATTTTGACAAGGGCAACAAGACCACAGCCAAAAATGTCGAGGTGACCATGTCTGTTTATGATGAGGACGGCAAGAAACTGGAGGTATGACTGAGGAAAGTTAACTTTACTTCTTTGGTATTTTTCCTGGGTAAATTCAGCCCATTCTCAGCATTCAGGACACAAGTGCTATAGCCAATCGGTCTCTGAGACAGTCTGTGATTTACCGGGCTTTCTTTAATCTCACTCAGCTCAGCATGCTTCTTAACTGACCAGCACTCCTATAAAGCAGTGTGATACACAGGCCTGACTGTACGCCTTTGCCACCTGTCAAAACTGACAGAATATGATATTGGTGCTTGTGGTTGATTGACTAGCCTAAAATCTGGCTCACCACTGCAGGAATCAACCTTTATCATTGTCCGAGTCAGTTACAGATCCAAGCATGCGGGCAGGCAATATGGGCAGCATAGTTTGAGGAGTTGCAAGTGATGAGAGGTGTAAAAAATTAGCATTTCCCTTCTGGTATAATTACCTTTGCTAATGAAGTTAGAAGGATAATTTTCTCCCCTCTATTTGTTTGTTAGCAAGCTGTCTCAAAATCCCAAAATTTTGAGACAGCTCCCAAAATTATATTTTGGTGGTGGTCAGCAATTAACTATTTTAATTTCAATCATACCTGTTTTTTGAAGTTTGACATCCAGGTTTGCAGCTTAACACCATTAAGTGCATTGAATTTTACTAGAAAATCCAACCAGAAAGACAAACAACTAAACAGGTTTCGTATGGTGGCTGCCGTTTTGCAAGTTGGAGAATGTCTAATGGACTTTTGCTTCCGAGTGCTGTCTACTTTTTAATCATGTGCCAAGCCATCAGTGTCTAATGTCCTAATAAAGCTTTTGTTTCATCTAGAGTCTGTAGCCAGTGACCCCCTTCTCTGATGTTTAATTATCGTCACACCCTGCTTGGCTTTACCTCTTGTTCTGCAGAGGCCATCAGTTAATGGGGATATGAGAGGTTTAGAGCAGTTGGACTGAGGAGTATGTGGGAGGAACTGGGGCAGGAGGTGTGTGTCTGTGGGAGTGTGTGCTCACGTGTTTGTGAATGTTGAGTTATTACTGAGACTTTGGATTTAACTCGTAATGGTTTTTGGGGCCACAGTTTGTAGTGATGTATTAGTATGCATTATGTTAAGGTATACCTAATATTGTTATACCTATATTGTATTAAATTCCATAATATTCTACAGGTAGTAATGCTGTTATGTCCGCACGGTATGCTTGTGTACTTGGAGTGAGAGTGGACGTTACAAGGGCTGATGATGGAGGAGTGATTTCAGATGACAGATCCCTGGTCATGTGGAGGTCTCCTGCAAACAGCGAATCAGAAGAGAGCGCTATTACTCTTGGCTTCCTCAATTATACACATTAGTCTTAGATTGAGAGGCTTCGTCAGTAATTTGGCTGAGGAAGTGTAAGGATTGGTGGTAATTATACTGTAAATGCAGTTCTGAAGTGGCAGAAAGCAGTCTTGGCTTCTGTCAGATGGTACAGTATCTGACAATACAGACAATGCCGGTTGTCTCATTGCTAGACAAGTAGATTATTTTTGGATGTTACGATTGTGTTATAATTTGTAATGCATCTTTTAAATTTTTTTTTTGAGATATCTCGCAAACACATGAAAATATCAGTATTGGAGTGCACAATCTTCTGTTTCATTGTGTATATTTCTTCTCTATTTGTATACAATTTTATTTGCAATTTTATTTTATATTGTAGGCTCAGACTTAGAATACCATGTCTGCTGCTCCATTTTAAGCATCTCCCTGCAGCTATACTGTGTTTATTCTTGTAGACATGTTGTGTATGAATCGGCTGTTTCACCTACAGTACAGCAAATGGGTTTGATAATACCCTAACACAAACAGCTGCAAAAGGAACTTTGTGTAAAGAAAATCAATCATCAAATTAACAAAATTTCTAAGTGCACCTACAGTAGCTAACATTCAGTACCAACAAGTCCTCCAACCTAAATGACAGAACAGGTCATTTGTCAATGACTCCCAAAACGACAGATATAGGCATACCGGACCTTCATCGTCATGGTTACAGCAACAACATGTGGTTAACGTGAAACAGTCGCAGTTTGTTTAGGTTTAGGCACCAAAACTATTTGTTTTAAGTTACCTAGGCTACGCAAGTTACAATAAGTCAGTGTTGACTTTTGGTTTCACACGGGACACGAACAGCAGCCTCATGGGTGAAAGTCCTGTGTTGTTTGACCCATCCATCCACCCCGACCTCTTCCCTACGCAGATTTTGGCGCTCTTTATAGGTCGCCGCCTAAATAAACGTAAATATGGGTTGTATAAGCCGCTTGCACAGATGACCTATACAGACGTATTTTTGGGGAGTATGGTCTCTTCAGTATACAACAGTTTCTGATACACAGGGGTTAAATACAGTTCAGTTGGTACAATTCAGCAGGTTCAATGCCTGGCCCTACCCAGTCAGTGTCAGTGGAACGTTGTCTATGTGTGTTCAAGTCTGTCAACTATGGGTGTCATGGCCATGTTGTTCTTGCAGCACTGGAGCTCCCTTAAACACCCTCTTGCAACTTTTCGCAGAAATGCTGAGTCTCATCTGTTCAGGTCTCCAGGGATCAGTGGTAATTAGTTAAATTCTCCCCTCTTCCTTCCTGGATTTTAATTGGCTAAAAGGAAATTCTGTTTCTGAGATGAGAGACACTGTCACTTCCCGTCTGTCACTTTAATGTCTGAAGCAGTTTCAGTATGATCTTTGATAACAGAAACAGTTTTTAATTCACCCACCGTAGATTGAACTATTACTTCAAAAGGAAAAAAATCAAGCCATTTATGTAATAGAATAAAGAAGCCTCCATACACTAGGCACTTGTGTATGTCTTTGTCTCAGCCTTCTTATTCCCCCCATTTTCTCTTTTTGTCTCTGGTCTCTTTCTGCCTCTGGATTTTGTCATCCTTCCCTGTCTCAAAGAGGATTTGGGATGTTGTGTAGTGAGAGGCTGGACAGTGACTTCTTATCACCATTTTAGCACAACCCCACAAACCCCTCTCACCTGCGGATAGACCTCGGCCACTTTCCCCTCTTCGTCTCTCCCAGATTTGAAGCTGTCATGAATCCTGGCCGAGTTGCTAGAGCTAGCACCTGCCCCCCAGATCTGCTAAGCGTGGCTGGGGGAGACGGGGCCTGTTATTCCTCATAATTGCTGGTTGTCAGAAGCCATTAGTGTTGATGTATTTTAGCAGCAGTGCACTAGCAGGCCAGGGAGTCAGCTGGAGTAGTGGGAGGAAAGAGGTAGGTTGGCTGAGCACAGATTGATAGAAAACAAGGCATGCGTGCCATCCGCACTCCATTCCTCGTGCCAAATCCCCCAGGGGGCGCCTAGTATTTTACATACGCACACTGACCTGTTGTAGAAACTCAGGGGACCCACTAGGAAGACCAATTTACATGGCTGGATCCATCAGCACCAGCTGGTCTGCTTCCCTGCACCTGGCTTCCCTCCACTTCTCGCTGCTTAGAAGCGACTGCCCCTCCTTCTTAAATAATTAATTTCTAATTTATTTCTTATTTCCACAATGCTGTCATGAGATTGGCAGCCAACAGGCAGGTGCTCATGCATAAAGTGTATCCAGACTTTTAAAGGCCATTCTTCTAGATTTAGGCTTTCTGCCCCAGGGACTACATTTTATGAAATAGTCAATTTTCCACATGCTGTGCTGATGGATCCAGCCATGCTAATGTTCTGACGGTGATGATAATAACTTAACCATCATGATTTTGCCACTTTGAATAAACCTACAGCTATATCAGTGTCACCACATAACCAGCTATACTGTTGATCTGTGTGTTTTCTTTCTCTTTATCTAGAATGTGATCTTCCCTGGAGCTGGAGATGAGGGCATCAATGAGTACAAGTCTGTCATCTACTACCAAGTAAAACAGCCACGATGGTTTGAAACAATAAAGGTGAATATCTCTTCTTACTTCTACCTCCATACAATTTCTTTTTTGTTATTCTGAGTTATATTTTAGTCATTATTTTCCAACTTGACTGCATTACCACCCTTTCGGATAATTCTGGAATCCATTATTCATCACAACACAGGTTTCCATCACCAGTAATTTGTAGAGTGAAGACTGCAGTGTCTTTGAAGCTTTGAAGAATAGAAAGACGGTGATGAATATTAAACCATGCAGTTGATTAGATGGTTAATGTGGTGGCAGCAGAAATGTATAGATATGTGAAGTTATTGATCCATAATACTTAAAGGACCACACATCACTTTACATCGCAACTAACCCTTTTGCAAATGATGCTATTTGCCATTGGTTTCAATTAATTTCTGTACAGTATGAAAAAAAATAAAATAATTGGGGCTCATTCTGCTCCAGAAAAAAGTGCTTTGTGAGTTTGTGTTCATGGGTGTAGATGTCTCACACATGGTCCCTTTCTGTTCCTTATCTCAGGTTGCTATTCCTATTGAAGATGTGAACCGGAGCCACTTGCGGTTCACCTTCCGCCACCGCTCATCGCAGGACTGTGAGTACAAATGTCAGCATGTGAATAATTAGTTTTGCCGATGACCAGATGCACAATTGGCTGCTAATCTATCCACAGCAAAAATAATGGAAGATATCCAATCCAAGCAGATGTGTTGCGCAGTGATAAATACTTTGAAGCTCACCCTTTGTCACATTAATCAGAGGCATTAGTCTGCCCCTGCACAAACTGGCATCACAGAGTGGCTTGTCAGAGACTACAGCTGGGATGTGAAAAATGCCTGAGGGGACTCGTTTGTTTATTGGGACTAGTGTCTAGCTGAATACAGCCAGTGTTGTATGTCCTTCTGTTTTTTAACATCCTTTTTAATTTTGGGGGTGTAGAGGGCAGGGAAGCCTGGTACTGGCAGCCTTGCCATCCCATCTGCCTGCCACATGGTGAGGCCATCCCTCTAGCAGCAGGACTGGTGCAGGGAAAAGGGCTTTGGAGGGGTAATAGGAGCCATGACAGGTGTATATTTATTAAACAATCAATTCATATGGCACGGAAGACAAAGCAGAATTGGGAGGATATCAGTGCTGGAAAGTATACCTTTTCCCTAGTAAAGTCATCTGCAGCTGCTGTCATCCTCCACTTCCAAAATCCAGCTCTGTTTGCTTCTCACCTGCATGCAGGTGGTTTGCAGAAGATGGCCAGGTCTCAGAGCTCAGTGCTGGCTTATAATCCACTTGGAGAGCCTTCTTGTCATGCTTGGCACCTTGCTTCTGCAGCTAATGCTGTTACGAGACATGCCTTTGAAAGTCTGTGATTTGCTGTTATCTTGTAACGGTTGCTTTAGAAACTGGCTCACCTCAAATGACTGTGGGACTGCAGGGGCATGCTGATGCTGCGAAACTTGTCACTGACAATTGACAATAGAGAGATATGTTGAAAAGGTGTACTTATATGGATTTATGTATGGTGTATGCTTGTATTTCCCTGTCAGTGAGTGTGTTTACACTAGTATCCCATCATAGAGACACCTTGTCATTCATATTCCTGTACAAGTGAATCTAACTCTATCCAAGTTTCTGATTGTCTGCATCTGTGCATGCACATCTCTTCGGCATCTAGCCACTTTCTGTTGGTTCTGCACTCACTAAGTAACCTCACTAGTTGAGGATGAACCCACTTTGATGTCTGGCTGCCTGCAAACACTGCAGAAGCTATTGTATTTACCACTCTGCTGGATCTAGCTTCTCCATTTCATCACCAGTAATGGAAGACAAGAGTGCCAATTGATGCAATTTATCCTCCCTATCACAGTATGTCAGACTTAATCGTTCATCTCAATGTGTAAATGATTGTGGTCAATAGCGGAACAATATAGGTTTCTGAAACTAGGATGTTTACATGTGCAAAAACATGACAGGGATACTCCAAAGCCTGACCATACCAAGGATACTAGTGTGCCTGTAAACACACTTATCATATCATATCATATTACCTATTCTGTAATCAGATACTCTGTGATATTAATCCTTGTAAGGCAGAGTGCATATATCACAGTAGCTTAAAATATAATGCCTACATTCTACTGGCAAAGTATCTTTCTGGGAAAATAGGGAAATACTTAACCTCTCTACATGTGAAGAGTTTTTGAAGAATAGCAGAATAGAGATGGTCTGTCAAATGAAGTCCTTTCAGTTGTCTGCCTCTGCTGTCATCTTCTTGTGTCCTTTCTGCTTCCTCCACTGCTCCTGGCTAGTACTGAACTTTTAGTAGAAACACAGAGTGACAGAGCTGCTCATCAAGGCCACTACTAGAGCTCATGTGCTCAGTATCTCAGCCCCCTGGTTCAGAATCAGGCCAGCTCTAACTCAGTGCATCAGACTACCACTCTAACATTGTCAGGCCTCATCAGACTGATGGCTGCTATCACAGATGCCGCCGTGGCTGTAAGAGATCCCCGCCATCTCTTCACTTCTGTTTCATCTGTCATAATGCCACTACCTGGCGAGTGGGGTACAGGGTAGACTTTAAAATGTGGCACAGTACGCTCAACATAAATCTGAAATGACAGCCCACCTTAGAGGTGGAAGTCTGCAGAACGTCCACACAAATTTGACTTTGATTGGCTCAAAAAAGTAGCTCTGTCCAGAAAGTGACCTTTTTTCCCCTGAAATGCAGATTTTTGAGGGCTCTCCTCTCCTTAGGAAGTCTTTAATACATTTTTCTCAACTGGGTGGCATACATACAGTGTTTTCCCTCCGCTGGTTCCTCTCAAGCCAGACTAGCAATTATTCACTGGCGAGGCTGCAGACAGCAAACCAATGAGGGGATTTATGCAGATAGAATGCACAAGATACTCCGATGAATCATGTCTCCCTGCACGTAAATTTGAGCTTGTTGATCCACTATGATGATATATGTGGCCCCATCCAAACGCTTGGCTATAGGACAAAGTCATAACTCTCTTGCTTGTTTATGCAGCGTCACACACGTGTGTGTGCACATATACACAAGCAATGAGCATCTTTTCTCCACCCAAGCGGGAAAATACAGTTTACAGCTGCAGCCCTGAGATCAAATGCAAGTGTTTATTCATATGTTAACAGGAAGTGGACACACATTATCTTAATCCAAACCGTGTTGCTTGAATATCAGTAATAAATGATTTCAAAAAGTGGATTGTTCCTTTCTTTTTAAATGAGCAAATATGATTTTTAAAACGGCAAATCACTTATTTATATAATGATCAAATCAATATTCAGATGCTGGATATGTCATCTTATAATTAACCATTTCTGTCATTGTACCTCCCACTTGCTCTATCCTTGCACAATTAATTCACACCCATGTATGATTGCTCTTAATACAGTAGATGCCTCATTTAAGAAAAGAAAACCAGTGCATGCACAGATACAGTCACAGCAGTATTGATCAGATTCTTGTGCCAACTCAGGAGCTGACTCAGGGCTTGTAGTGCTGAGATTTACATTTGGGATTATCTGGTTTATTCATCTGCTACCTTGATAATGACTTGTTATAAAGTCGGCTATGCAGCATGGTTTACTGCAAAGGAGCTTGTCTCTTAACAGCTCTTGTGTTGTCTTTGATTTCCTGAAGATGCACACTTTTTATATAAACACATACTAGATATACAGTATATTTACATATGATTTGGTCTATTAGTTTGCACATATACACAAAAATCTTAAGTCTCACAATGATCAACATCTCCATCTGACTGTTCTTTCTTTCTCATGTGATTCTTTTCTTCCTCCCACAGCCAAAGACAAATCAGAGAAGATATTTGCCTTGTCTTTTGTGAAGTTGATGAGGTATGATGGGACGACACTGAGGGACGGCGAGCATGATCTTATCGTGTACAAGGTAAATGTGAAATATCCCATAACCCAGTTAGAAGTCAGTCTGTGGTGTTCGGTTACTGGCTGCCTCCCTGCCAGCCCACGCTCCTCGTGACGTGACCACAGCTGAGATGAGTCTGAGGCGCAAAATTGGCCTGTCTTATTAGTAGCTGCCTTAATAATAGCTTCACTGCCTTCTATGGAGAGTTGTGTAGTTGGTATGCATCAACCTCCACAATGAAATGAAATTACGTTCCAATTAAAATCCCTAGTATAATGATACCTTTGCGTTACGGTGCCCATTTATGTTAATTAAAAAGTTAATGTGGGCAAAATTCTCCCAATAAGATATTTCTTTCTCTTATGTTTTGCCTTGCTGTTGTCAGTCAATGGTTGATGTTTGGCAAAGAGTTTTCTTATTGCTCTCTCAACAACTGGCTTAAAAACTTGGTTCATTGATGGCATACACGAGGAAAACACATCTTAAAAAACCCACAGTAATAGCACATAGTACTTCATTACAACATAAACAGCAGATACGGATTTCAATTATTCTGGAAAAATGAATGAGCTCCCTGAACTGCCTCAGTTAAAATGTGTTAAATTGCTGATAAAAGTCTTATCCTGGAAAACCAGGCAGAAGCAAAGAAGCTGGAGGACTCTTCTCTGTACCTGAACCTACCTGCCACAAAGCTGGAGCTGGAGGAGAAGGGCTACTCCTCCACCGGGAAAAGCACCCAGAACCTGGGCAACTGTACCATCAGCAAGGACTCTTTCCAGATCTCCACCCTGGTCTGCTCCACCAAGCTTACGCAAAATGGTAACAGCTTCTATACTTCAATGAGCTTTTGCATCTTTTCCTATTCTGTTTTCTTTGATCTTTCTTTCTACAAAGTTCCCGCATTCTGAAGCTGGAATTCTGCACAGAGAAGGTTGTTATGAGTAACTGGGGGTCACAGAGGCTCTGCAGAGAGGAGACACGCTCACACCTCCCAAATCATCAACAACGCGTAGTGCAGATTTGTGCATCAAGTTAACTGAACTCAAGTTTGGGCACACTTTTCACCATAGTACTGCCACAAGTGATCTTCTAGCAGAACATTGGAAACTAAATTCCTTTTCAAGGCACACAGTATCATTGTTCATCTTGTCCCAACCATTTATGTTGATAAATCCAAATTATTATTTGTTTTTTTAATTTGCATTTTTTTTCCGCAGATGTAGTAGTTTGCCTACACTGCCACCAGGATTTTCGTTACCTCATTTACTCTGCTTTCTTTACATTGTGGTTTGCTAAACGTGACACTGCTTCCTACTGGAAACGTACCCCCAATCTGTACAAGTTAAAAAAAGAAACACACACGTGAACATGTCCTCACAACACCTGTTTTGCTTATGTACAGCCTAGTGAAGCATCAATTCCAGCAGTAATCATTGTCACATTTACTTGTAAAAAGATCTCACTGAAGAAAAATATATTTTTCAATGTATTTTAGCCAAGTGGATTTTGAAACCAGCTTTGGGCCACAGCCTCTGACTTTGAAAGATAGATTATCCATGCACAGTAACCATATATCACTTAAAGTAGGACTCTGGGACCTTCACTCCTTCCACCTGGTCTTTACACGTGTCCACATGTTGGACACTCACCCTCGCTCAAGGGTTTTATTTTCTCCTTCTAACCTACTTTATTTTCCGAACGACAGCTCTGCTCTGTTTACTGCTGTCAATCTGGCGGAGTATTTTGTGTTATATTTCCCAGGGTGCGGAGAAGACTACACTTATTAAGCTAAGGAAATCCCCATCTCTGCCCTGTGACTCATGGATTAAGGATTTTGGCCTCTTGTGTTCCCCCAGCCTTTATACATGTTTATGAATTCCAATAGGCATTACATTAAACCCTTTTTGACATGTTGGTATTTCCACTCTGTGGTGTCTCAGTGTAGATTGTGTGAAAAGCTGGTCTACTGTGTGTGCGTCGTCAAACGCTCCTAGCTCTGATTTCACAGAACCATCCTAAACGTCTGCTTTGCTTTCTTCCGCGCCTCATGCATCATCTGTCTTTGTTTTTTTTGGTTTGTTCGTTTTTTGGTATGCAGGACTGAGTCACCATTTTAATTGGAGCCAAAATTAAAGCTTCCTCATTCCTCTGTGTTTTTTGGCCACAGCCTGAAAGAGCAAGAATGAAGGAGGGACAGATTCACACCAGGCTAACTTTGACTGGAATTGAAATGAATTGTTTTACTTGCCCAAAGCAACACCCATTTTGAATAAGGAGTGCATCATGCCTTTACGTTTTCATTCATGGTAATGCAAAGATAATTTTAAATAGTCAAGCAAAGGGCATAGTGAAAGGAAATGCTTGGGAGTGTACGGTTGAAGCATATTGATGTTGTGTGTGTGGTCCAGCACTTTGCAGTCTTTTTGCAGTTTCAGAGCGCTCACTGAATAATCCTTGTATATGCCTGCAAATAGAAGCACTAAAAACCTGTTTTTACCTTCATCAAGTGCTAAATATGATATAATCCCGTTGAAACTCTAAATTTGTCTTTTGAGGAATAGAAGATCAGCAACTTGTGGTGTATTTAAAAAAACAAAAAAACAACCCCTCCTCCAAATGTTTTATTTTACTGAAGGATTCATTTCACTTTATTACTTTATAACTTGGATCTTATTTTTGTCAGTTGTGAAAACGTTACTCACCGAAATGACTGCTCTGACCTAGGAACATGGCGACACCGCTTTAACGAACTCGATGGGGCAAGAAAGACGACAATCAGACAGGTTGTAAATAAGCCAACGGTTTAGCCAGATTATACAAAGCACTTTATTTGGAGGTAAAGCTGAAAGCGAGCGCACTGGAAATGTCGATGATAACCTGTGCAGGAAAACTGTGCATGTAAAGTTGAATAAGGAGTTAAGTCACTACACTATGATGGATGTTTACAGGCACTTTGAGTAATGATTTCATCGCTCACTTTAATTTTCTCTTCCAAATGCGCTTGGCCAACCTGGAGGTTTGTTTAAAATCTCTGATTTTCTGAGAGCTTGTGTTTCTTGCTTCATCTGATTTTGTTTTAGCAATGTTGCTGCATTCCTAGATCCTAGCAATTAACTTAGTGAGTACAATCTTATTATCACTGAGAGGAAGAATTTCCAATATAAAAAAATAAGAAAATAAGCCCCAAATTGTGATTAACTGGAATTAAACAGGCAAGCACTGGATTTCGTCCATGGCATCACATAAATGGACCTAATTCTTCCATCAGTAAACAGAGGCTCTGCATTGTTGGTTTGCTAATGTAAATGTGATGGACAGCATCTGAGGTTGTAAACCTCTGGTAATGTGTGTCTCCGCTTACAGGACTGTTGGAGTTGCAAATGTTTTATGCCTCTTGCACTTATAGAGCCATGTCAGCACCTTTTGTATGATTTAAAAAAAAAAAAAAAACCTACATGGTTTGTTGATCTTGATGCGCTGAAATTTTGGAAGCGCAGGATTTTCACCTGGCAGTGGCTTTGAAGGAGAGCAACAGCTCTCTGTCTGCATTGATCTTCAGTAGAAATCTTCTCTTTACCAGCCGCCATACTAATGTGGAGGCCTTATGTGACCCTGTGGTAAACCTGCATGGGAGAAAAAGTAGATTTTTCCTTGTTGCTCTCCTAGATGTGGCTCTGATAACATGCACAATAAATGTCCATAAAGCCTCAGTAATGAGGTCACTGCGGACCACAGAAGAATTTTGTTGTCAAAGTGCTGCTGCATATATTGTGTGAGGGGGGTGGGGGGCTTGCATGTTTTTACAGTAGTGTTCCCTTTGAGGGTTATTAAGTTTAGTCTGCAGTATAAGTTGTCATTTAAATACAGGCGTGTGTGTCCTCCTACTCTGCTCAGTGGGTGGTGATGTCAGTGGATGAGCAGCCTCAATTACAGAAGCAGAACCTGCCCACACTGATTACCCTAGATAGAGAAGTAATGTTAGTACCTCAGACCCTTGTCTAAACTGTAGATGTACAGTATATAACATACAGTAAGAAATCAATCAGCACCATTCTCTCTCCCTATTTGTCCACCTTGCTTTTCTTTCTACGCTTTCCCTTTTTCCCAGTGTGAGAGAGAGAGATGGGCATCAGTGTGTGTCCTGGTGAGATGATTCAGTCCTATGGAGCAGCTCCACTGCTGATATTTACCTGGCACTTTGTGGTGGTAATATGCAAGGCACCTGTAGGTGCTTGGGGATCTGCCTCGTCACTGCACACTGTGTTTGATTAAACAGAGAGGTTTGTGTGTGTGTGTGCGCGTGTACCCCAGGATATATCATCCTACGCCAAAACCCTTGGAAAAGGTTTGTGTTCTTTTAATAAAGCAACGAAGGGCGAATCTATCTCAGAATATGCAGCAGTCTGCCTGCTTTATTAAAACATAGGAGCTCTTTAAAACTCCCATCCAAACAGCTAGCTCACTAGCTAGCTACTCAGTCACTCAGTCAGTCACCCACCCACACGCTCACTAACTCACTCACTCATGAACCTGGTTGGTTTTGGAATGTTGGTTGGACAATGGTAAATAGTAAATGGACTGAATTTATATAACCCTTTTATCCAAAGCGCTTTACAACAACAACAACAAACTCACACACTGATGTGATACCACGCAAGGTGCTGCCTGACCATTTTGCCTGACAAAAGAAGCAATTTGAAGATGTCATCTTGGGCTCTGGGAAATGGTGAAGGTCGCTATTTATAGAACAAATAATGAATGAATGAATTGCAAAAATATAAGTGTTATTAAAAAAAAACATAATTGATAATGAAAATAATTGTAAGTTACAGCCCTAAGTGTGTCTAAACCTCTCTATCATCAGCTCAATTCATATTCACCTCAGGCTAACCGGTTGCTCACAAGACATTTCTCCTGAAGACTTACTCAGGCAAAGGGGAAAAAAGCAGCACTCGAATGCCCCTTGCAACAGACCGCTTGCTTCATACACATTGCACCTCATCCCTGATCCCCACATCTGAGACGAAACACTCTTTTTAATTAAGCTCGATTTATGCAGGCGGTCTCCCAGTGCTGGGAAGCTCGTGTGAAGTGGCTTCTGGCTCTTCCCTGGGTATTTGCAGTGTGTTTCACCAAACGGAGGCTGGAGGCTAATGACAGCAGTGCTGGGAGAGGACCTGGCCTGGTGAAAGATGTATTAACATCCTGTTCTTACCTCGATTGGAAGGAGAAAAATATTTCATGGAAAAATTGTTTTAGAAGAAAAGTAAGGTTTATACTGTGTGTGACGCTGCTCTTACATCACTGTGTCAAAAAAGCCTGCACTTTTAAACTTCATAACCAAATACAAGGCTGTTACTGTTGAAGAAAAAAAAACAAGCTATTATGACTACTTAGTAATTGTATTTGCTTGTAAAAATGAACAAAAAATGCTCTTGTCAGGCAAAATGTACTGTAAACAAACATTCAAATGGTAATGTGAAGTCTTTTGCATTTCGGTTATGCAGAGACAATGTAACCTATTCTTCCCAGAATTAATTATTCCACCACTCTCCATCTGCCAGTTTTGTAGCTTTTAAATTCGACTGCCTGCAAAGGCATCCGTTCTCCAGCAGATGTTATTTGTCAAACGGCTCAGTGATTTTCTTGTAACTCCCAGTCAACCCCCCCCTACACACACACACACACACACACACACACACGCACACGCCTGGCCTCACTATCCTATGTGCTACAGACAGTGTGGCCTCTAACAGCACTTCCCCAATGGGACCAAGCTACCTGATGATTTATTCTGATTTCATTCCATTTGTCTCTCTGAGGTGCTAAACCGTCCATTTTCAAATCTATATCTCCTCGGGGAGGGGGATCCCTGGTATTTTAGACAGGGCCTTTTGACTGAACCCCGATAGGTTGTCAGGTTTGCAATATGATAGGCATCCATCATGATGTTGACATGCTTGATTGGCTCACCCATAGCCAATTTAGCATCAGCTAGGGTCCCAGAAGGCCTGAGTTCCAGAGAGATGCTGGGAGTCAGGCACATCAGGCAGGGCTTCTCTGTAAACCATGTCTCCCTGAGCTTAGCTACTTTTTCTATGCAGGCTTTGGCAAATAATACATCATGAATCTGCTATAAGAGAGTTTCTCTTTCTGTCTTACTTCAGGGCTGGACTATAGCTGAGACGATTAGTCGATGAATCTATTATTTGATTTAAAAAAAAATAGTTGGCAACTTTTGAGCAAATGCTAAATATTTGTTGTGGCACTATACTGTCTGGTGATTTAGTATTGCAATTCCATAGAGTTGGGAGACTCCAAAAATAAAGAAAATGTTCAAAATTGGTGCAGCAGATGAGGAGTTGTGTAATCTCCACACAAGATAACCACAGAACACACTAGACGTCTTTTTCACAGGCAGAGTAGTAAAGTGATCTTGATAATAATTGGTGAATTTGCCTCTAAACAGCACTCTGTGTCCCCACCTGGCTTACACCTTTTGAAAGACAAATGTCTTTTGTCCTTAGAAAAGGTCTGACTGGTGTTCACTGGGCTGGTATATACAATGCCTTAACAAATCGACATGAGTACAAGCTCCCAATTTGATAATCTGCCAAAGGTGGTCGGAACGGGCGCTCCCCTGCGCGTGATTAATCACATCACTCATCCTCATCCTGCCTAAACCCCCCCCCATGATTAAAGTAAGAGGTCTAATAGAATGACTAACGCTGTATTTGGCAAATTTACAATCTGTAAACTGTGTGTGTGTGTCTGGGGAGGGCATCTTAAGCAAATGACTGACCCCAACAGTAAATTCAAATGTTCAACCTTAATTGTCCTTTCCCGCTGCCTCTCTGTCTCTCTTCACGCTGTATTACCATTGGCAGGATGAACTTACAGCGTGCTTTGGGGTAATTACTTTTTTTTTTTCTTTCTCCTTTTTTCAGTGGACCTACTTGGCCTGCTGAAGTGGCGCTCCAACACCAGCCTGCTGCAGCAGAACCTTCGTCAGCTGATGAAGGTGGAAGGTGGCGAGGTCGTCAAGGTCAGGCGGCAAAAGTCATCCAGCACTGTGCTGACTACACTTTGCTTTGTTTTGATGCTGAGTCGCAAAACCTAATGATCTTAAAAAACTTTTAAAAATTTTGTGTCCTTGAAAATGTACCTCATCCTTTTTGCCTGGACACAGATTAGCAAAAACAAATAAAGATCTCAACAGCTGGTGACATAAACAAAGCCGTTGCAATCCTTAGTGTTCCTGAAAGCTACAGCTTCTTGGCAGCAATTTCACAAATGATTTCACTGCCTGTCAGAGTGAACAGGTTGCTAGTTTTTTTCTTTTTATGTCTACAGCGAGGAGGGAGCACATAGCAGCACACACAGCCTACAGAAGGGGAGGAGATGACCTGCTGTCAGAAGTATAGGGCAGGCCCTTCAAGTGCTCAGCGTGGGGCAGATGAATAAATCACTCTCTAGAGAAACTTTTTCATAGGCTGGTTGGGGGCCTGGCAGATCGCAGTGAATCTGATGAAGTCCTTCATCCCAGACAGTTTTGATCAGGCCAGATAGATGTGTCATCCACAGCTGGACCAGTTCATTAAACCACAGGGGTGTGATTATTATTACCACCACATTAGCACTCAATCTCTCCAAAGCACTCCGAGGCTGTCGGCGTGCAATTAGATAACATTGACATTTAAAAGACAATTTATCAATAGGGTATACATTGTTATGAGCGTATACTGTGTATTAGATATTATGCGCAAAGATTAGATCATAGATAAATCCTGGGAGGTTTGTTTTTGAGGATTTTCACAGTTGTGTTTTTATCATAATACCCCTTTTTCCCATCTCTCTAATGTGACACTGTTTCTGAGTGAACAGGGCACTCCTCCCTTGTCTCTGTCATGCAGTCTGGCCTGTGTGAGATTGAATTGTGCTTTAAACTCCACATAGCGCGCACTATGTTTATTTCTTGTTGAGAACATGATGAATCTCATCCATCCTGAGATTACAGACCAAGCACAGTTTCCGCGACACTTTTACATCTGTTTTCACGTTGCCACAGAATTGGCTGAGCAAATGGAGCATGTTTCCCCAGAGAGGGGGGGATGTATATAGTTAGTGTTTCTTGAGGTACTGCTGACAGGGAAATTGTCACTGTCTTCAAAGAACTATATTGGCTCATGTTAACAGCTGTAAAGGGTGTGTAATGGGTAGCACATAGCACTGTCAGAGCAGGAATTCACACCATACAGATTATATACAGGTTCATATTCAACGTTTGCATTCATAATATTTGGGATTAGGACGTGACAAAAATTCAGTCGTATTGTTTATCACCATTCAGTGGATTTATATCCAGATCAGCATTGAAAAAATATGAATATCAATATTATGGTAATGATTTGAAATCTCTAATTAGGATGCATTTGTTCACCAAATAGTGTTGATGCCCAGGTAATCATTGCTGCTGATGTTCTGCTTCCACTCTCAAAAATAGTTTAAACATCCCACTAAGATCTATACTTGGTTTAACTGTTATCATGTATTATTTTGTGTCTTATTACATCTTATACTGTTGTTATGTGTTGTTCCTCTTCGCATGACGGATAGATTCACTTGGCCTAAGGTCATTTATCACTTTAATGCCACCAGCTGAATGTGAAATGCCCTTCTTAAAAGAAGAAAATGATTATAAATTTGTCTCTGTTTAATTTGAATGAGCAGTGAAATCCTTCTTGCAGTGAGACTGAGACTTTCCATATCCATGTTTTTGTTTTTTTTTTGTTTTTGTTTTTTTGAGAGCGAGGTTTTATTGTTGGCCTGTCATAACATGTTGTGCATCTGTCATTCTAGTTTCTGCAAGACACTCTGGATGCTCTCTTCAACATCATGATGGAGAACTCTGACAGTGACACTTTTGATACTTTGGTGTTCGATGCCTTGGTAAGCAAAGAAGCAGGCAGTTACAGCAGAGCAGAATTCATACTGTTCATACCTTTTCTTTTTGTTTCTGGAGAGAAGTGTAAACCATCAAAGTATCATAAGAATAATGAATCATCATAATAATCATTCGGTATGTTTGAGCATGATGCATTTGTGCCGTAAAGAATCATCTTATTAACACACAAGTTTCAAAACAGCATCTACCGGTATGCGCCTGAGAAGAAAAAGGACCTCTTCACTTTGCAAGGGCAAACATGTTTTGTGACAGGATGTGTTTGAAAGTATGCCGAGCACACACCTCAACTCCCTACAAGAATGTTGAATGTGTGCCACAGGAACATGCCTCAACTGGCACAACTGCATCTCTGTAAACCCAACATTGCAGTGCAGTCCACAAAGTATTTGGACATTTTTTGACTTTGAGCTTTAATAATATGATTAAATATGTTTTTGGTTATGAAATAGTTGCGATTTCTACAGTTTAAGTTAACAGTATTGATGTGAACTCTCTCAAACACCAAAGTCGGTACTGTAATCTCAGTGCGTGTCTCATTTTGTATCCCATTAGATGACAAAGCCAAAACAATAGAAAGCGCATCACTATCCAAATACTTGTGGACTGCACTGTATATTGTACCTCACAAACTGTTCCCTGTTGTTTGTAAATAAGCTGGGCTCATCATTTACAGAGGGAACCGCAGACACACTGCATCATATGTGGCTCACTGTGTATCACTGCTGCATTGATCTACATGAATTTGTAGTGCCAGGGTAGCATTTTCGTTAATGTTTTGCTTGTCTAACATTAAAGGTCTCATTTTCCTGCAAGATGGTGCACGAAGAAGGCAAAAAGAAATTAGCCTGCTGAAATTCAGATTACTTTGTCATGTATTAAATCAAGTATTTGTAGCCAATGAGTTGACAGAGTATCTGGCAGAATCCTATCCAGCATGCCATCCGCTAACATCATGGGGTACATCTAAAAAAAAAAAAACAGTATTCTCTTTCAGAGAAAGGAGGTAGAAATTGTGTTGTCGGGTGTCCTAGATTATCTGCTGGCTAGAGAATTGAGAGAAAATGGCTTTCTGCTCAAATGCAATCTTGTTTAATTTCCCAATCTATTCAGCATATTGAGTAAGACAGGCATTTTTTCCTGCTCACCATTATGAGCCATGTGGTTTACATTTTAATGAGTATGTCTTTGTTCCCTGACAGGTGTTCATAATTGGGCTTATAGCTGACAGAAAGTTCCAGCACTTTAACCCTGTTCTGGAGACCTACATTCGAAAGCATTTCAGTGCCACACTGGCATACACGTGAGTTAATTACCCTCTGTGCATATAGACATTTAATAACAAATTATATCCCATTGTGTGATTAGCAGTGTTGTCAGACTCTTTATATGATTTTGTTTGTAGAAAGCTGACCAAAGTTCTGAAGAACTATGTGGACAATGCTGAGAAGCTGACAGAACAGCTGCTGAAGGCCATGAAGGCTCTGGAGTACATCTTCAAGTTTATCGTCCGCTCCAGAGTCCTCTTCAACCAGTATGTCCTGATGCACGCATAATATGCACATATTACTAGTAGTGATACTGATACTGTGATAGTGATACTGTGACAAAGACCAGTATGTTGTTGACTACAGGGATAAATATATATCAATATATTTCCATTTATGTCTTAGGTTTGTTCTAGAATGGTCTGATGTACTTGTGACCACACTTAATTTTGGGGTCTAAATGACTAATAGTTACCAAAAGTTTTGGAATTGGCCCAGTAGATCTCCTAAGCCGGCAGCCGCGAATGGGCTGCATTGGCTGCAACGTAATCCTTGTGGGCAAAAGTCTGTCCACTAAAAGTGCTTGTTTTTATACATACTCTCATTGTCCATACTTTTTGGACACAGTATTTTTTGGTTCTCTTTATAAACATTAACATGTATCTTTTGTTGATAGTTGTCATTTCTTTATTGCTGTAGTTGTTCCTTAAAGAATACTTTGGTCTCAGCGTTATATCATAATAAAGATCAATATAGTGTTGATTCTGTTCTCCACAGTATGCCACTGCTGTGGAATAAAGTTGAAACAGGTAAAAGTGAATGATCTTTGGTTGAGGTCATTTCTATGGATGTGTTTATAATTGGCTGTGGGGATGTTAAATGGATGATAATGTTGTAGAGCCTCGGAGTAAAGCTGTTGGTGGCTGAGGGGCTGATGTATGATCCTGATTGCTTTTCTGTTTGATGTCTAGAGGACGCTCCATCCTTTACCTCACGTACCAGGCTACAGCAACATCACTCTCACTTGTAGAGCTGTCCATGTTCATAGTGTGTGCCTAGTGGTTCCTTTCTCAGGAGAACCAAAAACAACCTCCAGCCCTTTCTTTGGTTAGTTGTCAGAATCGGCTCTGTTGGGCCGCTGGTGCTTAGTTAGACTCATAGTTTGAAATTCTTCTAAACGGTAAAGTTACGTTTGTTGAAGCCTTTCATGCAGCTCTGACTGGAAGGTGCCAAGGCTACACCAGCATGTGTTTTGGCTTTTCATTGCGGGCCAGTGGAACATTTCTATGAAATGGCAGAGGAGACACTCTAATCACACACTTTCCCCTGTGACTTAAAACTGGTGTGTGGCTGTCCGGAGTGCGCTCTGCTCCTCGGTGCTGCAGGTGAGAAGCAGCTTTAAGTAATTGTTGTTGTTGAAGCCCTGAGATGGATGCCTCTAATCCCATGATTTCTGTAAGCCCTCCTGTACCATGTAATACCTGTAGCCCCGTGAGAGATTGCAACACCACAAAACCCACCTCTCTGGAAGAAAGCCAGTGAAATCTGATGCAGTGGGAGCAATCTAAAGACTTCACCCCTCTTTGACCTGCCTCCCTCTGCTTCAGTGTGTGCTTGCAAACAATTTCTCTCACAAATTCAGATTTTTATTCTTTGAAATCTGAGTGGTTGACACACTGAATTACTTTTCGGAGAGAGCACAACGTGGCTCATTTACAGTTTGGGAGATTTATGGGCTCTGCAAATGGGATAAATGCATTTGTATTTTTTGGGGATTATGGAGGAAGCCTTGCTTTGTGTTCCCATGCACTTAAAAATTGGGGGGAAGTGTTTTCTGCAATTGTTCTGTGATTATTGCCGTTTAGCTGCTACAGTCACTTGGCAGCATTTGCTCCACATAACCAAACTAGCAGAGGAGACATTAGTAATACTACGTCCCTGACGGATTAGAAAGTAAACTCACCGAACCCTGACTGAACATGACATTTGCTTTCTGTTCCTCGTATAGTATTCCAGGAGAGTCATTACCATAGATCATTAATTTTTCTGATTTTTGTTTCCACATGACAGCAGGCAGGTGCTTCAGGGTCTTGTCATGTTGTTTTAAATGCTAATCTGGCTGGCAGCAAGAGTGATGTCTGTGGTTCTGATCCAGTAATATTTGCATTGGCCTGCGCACAGGCCATTCTGCTGGCTGCTTTTAATGATTTAACAAGGAAGCATCAAACTCTTGTCATTTCCAGTGCGGGCAGGGCTGTTTACAGTGGGATGAAACAAACAACAGCTTTGTGATCATCTGCCAATGTAATTCTCTACTTCATCTCCTCCCAGGCTCTATGAGAACAAAGGAGAGGCCGACTTCATGGAGTCCTTGAGGAACCTTTTCACATCCTTTAATGACATGATGAACAGTAATTCAGAGAACACTGGCATGGTGAAGGTAGGCTGACTATGACACAAGTCCAACTGCATGCTATCGCTCAAACTCAGTGCCAAGAAATCTGCTGCTGCCTGAATAGTAAATAGTGAATAGTAAATAAATCTGCTGTGATTTGCTTTAGATGACATACTCTGTAATTGGAGATGCATGTGTGTTGTTAGATGCAGCTTATTATACATTAACGTCAGGGTTCCTTCTGTTCATTGATGGCCTCTATGTCCTGCAGTATTTGTTTTCTTCACCTTTGTCATGCCTCTTTGTGCAGATTTTCCTGATCTTTACACTCATTTGTTCTCCCTGTGACTGCACATACATACACCATTAGGGCTGCACATAAGGTATATTAGAGGACATCAGGAAATAAGCTTATTCCCTTACTCGCTGAGAGTTAGATTAGAAGACTGATACCACTTTTAAGCTACAGCCAGCAGCCGGTGAAGCCTGGGACACACCGCCTACCTGGGCAGCGCATGTGCGTCGTGGAACCTCTTGCTTTTCATTTCAGCGCCCATGTTAACAGGTTAGCGCAGCCACACAGCCTGCTGCGCGTCTTTTCATCTAGAGATTCGGTGTGTTGCCTATTTTTTTTGCCGTGATGCACGGTTCTCAGCAAAAATACACGCTGAAAATGATCTGTTGATAGTCATATTGACATCAAACCAGCAACATTATACCTTTCACTACAGTTTCAATGTCTATATCCGTTGAATATGTCACAGACATTTTTACATTTGAGCACACTCACACTTTACTTGAACACACTTAACCTTTTTCTCTCTAAAGTAAATTTAAATGAAATTTATAATGAAATATTCTATTATTGATGGCCATTATCAAAGGCAAACTCAATGTAGAAAGATAGGGCTGGCAGTAGCAGCGCCGCAGCAGCGGCAATGCTGTCTATGGACGCCACACGCGTGCGAGCCAAAGGCGTTCAGCAAGGTAGCCGTCACGCACAGGTAGAGGTAGGCGGTGTGGCCCAGGCATTAGCTGAGCTTAGCATAAATACTGGAACAGATTGAATTTTAAATGCTGGCCAATACTGTGTTTGTTATTTACTGGATGGGAGGGAGGGCAGTGTTATTAGTCAGTCAAGACAGTTGATATGTTAAGGCTTTTTTTGTGCAGCCCTAACCTTTCAGATTTTTCTTGCATCCATACATTATGTATGTTTGTTCTATTTTGGTTTCTCTTGTCTGCCTGTACTTCTATATGTGCGTTTGTGTTTTCCCTCTCTCTCCGTTTCACTCTGACCTTGACTGTCCTGTGGTCTGGGGCTCCTCTGGCCTTCTGCTCTTTAGCTGCTCCTTAAGGTATTTATTTCACTGCCTTGCTCCTTCCGCCTTTAAGCTCTCCATTGTGTTTACATTTCATTGTCCTTGACCCCTAACTCATTTGACTTGAAAACAAATACACACACATTTATTTTTTGCAGCGATACACTCAAAACAGCACATGCGCGCACATGCTCATGTGCACACACCTATGCTTTTAGAGATAACATAATCACAGTGTACATGCACCTTGGCACACCTACAGTAGATCCATGTGCACGCTCAACCATGGGAGAAGCTCAGGAGTCAATTAGGAGTCAGTTGCTGTGTAATTGGGTGAGATATTAGCTTTACTGTCAGTAAATTAAAAACTGATCTTGAGGAACGGGCATGAAAGCGAAGAATCCTGGTTTCTTCCCAAGTCCGCCCTTGTGAAAGCACTTTGACAGGTGGAAGCCAATGAGCAGTCCCATCGTACCTCAAGTCTGAATCCTGATCAGGACAGACAGACCGACACACAGGCGGGAGAAAACTTTGACAAACACACACACACACAAATGCAAGCTTCTGGTGACTGTGAGGCACATGCAGGGGCAGGAGACCTCCACTGAAACATGGAGTGGCACTTCACACAACACATCCCTGCACAACAGGTGGCAGTTTAGTTGTTGCTGAGAGCAAAAATGGCTTCTTCAAGGGGTAAACAGATGCAGTTTACTTTTTATCAGAAAGAGCCAGGGTTGCTAAGTGAATCAGAGTCAAAACAGCACCATTGAAATCCAGGTTTCAGTCTCCCCAACTCTTTCTGTCTGCAGAGAGAGGTGGAGGTGCTGAGTTCTGCATATTAAAGCACTAAAAATATCTATTGAGGTGAGAGTAGATTAAAGCAGGATTTTATCTGGAGGTCATGACTATATCCGTGTTTGAAAAATCAAGGTAAAGATGCTGTTCAGTGTTCCTCTGAATTCAGAAATATGCTCTGTGGACAGGATTTCTAACAGATCATCATTACATTTGCTGAAGTCAGTAACAAAATGTTTTCTCTCTTAACAACCTCATTTGAACGTTGCTAATAATATTTCACATATTTTCTGAAATAAATCATGCACGATAACAAACACTGGATTGTAGCAGGTGACGTCCAGTGTGCTACATCTGTACGGCTAATCAACATGAGACAGACTGGCACTGCTGCTAATTTGCACAGATGCTGTATAAACACCCCAACCCACCTTGGCCAGCATTTAGCAGCAGTCAGTTGGAAAGGGAAGTGTCAGCTTGGTTAATCATTCCCATTATTAATGGAATGGCTCTGTAATCAGCCACTGGGTGCACGCACTGGATGACTTTATTATCGTATTGATGGGCAAATCTGTCTGTATCTATCAAGCTATCATTACAGAGGGATCTTCCTTTGGTCCCAGTTTATTTATTACACGTTGTAACACCACCACGCCTTCAGGTAGACTGGAATGAAATAAATTAAGACATGCAGATAGAATAGGAAGGAGTAGAGCTCAAATGTCTGCTGTTGGTTTATCAACAGTTGCCACTAATCATATGAACCTGCACTGTTGAGTATGAACAGGAGTGACTAGTATGAATGCCCAGCTTATTTTGTGTGTGTGTGTGACTTCATCTGATATTGACTGTTATTGGTTGTTAATAAAAGCATAGTCACTCAGAGTATCATACAAACACTAGGTGGTGAAACCAAACATATTGCTCATTCTTGGTCGTCACCTTTTATATTGTTCTACTTTGTGGCCCACAGAAACTTAATCAAGCTACAAGACACGTTTACAGTTAACTACGCACAACACGACGACACACAGTTCCCACCTTACTTACTATACTGTACTGAAAATACTGTATTACACATGGGGGATGGAGGAGCTTACTAAATATCAATCAATGACAGAACTAATTCACTTAAAATGATTTTGTAATGTTTTTTTAAATTTCTGTTAAAGGGTGCTGCACTGAAGTACATTCCCACCATTGTCAATGACGTCAAGCTGGTCTTTGATCCAAAGGAACTAAGGTAATTTTTATATGGTTCATTGCATATTCTTATGCTCTGTTGTTGTTACAATGACACCTGCAGTACACAATTATAATCTAAAGGAAAAGTATTCAGTGGTAGAGGAGAATGTGCCATCATAGCAGACCACACAGCTCTCTGTGAACTATCTATGCACTTTGTTTCTTTTTTTGATAAGACTGTTATTCGCATTTTCTTTGAGTTTATCAAACAGAGGGGGTGTTGCTGGAGATCACTACAGCAGCTCATTAAAGCAAATGTTTAGAAAACGTTTAAATTGGACTTAAGTGTCCTAGAATGAAAGGAGAAATCTTAATTGCTTTTCGAAGCGTTTGCTTGAATTAAAATTTCATGTTTAGATATATATCCCTAACAAGCTGATGGGATATTGTGCTGCTGTAAAGACTTAGAAGCACCATTTATGTATCTTTTTTTTGTCTGACTCTCTACCTTTCGGCTGTTTTTATTCAACAACTCAACATTCAGCAGCTGTACCGTGATGGGCACTGGTTAAATGTGCTCAGGTTGCCTTGGAAACCCAATGACTGCTCCACTCAAGTGTCCATTTCAGTTAATGTTGTCTACCGTGAATGTCATCTGCTATAGGTTAATGCACGTCTTAAGAATAAATGACTTCTGAAGTATCACATGCTGATGTTTCTGTGGTAATAAATTACATATTTATAATAAAAACGGAAAACTTGGTAATCCGTCCTTATCATCTGAATTACGCTTTCTTACATTATAGGAATTAGTGAAGCATGCATTTTAAATTACCTTCATAACCTTTGACCAAAACTTAATTTCCATGTTTTATTGGTGCAGTGTTCCAAAACTATTTTTCAGAGCTGAAAGGACATTGCATTTGTGATAAATGCCTCATGGGTATGCCCTTGATTGTCTGTCCCATTTAAATGTCTTTAATCTGTTATGCTGAAAGGACACAGCTCAAAGAAAAAAAAAAATAGAATGGCCTCATTTATATTTACAAATATGTGAAGAAAGCTTTTCTAATATATTCAGTGAAATACTTTTCAGCCACAAATGAGTCTTTAAAAACCACATATATTTTGTTCAGATGAATATAGTCATACATGATGAGTCACACTGATTTTGTTCTGATTGTCTCATTATGAAATATGCATCCTGTACATAGACAGTTAACACCAATGGGTAGGAGAACTTCAGCAGATTCCTTCTGACCAGGCTGAGTCTAATGTTTGTCGGTAAAAACTAAACTACTCTTGTCCTTAGGATGTAATGTCCCTTCTGTTGAAAGTCAGGAGAAAGGTGGAATCAAAAGGAAGCCTGTGAAAAGTGGTAGAGCCAAATGTGGTCATTAATCAAAAGCTTTACATGTTGGGTCAAAAAAAGGGTGTGTGTTTTGTTGCTGTTTCCACAGCCGCTAACATAAGGAGAAATGAATACATTTCTAGGATATAAAACCAGAAGTACAATTTCACACAGCAAAGGCCATGTATTTGATGATTGAATGTTTATATTATCTAGTTACTAAATGAATAAAAAAAAAGATGAGACGAGATGCTGACAGGATCTGTCCACCTCTGCTTAATCAAATTCCTGAGGGGAATTATTTTATTATTTCAACAAATATTTTACCAATCCGAAACACTCTTGACACTGGGATCTATTTTTATGGCCACTCAAAGGCTGGCACAAGTTGTGCTACTCCATGTGGGTATTTTCCAGACCTTGAAATGTGCTTTGCCTGTTCATTTGCAAGCACTCTGCAAGGAGCCCCTTCCATTTGCCCACATCCAGCACCTGGGCAGCTGCCATTTCCACAGCAGATTCTGGGCCACATAGAGCTGCCAATCCCTGCCTCTGGCTTCCACTCCACTCCACCACTATCACAGCCAAAGTGAATGTGGGATGGGGGGGTATTTAGTCAAAGGTGGCAGACAGTCTTTCAGTCAATGTATTCTGTCTACCTTGCACCATTTTTCTGTTCAGCTCGCAGTGATTTTTTTTTTTTTTTTATCACATTCCTTCTTGAATTTAATCCACCAGAGTATATCCTTCTCTGTGTGACACTGGTTGAACATTTAAATTATGTTGAAACAAAGTGCTCGTTCTTAATTGTGTCATGTTGATGTTAAGGCACGCAGACATTTTTAACCATTTTAACATTTTTGCATTTTAAATGATAATTATCTGACAACCTTTCCCACACTCCCTCCCTGTACTGTGCAGCCAAATGAACCATATGCTCTCCAGCTATATGGTAAAGTGCAGTAATACATAAAAACTGGCGTCCTGCTTTTGTGGGGTTGGAGAGACAGTTTGGACTGCTATCGAGAAATGTTGATTATTGGGTCACACCTGTCATGGTTGACCGTTCCACTAAAGTTAATAATATATAAATAAGTATTTGCGTTGACGTTACCTGGTCGAAAGATGGATTTTCACTCCAGTGAGACATGATAATGAGCACAATGCTACATGCTCTGCCATCTTTTCTGTAGTTTGAGAGCAAACAACATGAGAAAAGCTTTTGATTTCAGCGTTAATTCTGAAAGCTGTGGTCCTCATGCACCATTCACTTAGCCATAAATCACAGGCCTGGCTCTTTTTCCTCCCTGAGCAAAGGTGGCATCAGCTGTTCCTGTTGTTAGCACAAAACTGGCTGAGCGGCTGAGCTGGAGGCGACTAAATTGAAGCCTTGGGGGTGGGGGTGTTTCATCCCCTGCCAGAACCTTTTCTCTCCTCCTTGAGCCTCAGCTTGGGAGCATAATGAGCCAACGGCTTTTTCGTTAAGGAGAAAACTGTGGGCTTTATATGTGTGCATGAATGTGGATTTATCTTTCAGCCTCTGAACTGTTGAATGCTCATATAGTTTGATCTTGCTGAGCTACATGTTGGTTGTCTTAAGAAAATGAATCATCAGTTCACAAATATGTAGTTGAATAGTGTGCATTGGCATACAAGGCTGTGTATAACTAGACATCCTCCAGGACAACAGCTTCGTGAAACAGAGAAGCAACATTTAAAGTTCCTCTCCACTCAAAAATATTTTTTTCTTCTTGTTCCTACAGTTGAATGTTTGAGCGTCACTGTACAGAATGATGTATGTGCAGAGTTTGACACTAGAAGGATGTTTTCACATTCATCTGCTGAAAGTGGAAAGTTTCTATGTGCTCATTGAAAATCAGATTTTAAGGGGCGGGCCTACGAGCATGATTTGGGAGGAAATTATAATTTTATTTGTAGAAAAAACATATCAAACACATATTATTGTTCCAAGTAGACTATTAGTATATGTTTTAATACATGTCTGGAGGGGATCTTTTTCTCTGACTCCACTGTCAGTTTTGTTGAACCTGTTGGAACTCAGACTTTTATACTTTTATGTATATAAAGTTTGGACACATTAGCAAACATCTTGCATAGCTCATCCTTAAAAAAGGTCAAATTATCCAGAACTAGAGGTGGACCATATGGATAAAGTCTTTCGTCAGGTTACATATAGTTTGACAAATAATTATTAGCAGAAGGTCTACTTACTGGATATTTTCTAGAGCTTTCAGCCACATCTCATGGCATTCATCAGCAGATGGAGTATGCTCAGTTGTCATGGAGATGGTTCGTGATGGCAAAATCTATCTCGGGCAGCAAGCTGTTCTCAGAGTTCACCCTAGGTCAGTTCCTCTGGGTCGGTTGACAATTCTCTATTGTCTCACATTATATAATGTTGTATCCTCCGACCCTTTCCAGAATATCTGAAAAGTACCGGTGTGGGTGTGCAGAACCATTAATTGTGTTTTTGGATGATTGCTCGTGATGGGAAGCAGTCAACCAGCCCAAGATGCCTGATCAGTTTGACCTTTTTGTCTTTATTGTCCTCCTCCTGTCTCCGCAGCAAGCTGTTCACCGAGTTCATCCTAAAGGTCCCTCTGGGTCGCCTGGTGAAACAGAAGCTAGACTGTCTGATTGACATTGTCCACAGCGATCTCTTCACTCATCATGGTGAGAGCGCACGCACGCACGCACACACAAACACAAACTGTACTCACAATCATTCAGTTCATGCACCTTCACTCACAGTGCAGTAATACAGGCAATCACACACTCCACCTGCCTCCCCTAGGCAGCCCTGTTTGAGCCCACAGGAAAGGTCATTGGTGAGGCGTCGTGGAAATCCCTCTTGTTATCTGAGAGAGTGAAGTAATCCCACTGCTAAAATCACCGGGACTTGTCTGTATCAGAATATCAGTATTCCCATCCCATCTACCTGGTCTTCAAGTCTCAGCCCCTCCTTTCCTCTCCGTTTCACTATTTAATCCTTTTCCTTATGTATGTTTATTGGGTATTTTCTGTTCATGTTTCCTTTTCCTTGTCTCACCCAAACAGCACTCCATTGTCATACACATTCACACCAGCATTTTCATAATACTCTTGGGGGCCATACTGTTGTATATTTTAGCCATGTTGTAGTAATGTCAGATATGAAAGGCAGGCATGTAGAGATGGCTAATGAGAACCTGTACTTAAAGTCTCTGCAGCCAGGCTAGCCTGCGGCGTCCTGCAGACAGGGCCCTGCTCCAGTGACGGTCCAGGGCCAAGCATTTTGCTAGAGGCAGCAGTCCTCTGAGGCCATGTTAGGTTAGGTCCTGATTTAGAGACAAACACGCTCCCACACATACTGCCCTGTGGTGGTGAATTAAATGCAACGTTTCTAACCCAATAAAATAGCAACAGTGATTTAATGTGGCTGGCAGGGACAGCACATGCCTCAGAGCAGTCGACTAACGTAAAGGAAGTGGACAACAATTATCCACTTGCATAGCTGCTCTCTGCCCCCATCAACAGCAGATATTCAGTATGAATGTACAGAAAACGAATGATGAAATGGAATTTGGACAGGGTGTAATGGGACATTTGTCCTATTGAGTGATATCTGATATTGAACGTAACGCAGTGTAAATGTCTCTTCCTTCAACTTAATGATCCAGTCCTTTTATACTTTAACAAGATAAAATTGTCTAATTGACAGACTCTTCCCTTGCTCGTTCCTCACAACAGCTCCACACAGTGGTTCTCCAGTAGTCTTTGAGGTGCATGTGTATTTTCAAACTGTGCAAAAACCAGTGATGGAGAAAGCTTAATTGCCAAGTAAAACTGTCCTTTCCACATCAGTATCAAGCTGAGCTCCACTTTAGAGATGTTTTATTCCAGGAAATGACCCCTGCGATGAGCAAATGAGTTAGCCAGGCAGTTTTTGAGGTGGTCTAATCAGCTGTAGTAAGTGCCTATGCTCATGGGACCCATTGTTAGATACATCCTGATCCCCAGGTGGTCCCTGAAAGGTTCCTTTGCCAGCCAGTCCCAAAGTGAAATGTACTGGAATGCTTGGAGCAAAATGAATGTCCTCAACATGGAGTTTGTTAGCAGTCCCCACACTCATCATTATGCATTGAATGTGTTCACTGATGGAAGTGTTTTCTTTCCTGTAGTCTGCACAGTGATTAACATATTAACTGTTTCTGTGTAAAAGCAGGTCTTAAATTAGTATTTTTCAGTCCCCTGTGGGCTCATTTCTGTTCAAAATGGTGACTTTAGACAATACAATGACATCCTTTTCTCTATGGGTTTCATCTATACGTTTGAAATTGAAATGCTGTGTTTTCTATTGGATTGATGTGCATATGTAATTCCCCTGCTGCAGAACTTAATGTACTCAGAAAAGCGGGATGTTCTTTGTTTCTTTTTTTATTTTGGAGACACAACGTTGAGTCACCTTCACTGTTGATGATGTGAAGGGAGAGAGCGGGACGGGCGCATAATAACTTGCAAATGGGTTCATTGGAAGAGAACAAATATGTCAGCTGCTCTTCTGGTCTGTGTTAAAGGGGAAAATCACTGTACCATCTAAAATCTGTTTGCGCTTGAAGTTTGAGGAGAGCGCTCATGGCCTAGCTTGATAGTTCCAGTCTGCTTGTCCCACTCCCACCCCTGCTACTTGTGTGTGTGTGTGTGTACTAGTGAGTGTGTATGTATATGTATGCTCACATGTCTAAGTCCATTTATGCCTCTGTGTGTGTGTTTTTTGAGTTTGGAGGAGGCGCAAAGGGAATGAGGATTGGACCCCTGTAAAAACAAGGTATTAAACGCTCCACACAATGTTAGACGCCCTCAGATAGGAGATTTGCTTTTGTGTTCAAGCCCTGGAAGATTACTAAGCACATACACACGTGTACACAAAAATACACAGTTTCGCTTTTAGCTCTGTCAGGCGGATAGCTTGGTGCTCTATCCCACAGCACCAAAAATATTTCAATGCAGACATGGTTGTCACTTTGTATCAGGGCTAGCTAACATGTGACAAGGTAAACTCTTAACATCCATAATGTTTCTTTCCACGTATTTGCCAGTGAAAGCTTTATGTGAATAATGGCTGTATTGTAGAGCAGCCTGTCCATAATACTGCCATCATGAGGATAAGCTTCATATATTTTGGTCACAAGGTTACCTTTCCCATTGCGCTACCCTTTTGGTACACTCTTATGCTCTACAGACGATGCACTCTTTAGATTTGGGTAACACCACCCTCAGACCAAACTTGACATGTTTACATGCAAGTTTTCCCTCAATTTTTCATCCATCCATAATTCTTTTTTCCTGTGATGAAATGAGTATTAAACTCTCAATGGACTGCCATCATAACTATGGTGTTTTAGTCTTTATTCATTTCTTACAAACATCTTCTACTTGTTTGTGATGCCTCTAGAGTGTCTTTTTTTTTTGTTTGTTTGTTTGTTTTTACACAAACACACCCTACAGCAACTTTGTGTGTTGATCTGTGTCATTTTATAACATAATTGCAAAATAATAATTAATCCTTTGGACCCCGCATTTAGTTGATATACTATCTTCAAGAAGAAGCTTCCCCGTAGTTATTTTTACATTAGGCTTGTTAAAAGCAATAAAAAATGAGTCCAGCAGCCATGAGAAATGTCCTAGATTGCTAGAAGAGAGTCATCCTGTAATTGATGAACTAATCAATGCCCGAGTCATTAAAAACAAAATTTCAAATTGTCCAGGAGTCTTTATTGGTTAAATTGCTAATTACTACGTAATGCATTCATTACCCTTTTATCACGGAGCCTCATCATGGTCTTTGTGTGGAGCTCTGGCTTACGGCTTATGTTTAATTCTAGTAATACTGACAGTGAAATGGAAATTGTTTTTGAGGACACGAAGACATTCACCTCAGTCAAAGATGCTGCTCTGTGTTGTTTTTTTGTGTGTGTGTTTGTTTGTTGGTGCATGTTGGAATGAAAGCATTGACTTTTCCTTTCTTCATCCATCTTCATGGAGTCACTCCACACTGCTCAGTTTTACATGTGTTTCCTTTAGAAAGCAACACTGATTGGATTCAGGTTCAGTACCTCAGGGTATTGTTTATGAAGAGGTCACCATAGTTCATGCTGTTCATTTTGCGTTATATCCTGCTATTTATCATTCGGCCTTGAGCAGTATTGACAATTGGAAAAGCTTTATGTATGTGTGTGTGTTTGATGAGTAATGAAGTAAAACATTTGTTTAGTCCCAGTTGATTGGCTTATTAAAGCTGTAACATTATCTGTGACAGATTGTATTGATTGTCATGATAAAGATTGTTATTTGAAGAGTACTGTTGTCCCTATACTCTGCCAGTGTATTGGTGATGCTTTCACTCAGTGTACTGCTCTTTTGTTCTCGTTGTTTTCTTTTAATATGACATTGATATCAATACTCTGCCTTTCTGTTCATGAGAAAGACAGATGTGTCAGTGCACTGCATGGGGACATTGAGAAGTGTTTTATTTTTACAAAGTCTCTCTAACCGATACTCCCCATCTTCTAAATTTCACCAACCTAACTCCAGTACTTGTCCCTAGGCTTTAAATATGACCCACACACAAATACTCAAATGCCACTAAGATTGGAATCAGAAGGTTTAATAAAAAATATGATTATTTTGTGGCATACTGCCTCCATGAGAATACTTTATGGCTTATCACTGCTGGTCCTCCATGTCCAATTGCCAACCAAATTTTACCCTCTGCATATGGAAATTCACCTTTGATGTTACCGTCAACATCGGCCAGGCTCTTTTGGTTGGGCTAGGTTGCATGTTGTGTAGAATTTTAATTGGAAGTGTTGTTGTTTGCTGCTGCTGACTGTGGCTCAGGAGGTAGAGCGGCTCGTCCAGTAATTGGTGGTTCGATCCCCGGCTCCTCCTGTCCACATGTCAAAGTGTCCTCGGGCGAGACACTGAACCCTAAGTTGTTCCCGATGGAGACAGCACCTTGCATGGCAGCTCCATCACCATTGGTGTGTGATGTGTGTGAATGGGTGCTTTGGGAACCGTTAGGGTTGAAAAAGTCCATTTACCTTTACTTGCTATTTTAGGTGCAAATGGGACATAAAGTATTTTATAGTCTATCTATACCATGTTTTGCTGAACATATTCATGCTTTATCTTTTCAAAATGACATGGTTTGACATTCACAGCAGTACAATTACCACTGTTACCCACTGGAGCAGTAGGAAGTTGGGTGCTTTGATTAAGGGCACCACAGATGTGGACAATATTGGACATGGATCAATTTGCCCAGATTTTTGACGCAGATGTTGAGAGATAAATAGCTGAGGTGTCAGGTCAGTAGGTGGTTTGGTAATTTTATTTTTTTCTTACCTGATATTTCAAGGGAGGTTTTTGTTTTGACAGTTATGCTGTTGTACTGTAGCTATTCCAAGGGCTTAGGAGCTTTTGTCCCGTTCAGTTTAATTAATACATTCGTTCTGTACATTGTTTTAATTTAATCCTCTGAGCTGTGGGGAAGCCATTAACAAGCTGCGTGTCTTCATTGAGAGCATATGCTGTACTCCCTTGTGCGATCTGTCATCTGCTCCATGTGTTGAGCGGCATTGTGAATGTTTGTATTTGGTTGTGTCCCCGCAGATTGCCGCGAGATCCTCCTGCCGCTGATGACGGACCAGCTGAAGTTCCACCTGGAGAAGCGGGAGGAGCCGGAGGCTTGCTGCCAGCTGCTCAGTGACATCCTGGAGGTGCTCTACAGGAAGGATGTGGTGAGGAACACAACTCTCCAGCTTTCTGTACTTTTAGTGCCCTCTGGGATAAACAGTAACAAGGGGATCCAGGAGTTCCTCCATAAAGAAGAAGCACATTTCAACTGCCGTTATTTTATTGAATAGCTACTAATCAGTGTGCTGTACTTAATTTATTTTATTGCCCTGCATGCCCTGAAAGGAGCACATTTTACAGCCCTGTTAATTTACTCACCTGTAGAGTTGGCTCTGCTCAGTAATTCATTATTCAGGGTGGCTAGAGGCCATCTCCAACACAATGAATGTGCTCCAAGAACATGGTGATGAGCTCTGCTTTACCTCTTGATGTTTCAGAGCCAGTTATGTAGCCAGTCAAAGTGAATCATTTTTTTTAATCGATTAATCTATTAATTGTTTTTCCAGTTAATCAATTAATTGTTTAGTTTATAAAGTGTCAAAAAAAAGCCACTAAATTCCCATTAAAAGTTCAAGGTGACATCTTCAAATTGTTTGTTTTGTTTGACCAACAGTCCAAACCCCCAAAACTTTCAATTTACAATTCATAAAACAGAAAAGCAGCACATTTGAAAACATTTTTCCTGGATAAACGACTTAAAACAATTAATTGCCAAATTTGTTGTCAACTCTCTGTACATCAAATAATGGATTAATCAACTCCTCCTTTAGTTACTGAAATGAATTTTTCACACGAGTCCACATCCCTCACACTCAGGCATCAGTCTCAGACCTCACATGATAACACACACACACACACACACACACACACACACACACACACACACACACACCACAACACTCAGCCGCTTCACAAGTGTGTTTCATCCTCTTCCATGGCCAGACTCCTGATGTCCTCCCTCAGGCCCTCACACTCCCCTTGCCATTGATCACCATGGCCTGGCCTCCCACACTCCACTCTGCTGGGGATTATCCACCTCTCCCACTTGCTCTGCTATTCACACTCCTCTCTCTCTTGTTTTGCTGCTCCCTCTCCCTGCCTTGCTCTCTCTCTTTCATACCTGTCCTTCACTGCACATTTCCATAGTCACATGTACACCTAGATAAGGAAAGGAATACGATGAGAGAGAAAACCACTGCGGATTCTTCTGTCCAATTGAGTTTCTAAGTTATCAAATGACTTATACCTTGCTATAAATAAGGATACAATAAGGATTGTATATTTCCCCCTCAAATAACTAGATTCAAACATTCTTCATGCGCTGGGTTTGTGTATATTTTTTATGCATTTTTCTCTAAAAAACAAAAAACAAAAACCAGTGTGGTTGGCGCCCCAGAAGCTCACCTGGAAAGTGCGTACCATTAAAGCTGAGTCCATGCCGTGGCGGCCAAGGCCCTTTGCTGCATGTCATCCCCTCTCGTTTTCCCACCTTTCCCCTCTCTCCACAGCTCTCAGACACGCTGTCACTATCAAATAAAGGCAAAAATGGCAACCAAATAAAGTATATAAAAAAAAACAATGTGGGAATCATGTGGGATTTCACGGCTTTGTTGGAAGGCAATATCTGAAACTCCCTCCTCAGATAGTTTATTCTCCCCAGCGCTCCTCGGTGTTTGTGTGTGCGTATGTGGACAGACTTGCGGTTCCCCCTCCAGACAGTAAGAAACAGCCCTATGCTCACTCAAACTCACTAATAAGCAAGTCCGAGGAAAATTGTCCCACTTATGACAACAGTGCAACTGCCCCATGGGTGTTTTTCCACCTCCAAAAGCTGGGATTTGCAATGTATAAATCATTTTGGCTGCATCAGTCATATTAGCTTTTGAAGAGCAGCATTAACAATTTTCATATCTATTGATATGAAAGACAAACAAATTACTTTGTGTTTTAGTCAAAAATCTGGGAACAGATTTCAGTGAAATTTGGTGGAAAGTTGAGCCATGGACCAAGAAACAAGCAGTGATTTGTGATCTATCATTCCGTTTATTTCTTGATATTAAATGAGAAATCTCCTCTAAACCACTTTAAAATTGTCGCAAAATGTATTTTTCTTATTTGTGCAGACAGCTGTACATGATAAGCTTTGACGACCGTTTGAATCACCAGACAGCCTCTCAGAATTGAGGTTTCAGGGTTCTGTCTAGACTCATAAGTCTAATATTCAGCACTAATATTCAACAGCCATTCACTCAAAATCTGTTGTAAAACAGATGTAAATAGAAGTAGCCTCAATAGCACAGAATGTAGAGCAGCAAAAAGACTGTTTTGCAACCAATGGTAAAACCTCGCTCTTTTTTTTTTTTTTTTATGCCTTTAATGCAAACTTATGTGCGGTATGACTCATGTAAATAATGTCTGTTCTGTCAGATGTGTTTATAATCCTTGTGGGAAATGTAGGAAATTAATAACTAGTAGTAGAAAGTAGAAAAAGCAGGTCGTGGGAAAAATGGACACATGTCATCACAAAATAAGTCTTTGAATCACTGTTACATAACAACAAAAAGTTTTCACATAATCATGTTACTCTATTGTCTCCTTCCTTCCCTGTGTTTATTGTGTATGTGTGTGTGTACAGGGTCCCACACAGTGGCATGTTCAGATCATCATGGAGAAGCTGCTGAGGACTGTTAACAGGACAGTCATTTCCATGGGCCGCGATTCCCCTCACATTGTAAGTTTGTCTGATTCTCTGCAACTACTAGCTGTGCACTGCTAGCTCTCTTTCAATCTTTTTTTCCCCCCTGCTTGTCACACACATACATACTTCTACACGCACACTCCCAATTTAGAGGCCCCTGTACCGCAACCAGCTTAACTCCCACAGGCCCACTGCAACTCCAATTCCATTCCAAAGCTATCATTAAAGGTAAAGTCTACCTTGGCAGAATGCTTTCACACAACCTCAATCTGAGAGCGGCTTTGATCTGCTCATATCGTTCTCCAGCTAGCTGTTTGTGTGTTTTGTTTTGCTGTTTCAGGATTCTTTTTTATCTTTTTTTTTATCTCTTCTATTTTTGTCTGATCCCTCACTTATTACAACATTTCTGATGCTCTGTGCTGTAATCTAATCAGTGTACCACCACCAACCCACCCCCACCATCGTTTGCATCCTTCTCCCAATCACTCTCTCAGCTAGAGCTCGGTAGCAATTAGTGCACTTATCAGTCATTGTAGAAACATGCTGTCTGCCTGAAGTGTGTCATCCTTTTTCATGAGTCCAAAGAGTCCAGTGAATGTCAGCTTCTGTATTCTTTGACTTGTTTTGCATCCTGTTGATGCTTGTATTCATTGGAGCTGCATGTAGCTTGTGATGTGACTTTGAAAGTGACACTTGGGTAATAAACATATTTAGTTTTTATGCAAGGTTTTATGATGGAGATTCCTCTGAGGGCTGTTAAAGGTACTTTTACTGCCCACTTACATACAGCTAAGTGAGGAGAGAGACGTTTTCTCTGGACTTCAAGTATGTAGAGGAAAATGGGGAGTCGTATGATCCTGACTGATAATATTGATACTTTAACTGGTTGGCTAAGCATCCTTTCTCTTCCTGTTTTGGTTTATTTATCGTGTGCGTGCGTGCGTGTGTGTGTGCACGCACAGCCCCCTCTCCATCTGGGGAGCAGCAGGAAACGGCATCACCTGTTTAAATGGAAGCTTATCTGCTTTTATTACCAGTCACTGAGCGACACCAGCAGAGAGTGATTTAATAAAGCCAACAGTACCATAAGTTATCACACACTAATCATCCAGTGTGTGTGTTATGTCATACTGCTATAACATGCCTGCAGCACTCCCCTGTGTCCTCTCTCACTCTCTTTTTCAGTCTTGTCTTTCTCTCTCACATGCTTCCTTTCTGTTACAGTAAAGTGATTCTGTATTGCAGAGATTCTCTAGCTGTCCCTTCATTCAATGTCTCCCTCTGTCTAAAGGTATTTCAGCAATGCACCAAGCTAATCGTGTAAATGGGGAGACCTCTGTTGTGTAATAGATCGGCAGCATAATGTATAGCTAATGAAGCTGTGAGGTGAGCTGGGGCCTCCCTGCTGCCCCTTCTCTCCCAGCGAGCTTCCTGGAGGGGGTCTAGGATTCCCGCTAACTCCCCCTCTCTCTCTGCCTCCTCCAATCTTTTCCTTTTTACGCCAGGGATACAGACTCTGCACCGTCCCGCCTGGCTCATGGTCAGAGAGTTTGGAAAGTCGGATTTGGAAAAGATGTTAGAAGTAGGACCAGCTGCCTTCGCGGCTAATCTTCTACTCCTGCCGTTTCGTCGCTGTTATTTTTCACCACAGTGGGGTTCTTAAGATCATGTATTTAAGATATGGAACTTACCTACCACTTTGTCTAAAAGCCTATCAACAGTTGTGAATGCAGCGCACACAGGTCTCCACTCTGCTGTATTATACTAAGTGTGGCCATTTCTGCATCCCATTGTGGTGTAGGTGAAATGGCGTTCCCTGCTTCTAGCAGTGGCTGCTGAGTGGTGTGAAAGCAGACCAGCCTCCTTTCTGGTTAATGAAACTGCTCTACCCATGACCTTCTGTGGCCCTTATTGAAACTATCTACTTTGTATACACGTGCTGCAGCTGCCTTCTACCTTACTTCACTCCCTTATACACAGCTTGCTTTAATTGTCCCTACTGACCCCTGCCTTTTGTCAGCTGCTGCCTCTATAGGTAGCTTGCCACTGTACTTGACTGCCTTGACATTTCCTCCATAATATTTAGCATCAATGTACAGAGAATCCTTTAACCCAGTGGGACTTGGAGGTCACATCAAAGCCCTGTCTTTCTGAGAGCGCTATGGCTCTTGTACTCAAATGCTTTACATTATACAGCACTTGGGACAGAAGCTGCATTTGAAGCAGGTCCCCAAATCACTATTTAATGATCAATAAGGTTGGTGTGAATTTTTAACAGCTATGAGACCCAGTTAGTGCTGCTGGAAGTGTCATAGCTTTCTAATCAGAGCACTGTTGTTGCCGCCGCTGGGTACTGCTGCCTACTCTGCAGGCAGATTGCACGCTGCTGCTCACAACAACACCGCAGCCAACCACCGACCTTGTTCTTCTGAGTGGCAGCCTCTTACATTTAGATTTATGCATTAACGTTCTACTCTGTCTCCCGCCCCTCTCTGTGTCCCTCTGTCCTCTTTCCTTTCCTTTCTCCTCTCTGCTGGTGGTGGTGGACACAGAATGTTGATGAGAATGATCACAGTGACGGCTTGGGGGCGTCGGTTTTGTTGTGTGTTGTCACTGCAGTACTACGCCTCTTGGCAACTTAGACACAGCATCACTACGCATTTGCATTGTTGGACATCCTAGCAGGCTGCATCTTTATATTCATGTCCACCCTCACACAGGTTGAGATGAGTCCTTGTGAATACATTTACATTAGGATAGCAGGAGAAACATTTTGGCTGTCCCTGCTGAAATTACCAAGTTCTACCTTTATGCCCTTGAATTACATTTCCTATAGTTTAAGCTTCTGGATGAGCCCTGCAGATACACATGGATAGGAAGCTGCAGCTGGAAAAATTAGGGTGTTACACACTTGTCTTTTGCTTTTTAAAGTTCCAGCTAAACTAATGAAACAAACCTTTATGCCATACTGACCTTTGCATATTTTGTTATGCATTGTCAGCGAACACCTAAATGTCAAAATGAATAATATATTATACATTACAGACCTGAGGATGAATTGGAAACCTTGTTAGACAGTTGGCTTTATCTTAATGCTGTCTAAATAACCTATTGAACTTTTCATTGTTGTAGTTTTGAGGACCAACCAACAACAGGTTGGGGCGACATTGTCTGCAGTGCTTCACGGTTATCCTGACGATTTTCCTGCAGTGTGCAGAAGGAATGGAGTGGAAAGCTGCAGAGGAATGACTTGATGTTATTGATTGACAGTATGGGGCTAACCGGCTATAGGGGCTGGAGCTCGTTCTTTGCTGCATGCACTCACTGACTGAATTTACTGCAACAAAGCCATCCTAAAGACGTCTAGTCAGATCAGAATCCTCTCCTGTATCTTCGGCTCTTTGTATCACTCGTTCTCTTTGTATTTATATCTGTTTCTGTCCAAATATTTCTCTCAGCATCTCCTTGCTTCTCTCTTTCTGTCTCCTCTCCCTCTCCCTCTCTCCTGCTGGCCAGATTGCTGCAGAGCTCTTACAAAAAAGAAGCATAGTGAGATATGGCACTGCATCATAATGCCTCAAACATACACTTATCGCTCACTCGCTGCACCTCTCCTCTCCTCTCCTGTGCTGAAACTTGAACTGAGCGTCCTCTTGGGTTTGTTGCCCTGCGACAACTCATGTCAGACGTGTGCTCACTGTCAACACTGTGTGAAACCACTGGGACTTGCATGGTGATGTTGGTCACCTTCAAACCACGGAGGACTGCAGTTAAAGGGTGTAAGAATGCGAGATGTGCAGCTGCATTGAGTGTCTTGTTTGTACCCTCAGTACTGTGCTTGTAAACATCCACCCGAGGGAAGCCCTGTGATATGGGTGAGAGGAGGTGGGGCAGTGTTGCCCTCAAGCAACATTGGCTCTTGCAGCTTCCTCCGTGTGAGGGTGACTCTGCATCTCTGGGGCATTTACTCAGAGAGTTGTCCTCAGTTCACCTCATGGTTTCACCTCATTGCTGGTCTGCGCCAACATCAGGCAGCTGCATGTACGCACACCAACACAAGAACATGACCAAAAGTCCATACACGGCATTAAAGTGAGGATGCGAAGGACAAGAACTGTGCTGTGGGTTTAAGCTTTAGATCAGAAGCAGGCAGAAGGCAGGTTGACATCCTGCATCAGAGGCCCTTTGCTGCTTATCCCTCTGCTGTATTCTGCTCTCGTGTTGTGCCACACTACTACATCAAAGAGATGCAGGCCTGATTTTAGGTGTGTTTTCAACCTTATCTCCTGCTTTTCATCTCATAAGATTGTAGAGTTGATTGTTTAGCATACAGAATTTTCAAACTAAGCCTAAGTGAAATAAATTACAGGGTTGGTTCACCCAAATTTTATATATATATATAAATATAAAAACAACATTTCCTCACTTACCCCATGGTAGTGTTTAGCCATGCAGATAGTGGCATTGAAAAAATGACATTTAAAAATTTCAAACATATCTTTCCAGAAGCAGTGACACTGACACTGGATAATTCAGACATCACAATCCAGGGCAAATATTATTTAATCTGCTGCTAAAGGCTAGATACCATTAGAGGTGAGTGAGAAAATATTTTTTTTTCTGGGTTAGCCAACCTGGCCAACTGGTATTTACCTTGATGAAAGTAATGTCCTACCATTCTACTCACTATGCTTCGCAAATGATACTCAGTCTTCTTCAGACTTTGAGAGCTCTGTAGATGTCTGTTTTTATTTTTCATATTTTGCATATTAAATATCTTTATTTTTTCCTCTTTTTAAAAAAAAAAAAAAACAGTATAAAATACACAGTATTGCACATAATAAATCAATTGCACTTCTTTAAGGTACAGATAAACATCTAGTTCTCTCTTGATGCTACAGCATAACTACTGAAAGAAACCAACCCGGCATGTACAAGAGTGGAGGTGTGAATCACATGTAGCCAACAGAAAGCAGCATGTTGGAGCTTGTGAAAGTCAAACCAGTGATATCTAGTAGTTTGTTAGGTATTGGTGTGATAGTAGATAAAGATGTGTCTTGTATGCCCTTGAAACCACTTTGGCGCATGTCCTGTGTTTTGGGGCAGTGTTTTTGGCTTTGAGAGTGACTTCGGTTTTATGCTCCTGCAGGCGTTAATGTAATGTTGTTTTCTTTTAGATATTGGCTGCTTTCCCACTCTTTAAAATGGTATTAGCCCTATTTGATGCTATACAACATATAGTTATATATAGTGAATGCAAATATTATTTTGGCTGTACATAGTCTTTAAACCCTGTATGGACTTACTACATGAGTTTTTACTTTACAGTCGAATAGATGGGAAGTGATGAGCAGCAGGAGGAGGAGGGAAAAAAACTTTCTTCTTTAAAAATTGTTTCTTTTAAAAGCTATAAAATATCCTGCGAAATCCAAGGGTTGTAAAAAGCATGCAAGGCCACACACCTGCCACCCTGCACTGTATAAGCCCTGGTTGTGATCAGAAGTGGCACATTCAGTCTTTCTGGCTTGGTTTCAGTAGCTATCGCAGTAGCTGATGCAGTATACTGCAGCAATACAATCACACCTATCTTCTGTTACCCCTCACATGTGCTAAGAACCAACATGATTTATTATACTTGGTTTCGTGACTGAAACAATAAAGGATCTCTAAAAATTATTTTCTTGTGTTGAGCCAGAACTCCATAGTTTCATACTGATGAGGTTTGACTGCATGGATTTCCTCTTTTCTTTAGGGTACTGGGTTTCAGTGACCATATGCATTGTGAGGTTAGTAAGAACTAAGTTTGATGTTTGAAAAGGAATTAAGAATCAGAAATGATTTATCTCCTATGCACTGTAGTTTTTGAAATGGACATCCTCCTTCACAGCAGCTCAAATAAATATATTCCACTAAACCTTAAAGTGAATGTATATAGATATATATTTATATAGAAAAAGTACATTGATGTCTAACTTTGCAAATGTTATTAAGAAAATAAGTGTTATTTATTCATTCTTTACTTCAAAGTCAGTTGATTCAAGGAGACATTTTAGCGATGGATAGAAAGTTGATCATAGAATTCCAATAAACATCTCTGACTTCTTTGTCCTTTAGGTCTCTTCTTTAGATATTATGAAAGTCTTCAATCTGTGATGGTTAGTAGATGATCTACATGTGTGAGTTAATTCTCAAAATAGTTCTTTTTAATTCTGGAGAAAAAGTATCCTGAACAGTGTTAATTGTGCTTTGCAGTACGGTGATATGCTGTTGATGTAGACCTCAGAGCATCGTGGTTGACTTGCCAACCTCTCCTGGAGGCTGGGAAGAAAGACAAAGTCCCAACTGGTGAATAGAAATGTGACGGTCACTGAACCATTATCATAGAATAGGACCCCATAGACGTCAGCTAGAAAAATATATGCAAATAAACAGAGGGAAATCAAATTCGTCTTCTCACCTTGCCGATCTCCAAATATGTTGCCCTGGTGTAATTTCACACCCTGTTTGAAGAAATTAGTTCAAAATATTTCTCAATCCATTTTTGGTAAGCATGACATTTAGATTTTTTTCCATGGGATCCACACTTGTGTCCCATTACACATCCAGTCATCTCTGAGAAGGGGTTCAGTATCCAGTGGTGGAGCTGTCCATTAATACTGGTTAGCAGGTCTACAAAAAGCCAAGTAGATGTGATAAAACAGAAGACGATGGGTAAACCAAATATGGACGACCAGACGGACGCATAAATCCTGTGCATCGGTAGTGGGGGAGGAGACAGTCCTGTGTTTTCACAGGAACCAAAGTTTCCAGCGAGCGTGCTTCTTGGAGTCAGCTTTGGACTTGCGTTTTGGGGTGGAGGTGAAGGCCTCCTGGGGGTAAGGCAGGGGGGCGAAGTGGGCGTCGTCTGTAGGGCAAAGCCTCTTCATCAGCGGCTGCAGCTTGTCCTCCTGCTGCTTGAAGTCCAGCTCCACACTGCAGCAAAGAAACGGGGAGACACAATCAGCTCAAACAGTAGCTAACTGCTGCAGCATGCAGGTATTAACACCACCTCGTCCAGATGCTATTACAATATATGCTAAAAAACATAATCTATCATATATTTTATTGTGTTTTAGTAGAACACCTCCCTGTTTTCTGATTTCTCTACTGCTTTCTGTCTCATTTGCTGTTGCTGCTGTTAATGCAACCCAAACACTATTTTCACATGAGTTCTATTAATCACTACCAAGCAATAACAATCTCTGCTATTTCCAGGAAGACTTTTATTGTGAAACATTTGCAGAATTGTTCAGAATGAATGATTCAGTGAGTAATAATAGTATTTATCCTCTATTCACAGTAATAGAATGGTGAGTATAACCCGACTATGTTATTGTACTGATTGAATAAATGAAAATGTGAATTTTATTATTTTATCATCTGAGTCATATTACTTATTATAATTTGTTTCCCTGGCTTTCATTTTGAACCAGCCTTCTTTGAACAGGCTGCTAACCTGACCATTCGAATACTGGCTTTTATTTGAAACATTTTACTGTGTATATTCTTCCTTCATTGTCACTGAAACCACTCAGGTTTCTTTCCCTTTCACGCTTCTTTTAATCTTGACATGTTTTGACTGCCACACTCCCCCTCTAACCATATTAAGTCTCTACGTTGTGGACTGTTCTCACTTGACCCTGCGCAGGCATCTGTCACAGCACTGCTCAGACTGGTAAAGTGACCTGCATTTCTCGTTTACTTCAACCTCATTCCCAGCAAAATATCCCAATTTTTTTTTATTTCATCTGGTTGCCCACTTTGGCTGCTGCAGCTGCCACTACTGTTGTTTTTGTTATTTGCATTCTTGTTGTGATTCATAAAGCGAGAGGGAAGCCCATTAGTATTATTCCCAGTGAGGAGTTCTGGGTCACTGGAGGGGGTGTTGAACCGAAGAGCATTTGCTTTGCTAAAACTGAGATCAGAGACTGGGTATTGATGTGAGCATTTAAGGATTTTAGTTTATATCATGTTGCTTTGATCCCTGCACAATATTACAACATCAGCAAAAGGTAATGGGCAATGCAGAATGCTTTAATTTGTGGGATTTTTGTACACCCACACAAACACAAGAGTCTTTTCCTTCTCGGTGTACTCCACGTTTCCCCAGGGTGCTAGGGGATTTATCTGGACCAGCCATCATTGTAATCCCACGCCCGCACACATCTGACTACTGCTAAGTGAAACTCAGATTACAGCCTCAGCTGTGGTAAGTGTACAGGGACTTTAATCTGCTAAAGCTTCCTCTAGCCTGAGTCGGGCTGGTGGGGACTCTGACGGACAGACTTACATAATGGCAGCAGGATCCACTTCATGAATACTACAGTTTGTCTGGCTAGATGCTACCGTTTACCATTGTGAGAGATTATGCCGTGTCAAGGTGAGCTGGGCAATAGACTGCCTGCTCTGATTGTAATACAAGGCATCTGTAATGATCGCCTGTTACAACACTAAGACATCTTTTTTGAGAGATTTTTAAAGAGCGACTACTTGTTTTAATCTACATTGTATAGAATTCAATCAATAGAAGTACTGGATGTTGGTAATGACTAGTGTTACAGGTGAGCTGTTGCATCTCAAAGTACAGCCAAATACTAATTTCGAGGCCATACACATGAGGATTTGAAGGTGGGGCAATTTCAAATGAGGTGTCACAGTAAAATACGGCAGTTTTTGTTACATATGTTAATGCTTTTGGCATTGTTTAGAACAGAACTGACGTAAATGAGGCAGTCTGACAGTGGCTCAAGTGGATGTTGGGTGCTGAACCAGACACTCAGCACTTTGCATTTGTTTGACTCAGGCCTTTACATGGGGCCAAGAACACTGCAGCTATTAGCAATAAATCACAGACTGTTTATACTACTGGTATAAATTTACTTCACTTCATGTGAAGCCTGTTAGAGTTTGTGTGTGTGTGCATGCACATTTGTCTGCATGTGGAAACATTTGCATGTGTGTATCAGTAAGTTAGGCTGTGTTTTGTGCAGCTCTGTAATTTTCTTGTTTGGTTTGGTTCATGTAGGTCTGATGAGAATGCATTGAAACAACCAAACAAACGCACTGGGACTGCATAGAAAGGAGGGTTCATGTAGCACTGATCATGCAGGATAGGTCACTGAAACTGACCAATGAATAAGTTACTTGACTTCTTGAGTCCAGGTGACTCCATATCTCCAAATTTTGTTTAATTTGTGAACCAAGATTTGTAAATATGTGTGAACCTGGAATGGCGCACAACTAAAAGGCAACAATGAATCATTTGCGATTTTGTTTGGTTTGCCCTGAGTCATTGCTAAATTTTGGAAAAACCTTGCAGGCCTTCAACCAAATTTTAAGCCCTGCACATGAAATACCTGTGTTTTGCTTTTCTCAAAATTACTTTTTGACACTCTGGCAAAGAGATTTGTCCTGACCTGTTTCTAAAATGAAATCTTTGCTTTGAAGACCCATAAAAGGGACAGTAATTCATACCTTTGTATCATTTCACCTAGACTACTGCAGCTCCCTTTACTCAAAGTCAAACTATTCAAAGTCTTTCTGGCATACAACTGGTCCAAAATTCAGCGGGCCAGGCTTTAAGCAGGTACCAGGAGAAGAGACCATATTACTCCTTTTTTTTTTTTTTTACCCTGCTCTGGTCTCGAATCAAATTTAGAATGTATTTCCAGATTTCATGTATCACAAATGAATTGGCTCCAGACTACATTTGAGACCCCCTAGCCCCCTGTACACCCCAGAATGTACCCTGAAGTCTGCCAATAAACTTATCTCATTTCCGAAAACCAACCTCATTTTGAAGGGCGATTGAGGTGTAGCGGTCTGAGTCAGCCCTTAAACAGTCTGCCTAAATTCATTTTAAATTCCTTCTAAAAAACCTTCCGCTATAAACATGCTTTTACCTGATGTTGTTTTATTTATCCTGACTGTTTTATCCAGTCTGTTTTTGGATTTTACTATCTTGTCACTGTCTTACATTTATTGATTCCTGTTATTGATACCAGTTTTAAATACATTTTATTCCTTGGTCAGGCCCAAGGGAAAAGAACTACATGTGTAAACACAGCCCTCAGGGTCATGATGTATAATAAGATCACGATGTCTTCTGAAGTCAAACTCAAGCTAACATATTAAACATAATTCATGGGCTGTAAAATGAACAGGCTCTTGCAGCTCCAATAAATGTAGTAATGTAGCATCAAAGGACTCTGTGATCAATGACTGTGTGTTTGTCAGAATCTAATGAGTGTGTGGTTGTGTCATTGGTGAAACTGTGTTCTGAGTATTTCATTGTGCCCTTTTCATCTCTTCAATTAATACTTTGTAAAGGCACAGAGAGACAGATCTCTCTACCTTTTTTTTGGCATCTTTGGGGAAGTACTGTAGCTTAACGCTGTGTCAATTTTGTGGGATATGTTTCTCATACATGCATGCACAGATATGCTATAACGGTGATGGGATTTTCCCTGCCCTTCAGTGTAAGCCTCTAATACTGCTGAGACTGTTGTTGCTGTGCATCCACGGCTACAGATTATTGGCCTGCATGGACACAGCCATTTAACCTCATTTAAAAATATATTTTTATGGTACAATCATTATACATATTTTCAATTTATGCTCTTGAGAGTATACTGAACTTTAGCAGTGCATTCAGTTCATAGTACTTGTGTGGCTGTCCTTGCTTTGTTCCTCTCTTTCCTTTGGGTTTGTGCGTGGGCTTACTTGGAACTATTACGTAAGAACTTAATTATTTTAGCATTACTTACTTATTACTTACTTATCTATCTTGCAGTGGATATTAGTGTTTACTGACATCACTTGAGCCAATTTAGTAGATTTTGCGTAGCTCCCCCGGGAGCCACAAAAGGCTTTATACAACTTTTTTTAACATGAAGTAGTACTTGTTTTAGGTTAAAGAAATATCACCGTCATGGTTAAGACAAACCAACACTGAATGTTGGGAGGAGATGGGACACAAATTCCTCCTGTGTCAAAGGAGCCAACAATCCATTCGGACCATTTTTGTGATAGTATACCAAATGACGCTACTTCCATCTCTGCTACTAAGAGAGGAGAGTTATTAGTTGTACAGCTGCAAGAGGCTGCTTGTCAGGAAGCAGTGTATCACTGTAGCAGTGATGTGTTTAAACTTCAGCTGTAGATCCAGATGTTGAGTAAATGGCAGTGACAAGGGATAAATCTGTGAAAGCAGTCTCAATTAAATGGTTCAAACAACATTGCAAGTTTGAAGGTGCTTCGACCTTTGTTGCATGTCAATCCCTCCCTCTCTGTCATGTTTCTTGTCAGATCCCATGCTACACTGCCCAGTCAAACATAAATGTCATGACATGATTTTCAGAACAAGTTCACACTGACATCCGAGCTCACATGCAGAAACCTTGTTTATACGTCTCAATGTCTGTATGAAATATAGCCTTGATTTAACATCTTTACATGCCTCACCTGACACATGTTGATGCATTGATTACACCACTTATCCCACTCGATACCATGTATGTGATGCCAGATTATAAATCATTATTCAGTGCCCTTCCAAGTTCATATGCTACCTGTATTAGTGTTCTGTCACAGTATTTTTTCAGGCTTAATAAAACTCTACCTGTAGATTCATGATGCTCAGAATGGTGGTCCTGGTAGCTGTTTATTTTTGTGAAGCTGAATCTGCCCTTATCAAAAACATAGCTCTCAATCTGCCATCTACGAAGTACAGGCAAAGCGGCCTATGGCTTGGGAACAGCATAGCAAGAAAACTTAAATGTCACTGAAAAGGGAAAAAAAAATCTGCATAATTGAAAAAAAAAAAAAAGCAGTGAAAAGATAATCATCTAATCTTTGAAACATACTCAAAAGGCCTTTTAATGAAAGATTTATTAGTCTCTCCCCGGCCCAGTTATCAGAGTCTCCTTATGGATCTGTCACGGCCCCTTTTGCGTCGCTCCGAATTTTTTATTTTTTTGCTGAAAGCAAACAGTGAAGCGTTGTTGGCATTTTCATGTCCCCTAGCTGCTACTCCCCTGAGTGGGTTGTTGGAACTGAACAAATTGAAGAAGGCACTTTGGACCTTGTCAGTCTTTAACCTCTCTCCCCCACTTGTTCTGACTCTTTCTTTGTTTCTCTCTCACTCACTCCCACTCTTTTCCTGTCATGTTCCTGCTATCCAAAAAGTGGATATACATAGTGGGGGGAAAAAAAGAAGAAACTTGCCCACTCCTCGTAGCATGCCTAATGTCTCACTTCAACTCATTCATTGACATACACACCTCTCACCTGCCCTTTACTTTAAATTAAACATCTGTGAGTCTTTATTTCTCACTGTCTCTTTCATCCTCTCTCTGTCTCCCAGTCTCACATTCTTACCCTGCCTTCTTTTTTGTTCCCTTATCTTCCCGGGTGTGAATGTGCTCCTCACGACTGTCCTCACTGTCCCCTCACACTGTCTGTCCTACCGAGGATCACTCTTGTAGCTATGGTAACCAGCTTGCCACCATGTTGGAAAACATCATTATGCCTGCGCAAAAAGAGATATCTTCCCCCGGCAGAGTCGTGCGGTAGGACAGCCTTGCTGCTCAGTAATTTCCATAAGTTATAATGTAATCAGCTCTTGAGCCTTTAGCAACGCTTAATTAATTTTCATAGCCTCGCACAAAGGATTGGAGATTTTGTTCCTCCTTTTAAATATCCATTCCTATGTTTTTTTTTTAATTATCTATTTGCACTGCACCGTGTTATTCAAAGAATGTTTTACCATCAGATGGTTCGTTTAATGATCAGCTGCGGTTCCCCATTTCTGAATGAATCGCAAGACATGCAAGCTATTGACAAAATTTAAACTGATTGGAATAACTATAATCCATTGTGAACAATGATACCCAGTGGCGGGGGCCTCCCCAATCGACTTCCTTAATCACAGCCACCTAAATCTATCTCCCTGTTTGATCAACACATTAGCCCATATAAATGCAATGTGAGGAAAATGAGATTACAGGGTTTCTGTGTCATGTCGCATCACGACTTAATGGCTGTGGTCTTGAAATAAGTGGAATGCATTTCAAATCCCCAGCTTTTCTTCACCATCCTGTCTGTCTCATTTTCTTCCTTTCCAGCTTCTTCTGTGTGTTTGTCTCTCATGCTTACTCTCTGATTTTTTTTTTTTTCCTGTTCCCCTCCTCTCCCCACCTTCCTCAGTAACATATATTACATCACCTGGCAAGACGGAGTGAATTGCAATAATCTCTTCATCCCTTTCTCTCCTGTCCTGTTGCAATGTCATACACATTGTATTAAGCATTGAATCCCCAAGTTCATTTGTAAGAAAGAAAGAGAAAAGTTACCGAGGGAGGATAAAAGAAAGACAGACTGAGTTCAGGATGGTTCAAAATGAGGAAAGTGGAACCAGACAAGGACATGAGACCACAGCAGCTTGTGTATTCTGTTTGAAGGCCATTCTCATAGAGTACAGCATCGTATTGATCTGGTGCTGTTGTTATGCTAAGGATAGGCTCTGAGATGATGCCATATACTCTCGGACAAAATGATTATGCTGAAGAGTGCATGGCTGGCTTTTTACCGAGCTATGTTTAAAATGATTTATGGACCCATATGTCCACTCCGGTCATGAGACCAGCTTCATCATAAACACAAGAGACACAAAGACACAAACATACTCAGGAAAAAAAAAATCCTAATAGATATTATAGACAGCTATTCTTCCCACGTACAGTTTGTGTTCCTTCATGGCTCTGCTTCCTATCCTGTATTCTTCCACCTCCAGAGAGGTTGATTTCATGGAGATCTAAGTAATTAGATTGCTATTTAATCCTTCTGCCTGTGTGAATACAACTGCTATATTTGATTCTGTGTCCAATCAACACAATTTACCATGCCAAGCGAGTGTCTTAAAGGGAGCTCAGATCAATTTAACAGATTTCAAACATCTCACTTAGAAATTTCTGCCCTTTATCAAGTTGAAATCCTGCCAGGCGTCGGCAAGGTTTTTCAAAAATGAGCCTTCTATTTTGTATCGAGTTTCTGTTTTTCTGCACTTCCTCTGCAGGTGAAGCGTTTCAATTGATTGTGGCAGATCTAGGTAGCCGAATGTGGAGTTGTGATGTTAATACAGTGCCTGTTTAATGACAAGTTGTCATTGTGACGGCATGATCAGCACCGACCAAGTCAAGGGATAAATCTGACCTGACTTTGTCTGTGACACCTGTATGTAAATATCAGTTTCTCTCCAGGGATTCAAGTACAGGTAAGAAAAATCTAGATAAGACACGTGTTGGACAACTCACTGACACGTGTGGATAATTGGCTCGTATTCAAATGGGCACATTTAATCATAGCTTTTATTGCAGCCTGCATTTTGCATATTTTAAACCTTTGTTGGGAATTCAGGTCATGGCAATATTTAAATGAAACACCTTTCCCAACAAATCAGTGATCAGTATAGGTATACTCTGAGCTGCCAAGAATATCTTGACAAAACGAACCTTTGAATGGAATTGCTCATATTTTTTAAATTTAGATGTGTTATTATCACGCAGCAGTTTGTGCTCACAGATTCGGTGGGATGACTTGTAAACGCAGAGGCTGGCACAGCAGGGCAAGCACAGTTGGTCTTTACTCAGGCAGGCAGAGCGGAGATGGAGGACAGGTAGACCAGAGGGAGCAGGGCCTTCTCTTCCCCAGGGCCAAATCACACAGAGTTAGCAGTAAAGATGGTGCTGACTAATTTATAATACCAGGCGAGCTCCCATCTCAGCAGTCTGTCCTATTTCATCCATCCTTTAACCCTGTACTCAACCCATTGCCTCTTAATTCCCCCATGCCATGTTGTGCTCTTCCAGTGTCCTTCACATCATGTACTATAATTCAGCTCACCTCACTCCATCTTGCCGTCATAGAATTGTTGTAAAAGCGACTGTTCTTGTTGTCCACCCTGCGGCTATGTGGGGAGCCTACCGCAATTAAAACACACTCCGCTTTACGACACAATACAACATCTTTAGCTCAAACATCAGAGGGAACAGAGTTGTGCCCTCTCCTTCGTTTTCAGGACCTGATTGAAGTTTGGCCCGTGGCTTATCAGTTATTGAGACCAGTGGATAGAAAATTATTTAAATGGGTCTTCAGAGGCAAAATGCCGACTGAGTGGAACAGCAGTGTCCACTAAAAACAGTTTTATTGATCGCCTCTCACCCTCCTACTCTTTAAATCTCTTGTCTCTCTCATCTTTTCCCCACTCCTGTTCTTTTTGACTGCTGGAATCATACTTTTTCTAAGCACCAAACTGAAAAACTGCCAGAGACGCATACACAGATTCATATACAGGTTGTGTCATGCAATTCTAACTGTGAGCAAAGAGCCTTCATAGGGCCTTCATAGGGACTCAGTCTTGTGCGTATCAAAGAGGAAGGCTCAAGCCTGATAGAGGTGTCAGGACCTGAAAGACTCTGTTGGTAGGTCAGGGCCACCGACTGTGAAAGTTAGCGGACCCCACACAGCTTCACATAACTAGGGCTGTAACTAGAGGTTATTTTTGTCATATTATTAATCAATGGATTTTTTAAGCCACACTAGCAATGTGGCTCCAGGGATGGCAATGTTGGTCTGTCAGTCAGTTCACCACTTTGGTACAGACTGAAATATCTCAACAACTGTTGGATGGATTGCCAAGAAATTTTGTACCGACATTCATGAAGCCCAGAGGATGCATCTTAATAACTTTGGTGATCCCCTGACTTTTCTTCTAGTCCCACCATGAGGTTCACATTTGTAGTTCAGAATGAAATATAAAATATATAAATAAAAAACTATTGGATGGATCGCTGTGAAATTTGCTGCAAATATTCAAAGTCCCTAAAGGATGAATTCCAATGACTTTGGTGATCTTTTCATCTTGAACCATCATGAGGTCAACATTTTATTTGTCCAATTCTTTGGTTTATGGCCAAATACCTGCAAAACTAATGACATTCCCATCAAACAGGCTATACTGTAAGATGGTGACCATGGTAAAGATTATACTTGATAAACATCAGAATGTTAGCATTGTCACTGTGAGCATGTTAGCATGCTGACATTAGCATTTATCTCAAAGCATCGCTATGCTTAAGTATAGCCTCACAAATCTCCTAGCCTGGCTGTAGAGCCTAAGTCTTGTTTTTGATTAATCCATGATTTGTTTAGCCTTTAAAATGTCAAGAAATAGGGACAAATACCAATCACAAGTTCTGAGAGCCCAAGAGAACAAGGCAATCCATGTTACTGCAAAACCTCACTTCTGAGAAGCTGGAACCATATACCATATACCTGATGAAGGTCTGACAGACCGAAACGTTGTAATCAAATAGATATTATTGTCATATTTCTGTGTTTTTCTTGATAAGGTACTGAAACAATGAATTATCACAGTTGATGCCAGTTAATTTTCTGACGACCGACTTCTTGTCTCGGCATCATTTTACATACTTTCACATACAAAGAATCAAAGGCAGCAAAGTAATTACACAAACTTACTCACACACCTTAATAAACAGAGAACTATGTACCCTGGTAGACTAATGACTTTGGACTCACGTCTGTACTGGTTGTCAAATGAATTGAACGGGATTTGAAAGTATGCAGAAGCTCAGTTGGCTTGGTAACGGCACACACTGATGATATTTCATGATGTTTGGACGGTAATTAATTTCACCTTTCACGGCCCTTTGCTCATTCATTCTATAGTATGTATCCTCTCTACTTTTCAACCTTATGCCCTTTTGCTCTAAATCCAACTAACCTTACGCCTGCTACGCAGCCATCAGTGAATGAAAGGGTGTGAAGGGACAGTGGGAGAGTTCGACAAAGATGTATAGATTCAGAGAGAGAGAGCTTGGTGTGGAAATGTCACACGTCCCTGTGTGCTCATTAACAGCATCCACATTAGTCTTGCATCCCCTGCCCCTTCCCCTCCTCTCTACCGTCCCTTTTCCACCTATTCACTTTCCCTCAAAGAGAAAGGACAAGGCACATTTGGATCATCGTGTCTTTGAAGAGAAATAGCCACTAACCTGTAAATAATGCATGCGCTGTTCCGGCATGTGTCACAGTTGGCCGTGTCCTGTCCGGTTCGATAGGAGAGTCTGCAGGGAAGATAAGAGTCGTGAATGAGTAATTACAGGACTTGTTAAGCTGCTCCCTCACACCTTCCTTTCTCATCTTGTTTGTCATCCCTCGTTAGCAGGGCCACAGTAAATGAGGGTGATGAGGAGTCACACTGCCCTCCTGAGTGTCCTGCGTCCGGCAGCCAGGGCAGAAAGAGCACGGTGTCCGCCATTAGCTGTGGTTGACTGATAGGAGGTCAGATAAGTCAAAGTAGTGCACGGGATGAGTTTCTGGGCTGCACTGAAAGGTAGTTTTGATCAAGGACTTGTTTCAGGATTGTTACATTATCATTTACACCAATTACATTCCAAATGTTCTTACGAAATAATAAAAGAGAATTTGTTGGGCTGCAACTATTTATCGATTAATCACTTGATTTTTTTTTTTTTTTTGATAGAAAATGTGAGAAAAATGCGTAACACAATTTCCCAGAGCCCAATGTGACATCCTCTATCCCTCCTCTACTTTTCCCAATATCAAGCACCTTTCTACTCACTAGAGAAATCCCTCCACCGATTAGTTGATTATGTACAGGAGTTATCTTCAGTATGAAGCATTTATTACCTGAAAAACCTGAGAATCATTGAGAAATTAAATGGGTCCTCTGGGAAGATAAATATCTGAGAGTTTGGTTTAGGACAGCAGCCATTTGGCTTTATACAGTCAACTTAATATCATTGTAATATTGATTCACCAATTTCACACTCAAACCCATCAATATCCTATTATATTATATCCTGTGTGTTTTCATATCGTTCTATATATGAGATATTGTCATGAACCAAGTTCCCATTATAGAGCCCTCTTTCTCAAGGGGGCAGCTAAAGACCAGGTGATGGCCCTAAATGGAACTATTTGGTTACATGCTTCAAAGGCTCAATGGCTTTTTTTTTAACTTGGATTAGCATGTGGAAATGTGCATATTGATTGACAGCAAATGTTCCTCGTTGTAATTTATGACATAGTGTATTACAATGGACATACTGTGGATTCACTTCACCAATGTCATGGACCTCTGCTGGCTAGTTTTTATAGTTATGACCTGCACTGCTGAATCAACAAAAAGGACCCTTGTAAATCCAGCACAGATGTCAGGCCTTTTGTGGCTATTATTCACCCAGGTATCGTCCTCTCCTTCGCAAATAAGTGGTTATATGGAGTCACACATAATAGCTACCAAATACAACCGCCCTCATACTAAAGCAGCGTTTAGTTTGATGGAAGCATTTGTAGGTGTCGCAAGCATTTGCTTATTGACTTTGTCTTACCAGGATCAATCTACCTACCTCTAGTATTACATTGGTAGACAAGTATGAAAGCACACTGTATGTCAATTCACCCAAATTACATGCACTTGCTTATCAGTGGTACCCAGCTGTGGAATTAGTTGTGGGTTTTTTTTTTTTTTTTTCTTTCCGTAATTTGGGGGAACTGACCCTTTAACAAACAATCACTGTCATAAGTCAGGGTTTCTCAAATTAACATTGTTTCTAAAGCCACTGGATTCTTCCTATTGAGGTTAATGTGCTAACTTTCACATTTAGGTCCCGTCTCTCATCTTTGCAGTAGCAGAGATATTTTTCAAATCTCTCTCAGGGTCTCTTGTCACACTGCCCATTAGGTGCGGCACCAATAAAAATTAAACCGCTATCATAAATTTCACCTCCTTATCTACTTCTTTCAGTGCTATATGCTCTGACAGGTATATTAGAGGTGTTGATATCAATATTGTTATTTAAGGCTGTCGCAGAATGAGGTAATGGGGAGAGTCTGAGAGGATGAGTGCAGTGATATCAGGACGTTTACTTGAAGTTTACCGCTTGGATTAATTGTAATTAAGGGGCTTGCCATTGGAGAGGGGGGTGACAGCACAGTGCAGTGGGGAAGTTCAAGGCCGTCTTCACTTTCCACCCAGATGAACCGATCAATAAGCAGCTGATGGGGTGTATGCCAACTGGATCACGTCATTTGAACAACTCACCCTAACTGCTGTCTAGTTCTCTTTCTCCCTCTATCTCTCGTCCCTCCCCGACCCTCGCTCACACTGAGTTGATAAAAGAAAGAGAGAGTAGAGCTCATTTCGGCAGGTCTCCCTGGGGAGAGCGAAGCCAAAAGTGCCATTAACAGTATATTTAGACACTCTACCCCCTTTGTGCTACTAGGTGAGCTCTCCCAAAGGTCACTGAGTGGGTGGCAGTCCAAAGGCATAAAAACATGCACACAGTGTTAATAGATGGGATAGCAACAAGTCCCCATGAGTGTGATTAATTTGGGTTTGGCCTGCCAACACTGGCCGACGATGCAGCAAATTTAGTCCCGAGCTTTGTGCTGTTGGATGCAACCAATGATGAACTCTAGAACTGCATCGTACCCTTCATACTGTGTTGTATGCCCTGGGTAGGGCTTCACTTGAGGGATATATGTGTGTGAACTTGCATGCCTGGTGTGTGGGGACATAGAGCTGCTCATATAATCTGGAAAATTCTAATAATACAATAACCAAGGGAGATGTAGCCTTGCCCTTCCTTGTCACTCTCATTTACTTTCTTTCACATGCTTGCTTTCTAGGTGTATCCCACTTCAACTGTCTCCATTCTCGTCAAAATGGGAAAGGGTCTTTGGGTGGTGGTGTGATGGTTTGTTCTCAATTGCAATGATAAAGTGGTCTGAATTTGCTATAGCTTTTATTTGTTTCTTCACCATAAAAACTTTCATGGTTTCTAAGTTGAGGAACATTGGGGTTATCATTAAAAAACGAAATGGGAATTTAAAGTGGTACAAATGACTTCAGGGACTAGTGGTTCCTCCCACTTTGCAACTCTGTTGTTCTTCTCTTTCACCCTCTTTTTCCATTCCACACACTTGTTGTGTTCCTGCTGAGGTCACACAGATCCGGGGAGTGGAGGAGAAATAAAGCGAAAATTTAAGGATCATTACTATGGCCAGTTTCTAGTTGAAATGGCTTTTTGATCTTGGATCATTTGAATTTTGGTTCCGCAGTTTGTTTTAGCAGAGCTCAATGGAAGATTCCACTCCTTTTTATCAAGAGTACCAAATCTTTTATTTTATTTATTTTTTTCATTTCTTTTCCACGTGTGTTTTTTTTTTGTGTGGAGGGGGATTGTGTGTTTTTACTAGTCTCAGCATATTAGCCGTTGAATTTCAATTTGTGTCTGATCAGCATGTCATGAACACGTGCGTAGTGATGAATGCACACAGGGTTGCATTTCCTTCAATGAAAAATGAATATCATATAACATAAACAGTTATATATTAGATTTAATTGCGCTCACAGTTCACCTATAGCCCGTGGGCACTCTATTTGTTGTGTCAGTGACATTTATGTAAGGGGTGTATGTGTCTAATGTAGTGTGACTAAAGCAGCATTAGAATATTTGCTTGGCTCGCTCAAAATCCAACTTTGGAAATATGTACAGGAAGAAGACAACTTTTCTTATATAGAAAAGTAGGGGTTCCATTGGGCTCAGATGGATTACAAGAGGCTTATACTGCTCACTGACTTTAAATTAAATGTAGGCTTTTGTAATTAATACATGGAAACACAATGTGATTGTTTCTTTATGTATGTGACCAGATGGCACCATTAAAGGTAATCACTCATTTTTATTTACAAGTTCTCTTCTCTTCTCATCTCTTCTCTCATCTCATCTTCTCTCCCACCTGCCACTTTAGACACATCTGATAAGCCAGATGTGCTTGGCAACACAGAGAAGATGGCGCCCCATTCTGCACCACATGTCCGCTTACTTTTCCACACACAAAACACTTTTATAAGTTGGATGATAAGGAGATTAAGGCTGCCTTGTGCGAGATTAAAGTAGGATAATTGTCTTTTTAGATGGTATAAAAAACTGTTTCAGATCTGTTTCTTGCTCAAGCCCAGTTGAATAGAGGTTTTAGCGTGTAGTTCAGTCAAGTTAATATTGAGAGTTGCTTTCATACACTTTGAAGCATTTGTGGTTATGTGCTTCTTGGTTATAAGCTTGACCGGTTGTGTGCACGCGTGCGCGTGCGCGTGTGTGTGTGTGTAATTCCCACAGGTTTTGGACTCCAGATTGATATGATGTTGATTATATGGATTTTCTCACTCCTACCGCAGCACAGTGCTGGTCAAAACAGATAGGAATCTGAGTGCCGAGCCCCAGCAATTCACTCAACAAATTGGCCATTTTGTTTGCCTCATCCCTTTGAATAGACAGTCCTCTATTTCAGGCTACATGCTATCTGCAGCCCTTTTGTATATATTCAGTATCCATTGGACAGTAAATGGCTTTTTCACAGGCCATGGCTTCTTCAAAGACCTTGGGCTTACTAGATAAACATGGCATGCAGCTGGATAGGGCCAATTATTAAATGTCTAGATTCGTATTTTGCTTAAGGAATAAAAGAACTTGAAAGTGTCGCTCTATGATTTGATGTCCTCCTCAGAATGATATTCGGTTTTTTTAGCATCATAATAATTAAATTCCCATATTCAGACATATTCAAAATTCCACTCTCAGTATTCTTATAAATTCTAAAGGAAACTACTGGCTGATACAGGCTGCATTACCACTAATGCTGATCTCACATACATGGTTATGTTTTCAGTGGCTGAATCCGTTCCATTCAAAAATACTGAGAACATATCTGCCATTTCCTAGCCTTGGGTTGAATGTGATTTAAAGGCTACATTCATAGTGGCACTGTTTCGTGCAATAGGTCATCAAACCACTTTGGCCAAATTGAGTGAGATGATTGTCTGTAAATAAGTTCTGCAGCAGCTCATCATATCTGGAGGGAAATCATCACAAAGGGACATTGTGCTGTAATAGCACTGTGAAAGCCACATCATTCCAGCTACGTGCCACTGTGATCCCTTTTTCGACACTCTTTAGGTGGTTCAGACAAAGCTCTGCTGAACAGCTGTCACACATACAAGCTTGTCCGTAAGATCTAGAAATAATGTGACACATCAAGAGCAGGGTACTTTTCCTGTTTATGCTGAATCATGAATGTGTTCTGTGTCACTGGTGTTTCCAAGGCTTTACCCTGCACTTTTCTCAAATATGATTTGTAGATGTATGACGTTTTTTGCTTGACACCAGTGTAAAGTAGGGAGGCACCAATCCAATTCATGCAGTATTGACCCCGATACTGACCTTAGTGAGAAGATCGGGTAGCAGCCATGATGTGACCAGTCCTTAGTTTCTTTGCCAATGTCATTATAAAATTCATTGTTTCCACTATAAGTTTTCTCATGGTGGACCACCAACTTTTTAGTGCTACAGCAATCTCTGGCTTCATGTTACCCACATAAAAATGATTCAAATGAGTTTCATGCAGTGAACTGTATAGATTTTAAATTTGGGAAAAAGAATGCTCTGGTATAGAATCGGTACTCCGTATCAGCAGGTATCCTGAGTTAAAGTATTGGAATCGGTATCAGGAGAGAAACAGTCAAATCGGTGCATCTCTAGTGTAAAGCACAGGTTATAAGTGAGATGTCTTACCCTTCTCTGTGGGCCTCCCCCTTCTCCAGTTCCTGGATGACCCCGAGCAGCACCTTGATGGTCTCTTGGCTGGAGCTGATGAGATTTTCCATGACCTGGAGCTGTGCTTTAACATCCCCGTCCGGATTCATAGGCACTATTTGCTTACAGGCCTCCTGTGTTTGGTCGGGCGGTGCCCCACCAGCCTCACCACCTCTGCAGGGCGACAGAGTCTCCTCCATGCCCCGTAGAGGCCGAGCAGATAACTGTCCTGTGTGGCACTGTGCCTGTGTTGTACAGCCTCTGCTGGAACGTGGTAGCGTCTCACTCTGCAGCCCGTTGAGCTGCAGGGCTTTCTTCCGCTTGCTCCTCACAGACGGGCTGTCCAGGCACTCCACCTGCGTAAGGGAGTTCCAGGCAATGGGGCCCGTAACCTTGGAGGCCCTGTCCGGCAGGGTTCGGGACGAGTCCTCCTCCAGATTAAGCAGCTGCCTCTTGGTTGAGCGGTCTGTATCGACCTCCCTGTGTTGTAATCCTGTCCTGGCTTTAGTTGGGACACTGCAGAGCTGGTACTCTGCCTGTCCTCTGGCTCCGCTTCCTCTCTGTGTGTCTGCAAGGCAGTCTGTGTCTGCAGAGCAACTGAGCAGCAGAGCGTCAGAGCACAGGCCATCAGGTGCAGTGTGCTGCTCCACTGTGGCAATGCACTCATTAGTATGGAGCAGAGCCTTGGTCCTCCGGACTCCACTCCCCCCGCAGGCTCCCTCCTCCTCCTCCTCATCTAAACCCTGCTCAGCAGCCTTGGACTGCTTCACCTCCATGACAAAACCGTTATTTTGACCTTTATAAGTTTCCACAGCTGCCACGTGTTTAAAGGTGTGGCCTTTCTTGCGCTCAAAGGGAAAGGTCTGATAGCGTTTCTTCAGGTCAGGCGACGTCTGCACGCCTGTACTCCTTGTGACGTTTGGGATGGATCTGCGAGCGGGGACGGTCATGTACTTGCGATATGCCACTTTGTATGAGATCGGCTTGCCACCTTTCCCCGCTGCCTGCAACTCCGCCTCCCTTTGCTCGTTCTGTGCCTCACAGATATCCTTAAAACGCACTTGCAGGGCCTTGTTTCGCTTCCTCACCTGTCGACTGGCTTCCAGGGAATACTTCACCTCCAGCGCCAGCGAGGTGGAGGGCAAGGGCGCTGCCTCCGAGTCAGACTCTGAGTTGGTGAGCATGCATTTGCCACCCTCCTTGCTCACCATGTTTCCTGAGAGGCATGGAGAAAGACGCTGTGTTAATCATCGGTAATGAATGGCTTAGACAAAGACCCTTGCCTCACTATGACATCCCACTCGACAGAACACACACGTTTTTCTAAGCTTAGGGAGAAGGGAGGAACCTGTGCAGTTATTTAATGAATATTATTAATGACACTTGTAATTATGCATGCCAAAATCATAGCAAATACAAATACAAAAGGAGCAGATTTTTCACATATTTTAAGTTACCTCCCTTGATTATTGAGTATAACAGGAATAGTTGAGTTTGACATTGAATATAGTTTCCACATTTGACAGTGAAGGTGTGGTGATGTCTTGCAAGTCTAAAGTTTCCATATGCATGTACAGTATATTTACGCTTGTACGGAAACCCTTTAATTTCCTTTTTATTGCCAGTTTGCTAGGGTCTTTTATACTTGCCAATCCTTTTGTGTTTATTTACTGAAAAACTGCAAGGGTTATGGTTTTAGCATCCCCTAAAAATAATCTTAGCAGATTTCCGTGATGCATTTAATCTTCTTCTCTGTGAAAACAATTACTCCAATTTCAGCATAATTTTCATCTGTTTATCATTGCCAGTTAAAGCATCTTTCACTACCAGTTCCTCCTCCTCCTTCTCCTACTCTTTGCTCACTTTCTAAGTTGATGAGTGTTTGTGTCTCCATTTGTATGGGAGCTTTTACAGTGGCTATCAGTAACTATCAGACACTGCACGTACAATCATACACACTCTCACACACTCAAATACACTTATGAACTATTCTGAAGACTATGTCTGAGGTCTGCAGTTTATTTCCATGGTTCATTAGGTTCTATTCACTGTCTGACCTTTCTGTCTCACAGTTAATAATTAAGTAAAAATAGGATTTAGGACCCCACATTTACACTCCTCTAGCATATGCGTGAGTATGACGTCTGTTCATTTTCCATTTTCTAAACGACAAGTGAATATACTGAAAAAATGGGGAAACAGGCACACTTTTGTCAGAGAACTGTACAACAACCCCCTAAGGAGAAACATCCTAAGCAGAGATAATATGACTTATCTTTCCCCACTACAACAGGTATGGTAGTGGCATCCCAGCTCTGCAGTTTGCCTCTGATGCTCTGACAGAAATATGATTCTCCTTCTGTCTTCTGATTTACAATAAGCTAACACTCCACATGCTCATGTAGATGCAAAATCAGATAAGACAATTATCCTCCTCAGCTTATCTGCCATGACTTTTCTCTGTCAGCAGGGACTGACTATTTTAAACCTGTCTGTTTACTTACCAGGGAGCTATAGAATGGACATTTTGTCTGTCTTCTCCATCACATTATCGGCCTGGCTCTGTATTATTATTAAATTATAGTCTTGGTCTCTGGCTCTGTTTGGAAAGAGACAGCCACCTATCTCTGTCTATCTCAATTAAGATCTAACATAACAGTCTCATCCCCAGACATTAATAGCCCCTTGTAGACACACAGTATCTTCTGTAAATATGGCACTGTTACATATTGGCATAATCATTCTGCCAAAGATGCTCTGGCAATTTGCCTACCTACATAGTAACATTTTCCCAGCATGGCTATATGAGTGAAATCCATCATATTGCCAGTAAAGGCATGCTCAATTTAAATTATCATTTTTTTTATACCTATTATTATTATTATTATTATTATTATTATACCTAACTTTCAGAGTAGTGTGTCTCGTTTGCCAGATGCCAAATTTCTCATGGGCACTGGGACTATCTCTGTAAAGGTCCTGTCATGTTTCAACATGAGTCCGCATTTAAGTTGTTTAATAAAACGAAACTCATGTTTGAAGCTTGAAAAGGCATTACAAACAGATGGACCCAGCAATGTTACAGATTGACAGTCCTCCCCTGAAACAGGCTAAACATTGCCCACTAATGTGACTGAAAACACTGTCTGAGAGCAACTCAGCATGCCCATATAGACAGGTTAGAGGTGGCAGCTTTCTGTGGTGCAGGCAGATGTTTGTTTGAGTCTCAACAGACAGATAATTAACAATGTGACCAAATGACCATGGAGTACACTCCAATGCAATTTTTGTGGAAACGGTCTATAAGCATAAGCATAAGCAAACACAGAAGACATTAGGAAAGATATCTTGCCAACAGTTACAAGGGTATCAGAGTACAGGCACTACAATACAGTACAGACATTAAATATACTCCACAGTGTTTTCAAGTGTATCAACATACACAAACATATCATATAGCATATCACAAAAGGAAAAATCTCAATACTGATTTTTATTTTGCCCCACTCCTACAAAACATACTGTGATGCACGAGTAATAAAAGGTTGACATTTTGAATTGGAGATTAAACTGTTACCCTACATCCCCTTTCCAAATGAGGTCTGTGAATACTTCTATTTTATAAGCTAGACCCAAATTAAACATTATATTCAATATGTGAAAAATGATATCTGATTACAATTCAAAATGCTACCCTGTCTAAGCCATCAGATATTAAGACATGACTGTAGTTTGTCAGAACAAACAGCAACAGTGTTTTCTCATTACTTTCTACTCTCCCTTCCCTACACACAGGCTCCACAATGCATACAGTTTCATGGTATTGTATCATATCCTCATTTTAGTTTGATCCCTTTCGACATGTCAGCACTGCAGGCTGAATGCTGTGTCCCTGGCTCCACATGTGTGATTTGTTACCCATTGGGTTCAGACCCGGGAAACTGTAGCAGCACTCGTATCTCACCTCCGGCTGGAACACCACCCCCTGGCCTCTTGCATAAACAGCATGACTCATCACGAAAGACTATGACAGCTGCCCCTTTTTAGGGTGGCCCTGGTCCCTTTTTTTCCTTCTTTTTCCCCTTCAATTTAGGGGCGTGTAGGTGAAGTGAACTGACCCACTATTTTCTACCCAGTAGGACAGACCAAAAACAGACCTTACAGGGTCATGTGCGCATGGCAAAACACATCGGACATGTTCACATCTGACCTTGTTTTAGCAGCACAGCTCACATGGCTGTCACACTGGCACTATGGGTCATTATTTGGGTTATTTCTAGGGACATAAGTGCATTTTGTCCACGATGAGAGCCTGTTTAGCACAGCTGGTTCTTGGGAAGATTTTCTCTGCTAATTCTTTAAAGCTTTGGAGTGCTGCAAGGACAATCCAGATTACTGCAGTAATACAATTCATTATTCTTTAATGGAAATGGTCTTGATGCTCAGAGCATCATTTAATGCCACACACCTTGAATTTAAAAATGGGTCCCCATTACTTGCATTATTTTAAACTGCATATGAGTCTGCAGTTTTGCAGTTGCCTAGTTTAACTTTTGGTTGCCGGGGGTAAAATCTTAAAAGGTGGAAATTTCAGTGTCCTGATGCAACCTGGGGATTGAATGTTTACCGGTACTTTGAGTCTGACTAATTTTGTTTTATCGCTTTTGCTCCACCGAAGGGAAAATTCATTAATATAGTATGCATCACAAAACCGGTGAATTGATTAAAAACTGGAAATATGGCTATACATGTCAATTAGCAACAGCAGCCTAAACAGCCTTTCTTGTTTAAGCATTTAACAGGGTGTTTCATTGAGCTTTTCCATTATCGCTTTATTTCTTACTTGAATCTTTTCCCAATTTATGCACAGTTTATGTTTTAGCTGTTTGATTGGCAGCTTAGAACAAATAGTATAGCAGTAAGCTATTTAGTCATATGCTATGTGGTCACATGCTTTAGTGTACTTTTGATCTGGGGCTATTTTTCATGGTTTGGGCCTTTTTAGTTTAGCGACACCACACAATGATTAGACAATAGTGTGCTTCTAACTTTGTGGCAACAGTTTGGAGAAGGCCTGTTCACAAAGCAATGTTTTTTCTTATTTATTTTAGTGTGAACTTGACTGGCTTGCATAGAGCCTTGACCTCAAAACCATCCAACACCTTTGGGATGAACTGGAACTCCGACTGAGAGCCAGACGTTATCACCCAACATCAGTGGTCACCCTCACTGATGCTCTTGTGGCTGAATGGGAGCAAATCCCTGCAGCCAGGTTTCAACATTTTGTGGACGCTATTAGAGTAACATATACTGTGTTTTTTACTGAATAAAAAATCACATGCAACCAGCATTGTGTTTTTGAATTGGAGACAACGTGAGCTTGAAGTCTGCCCTTGTGCTACATGATCAACAGAAAAAATTCCTGCTCTCCTACTGCTGCAGTTTTACATGATTACAGCTCAGCATGGTCTCAGATGCTGCTTGAACAAATGAGTGTGGCAGTATCATCGCAGTCATGGAAGTTCCAAACTCTTTATCTACTCGTGTTTTCTTTCCTCTTTTCTGTTTTCTGTCAGCTTCCTCTCATAATTACATGGTGCTTAGTTAGTGTTTTGAAAAGTCCTTTGATCTGTCTCTTAAGAGCACACTGATTATGCCGTAAAAAGATATGCAAGCTTGTAGTTTACTTGAGATTGTGTTGGTGCGGTCATTTGACAGTGGTTTTATTGTTGGGTTTTTATTTTCTGTCTGTCTCTGTGCTGCAGCATGTGAGCAAGCTTGGGTGCACCCGTGCTCCCAGGGTGTGATGTGAGGGTGTATATATAGACGAATGATTGACTGTACAGGTCAGTGTTGAGGGATAACAGCAGTACAGTGCATTAGGCTGACACCAAACGCAGAAAATCCTTTGTCGGTTAATGGCAGCTTAATGCCCTCAGATGGAATGGCACTGGAAATCAGGATTTTAAGGGATTGTCTTTCTAGTAATTGTTGCTCAGTCATCATGGACCACTACACTGTTGCTGAGCACCATTTTAAAGATTTTGCTCAGAATCATCATGTTGTGTTTCAGTTATCACTAAGTAACACGAGGAACACATTTTTTGTTGAGAGTGCAGTATGAAATGTCCTAATTGTAAACGGAGGAGAAGGCAACATGTTTTACCCTGTCACATTTCAATCCTAGTTACAATCACATTTACAGTAGATCCAGGATAACTGAAAATGTAATACCATTGTGATTCTACCACAACCTCTTGAAATACTAGAAATCTGTACAGTTTATGTTCTCTATATTAAATCTGGGGTTGGATACATTTCTAATCAGATAAAGACGTGGCAACAGCAACATGGCTTGTATTGAACCTAGAGCTTCCTAAACTGATTGACAAACCTCATGAATAAAGGCCAAAATAATTCGGAAATAATGCCTAATAGTTGTTAAGCATTGCTGTTCCATTTATGTTCATGGTTTAATATGGTATCATAGTAGTTAGGAATATTAACATAAACTTAGCGTTTGTTTTGATGTCAGAATTCTGATGCTGTGACAAGGTGAATCCAGATTTGCTGTTAATCCACAGCTCTCAGAATATCCTTTTATGTTAAGTTTCAACCATATTCACAGCATTTACCAAAAAGCCACGTGTGCATTACATATATTGTCACTCTTAAATTTTATATTTATAATACATTTATATTTATATCACTTCCAGATGTGCACTTGAAACTCACACAAAATAAAATGTGTGTGTGAGAGAAAGATAGGCATGAGATACTGCAGTTATACAGGCTAACGACTTTTCATTGAGCCTCCCAAGCCTTAGAGTGTGTGCTGTTCACGTCATTAGTATTCTTCCCATCCCTACTGTGTATGATGCTATAAGTCACTATTATGAAACAACTCAGTATACTGTATGTCAGTCTGCTACTGTTTTCATGGAGGGTTCCTTACCCTTGGACTGTAGCCTACGGACATTGTAGTCTTATTATTTGTTACTCACTTTTCCCCCACTGAATTGTACTTATTCTTTGTTATTTCCTTACTTAGTATGCTACGCATGCTCCCAGGTGGGTTCTTGGGAGCTTGATGTATTCACAGGAAGCCTGTAATCCATATGTGAGTGAACATACTGGTTAGATGGAGATCAGACCTCAGGAAAGGATGTATGCTGCAGAGGCTGTCTGCTCCAATCAAAATGCATCAGATCATTCTCTCCTTCCCTCTCGTCTTTGTCTTTCTACAGAACATGATATCTCTCTTCTTTCTGGTACTTGTTTTTTTTTTGTTCTCTTCCTCTCATTCTCTTCCCCTTTGTTACTTTCTCTCTGTGTCTTTCTGTCTCTCCCTCTCTCTTTGCCTTCTAGAAATGCTGAGGTTTCAAAGCTGATGGGTAACTAGAGAATTCCTCTGCTGCTCTCCTCCTAGTCATCCCTAGCAAAGAAGAAAAGACACACACACACACACACACACACACACACACACACTAGGATGGAAAAGAGAAGAGGAAAAGACTGGAATAAACAGGTGCAGGGGGAAAGGATGTAGAGTTTTCACTGTGCTTGGATGGAGCAGAATCAAATGAGAGCAAGATAGACAGAAATAGTTGTCAGCTCAACTGGATCTCATGAAAGCCAGCTATAGTGGAGGGAGAGGCTGTATGAAGCCACTTTACAATTAACAAACACAGTAATTGTAAGATATTCTATTTTCAACTGCTTTGTTAAAGACCTTCCTCAGTGTGCAGGACTCTCCATGGGACATGGACATGTCAAGGTCCAGTTAGTCTTAGTTGCACATAAAATCAAAAATACATGTCAGGCTTTTAGCTAACAGACTTTCCCAGAAGGATTTTAATGTGAGTGACAGTTTGAGTATCTTTTAAAGTGACTGGTTGCAGGACACATGCAGTAACTACTAAGCTGATAGCTCAGCCCTACAAATGTTTCATCTCACGTTTGCATTCATGCTCACAGAGAGCACAGAGTTAAGGGTTCCCCGTGGAGTTTTAGACCTCTAGTAGCTCTGTAGAGATTTTTTTTTAATGTGGGTCCCCATTTTTTTTGTCTTGTGCACAAGGATGCACATGGATGCGCGTGCACGCAGGTGACGCGATACACAGTCCTACCAATGGTGTTACACTATTCCACTGATCAACAGGTGGCGGTGACACGTCAAAATATGCTGCACTGCGCCAGGAAAGAAGTAGATTGCAAACTAGTAAACAATGCTGGATTTAAAATACTGTAATGCTTGTTTTATGAGGAAGGAAATGCCCTCGACATGCTTGTTAGACCTCAAGGATACACACAATGTCTTTAATAGCTTTTTTTGTTTACAAGGAAACTGCACAGGGCACCTTTACTGGGTAATATTCACATTAAGCCTACCATCATGCATGACAGCTGACCCTGTCCTCTGATCTCCACCTGCTGAGATCAACAAGTTGTATCAAGCAATAGTCACAATGTTGTTCGCGAGAACCTAAAGCCACAAGTAGTTAGTGCTGAAACGATTTGTCGATCCACAGAAACTTTTGATAATTGATAACTTGTTTGACATTTATATGACAAAGTGCTAAACACTTGCTTGTTCAAGCTTCTCAAATACAAGAATTTGCTGCTTTCTTCTCTTTTATGTGTTTAAAAATTATATACATTATTAATCTGTGGGGTTTGGACGGTTGTTTGGAACAAAACAAGCTATCTGAAGACGTCGCCTTGGGCACTGGGAAATTGTGTTGGGCATTTTTCGCTATTTTATAGATAAAACTGTTTTTGGATGAACAATAAACAGATACATTTTTAATGAAATAGTATTGTTAGTTGCAGCACTAAATGTAACGTAAACAATAGACATATAATACATACGTAGACTCTACTTTTTTCCACCTTCTGTTCCTCTGCCTCTGGGCCTGTCGGAGCCCCAGCTGACTGGGCCCCTACTGCAAAGCAGTGGGGAACATGCGCTTTTTACACACACAAACACCAGTGCACACTGACAACAATACCCAGGTGGGATCAGGTGCGAAGCATTTTTTTCTGTTTGCAACATACGAACAAAGTTACTCACATACACCTTCTCCTCTTCAACAACAGACGCACGCGATTCACCTCAACTGCGTGGCTTTGTTGTGGCGCTCCCAGGGAAAAAATTCTGACTCTTAATGAATAATCCTATTAGCACATGAAAAGTAACATCTGGCTTCCTCCAAAAGCAGTCATTCTTTTATAGGCGAGCAATTTGGTTTCTGGATGAATGAGTACCCCTCCCAGCAAGCAGGACCACAGGAGGTGAATGCCCACTTCACCATTCATTTGGAAACCCTGTGCTCTCCCTCACTCCCCTTCCCACCCTCAAACTCTCTGCCATATTTGCTGGGTTTGGGGAGGCAAGTGTCTTGCAAAAAAAACAAAAACAAAAAAGTCCCAAAAAAAGCTATTTGTGCAGGCCCACTCTATTACATTTCTCCCCGTCAGTACTCTCTGTTGTGTGTATGACATCTCTTTTTCAAAAAAAGCTGTGCTGTAGCTTTGTTCAACCTCTCCATCTTCATGTACCTCTGCATTTGCAGTGATTGTGCACAGGGGTGGCATGCACACGCTCCTTTCTTGTGTGCGGCAGTACAGTCAGTCTTCCTCTTCCTTCTCTCTAGAGCATTACCGGGTGAGGTGCAGACTGATATCACTGATTCCTAAAAATAAAGATAAGCTTTGAAGCAGTGGGCCATCACGCACATCACTCCTGGACGGGCCGTGCCCAGTTCTCACAGAGGCAGCACGAAGGTCAAAAGAAGACAGGCAGTTGACTGATGAAGGTGAACATGTCGTTTCTTCTTTCTTGAGCGACATCCTACTTTCATCCCTACCCTGTAATTTTGTATAATTGTATTTACACTACATAAATAAGGCTGTGTATGTACTTTTCACATCACTCTTGAGCACATAATACCCTTCAATTGTAAAACTAAAAAAAGAATTCAATATCCTCTCCTGACATCCTCTCTATTATTTCTCACAGACAATCACTTTCCCCTTGCTCTATATCTCTTTCTCTCTCTTTATCTATCTTCATCTGTTTCCCTCAGTCCTCTTCTCAGTCTGCGAAAAGTGAAATGGAGCAGAGGGGAGATTGTATCAGAGCGTTGATGTGAGATGTGCGATGGCAGGAGGTTTGTGGAGAAGAGCAGGAGTGACATTCTTTTTGTGTGGCAACTGAAGGACAGTGGAGACGTGAGGGTTCTAGGCAACCCATGCTCTCTCTGTCTCATCCTCTCTCTCTCTCTCCCACACACACACACACACACACACACACACACACACACACACACACACACACACACGCACACGCACGCTCCAATAATCTGTAAGGAGATAGTGACTTCGTCCAGTCTATTAATCTAGATTAGTCTTTAGTTTAGGACCTTAATCAGATGCAGTCAACCGTCTGATGCCCAGCTCTCATTACCTATTCCTCTGTGCTGCAAGCTACCTGCCTTCAAGACACTGCCGCCTCCGTACATGGGACAACAGCTTCATGCAACAATTCTGCAATTTGTGGTTTAGTTGTCGGTGTGTTTTATGTAACGCTCACTCAGCTGCAAAACTGGGAGGAAATGCAGCATCATGCAAGCCCTTGTACGCAAGCAGTGTTTCAGCTATGTATGCGAAGCCAGTCAGGTTAAATCTGAATCAAAATCCTCTCTGACACCGAAAACTGACCTGCCAGATCAGATAAATGTCAGCTAGCAGTGGCAGTGAGTCACCCACCCATCATATTTACCGGCGATATAAATTTTTTTTATGTTTAAAGTTTTCTAAACTGACTGAATCATCTCTTAAACTCAGCACCAGCACATTCCATGAGAGCTGCCTGAAATCTCCCACTTCCCCCCAGCAGAGGCAACTACGCATAAAATCAATCTGAGATTTGCCTCCTTACATCTGCCACACGTATTACATATTTGATCAGCCGAATAAAAAGGGAAAATCTTCAATGAAAACATTCCCTGTGGCTTATCCTGGGCTCAGTCCCACAGAGTGAGCAGATCCCTCGGATTTCCCCCTCCAGAGGTTATTTGAACTGACTTTCCCCCTTGCAGTTGCAGACGTGAGAGGTAAAATAGAGGAGAGGACAAAAGCAGAGAAGTGCGACTCACCTTAGACTGTATATTACTGACGTAAAGGATGCGATAGCCTAGATCCCTGGTTGTACCCATGCATGCCCGTTTCCTTGATGGATTAGAGGCGAGCTGGAAGAGGAGGCTATGCCATGGCAGAAGTTAAGAGGACAGGCAGGCAGCGGCACACAGGCAGAGCATCAGCGGCAGTAGTTGGAGGAGTTGTTGCACATCGGTGTCCTCTGATCCAGTGGCGTGAGGTTCCTCTAAGCCCCAGTCAGAGTCAACACTCCCCCCCTCTTTTCCTCCTCTCCACCCGCTCTCCTCTGTTCCCCTTTCCTTTCTCCGCACGGCGTCGGCAGGGGCTCTCACTCACTCACACATGCATACACACACTCACGCGCAGGCACACACACACACACACACACACACACACACACACACACACAGTGGCTGAACTCCGGACGCCTCAACGACAGAGCCCACGCAGGCAGAATATCCCCATCGTGCCGCCGCCGCAGTTCTCCTCTCTGGCTTTCTCCTGTTTTCTGCGTGTGTGCATCAGAGTGTGTGTAGAGAGAGAGAGAGAGAGAGAGACAGAGAGATTAAGCAAGAGGGGGAGGGAGTATGGGAGAGAGAGAGAGAGCAGAGGGAGGAGGGAAGGTTGCAGTGGAGAAAGTACAGCTCTGGTTTTGGCTACATCTGGCAGGTTCATGCATCATCCCTTTATCTCATCATCAGTTGAAGCAGTTTTGTCAGTGACCTCACTTCCTTGGAGACCATATGCACAACAAAACTTGCTTTTCTGCCTCTGCCAGAAGCAGAAGAATTAAAACTCCAACTTTGAATGGATCTGTTCAGACTGCACTTTCCCTTATAGCTCTGCAGCCCGGCGTGCGCGCGTGTTTGTCTCAAGAAAGACACTGACGGATGTGTTTATGAGAGTCACCAGACTGCATGCGCACCTGTGTCTTGGTTGTTGCCTGGCGTCTGTGTAGAGTGATGCTCGTCATGTATTATCAACCTTGAGAGTTTCATTCCAAGTCCATTCACCTTCAGTCCTCACAGCTTTTTTTTTGTGTGGGAAGGAGATTCCATCTGCTTGTCCCCCCTCTCAAGAGCTTGTTTGTTTGATCTCCTCATAGCTTTTTATCCATCTGTCATGGGCTAGTTAGTAGTTAACACTGTTTGTGCAGGAGAAGGCTAATTTTTCAACTGGGAATCAGCATTTTCCTCTTAGACTTTTTTTTATTTGTGATGTTCCATTGAAGTGTTCAATGAACAAAATAAGGAGGGAGGGATATAACACTCGTGGTGAAACCTTCATCATGTAAAAGTGGATATGTACATGCCTGGCTGGATGTTTTTGGAGCCATAGCTCACCCTCACTCTCTCTCAGGAAAACCCCTAGTTCTGCTTTAAGCCTCAGGTACCATGGTAATGAGCTGCAGCTCTCCAGACAGCAGCTGCTGCTACTGTGTGTGTTTTAGCATTTAGTATATGTGATTTTTTTTCATATACCAGTGAACCAGCAGATAAACATCGCACAGCTGCCTCCCTTATATGGAAATCCACTTTAAACCACTTTAAGCTATCTTGCTTTAGATAACAACTTAGATGGAACCATAATGCATTCATCTTTGTTTAGTAAAAACAAGCTCTCGTAATAATGTCTTCGGTCACTCTGAGCTATCTTCTTCTTAATGTGACACTTCTCATTATTACATCCTGTTTATGACACTTTTTTTAAATTATTATTGCTGTATTTCCCTGTTGATACAAATTTTTTATTAAGAAAAAAAATCTCTATTGGATCATTCCTTATTATTGTGATGTTGTTTCTCACTAGCTGTATTTCCCTGTTGATACAAATTTTTTATTAAGAAAAAAAATCTCTATTGGATCATTCCTTATTATTGGATAATTCTTTGTCATTGAAATCTTTTCTCATCATCATTAAGTCCTGTTTGCTGTTTGCTGTCCTTCCTTGTTATTATTTTGATATTAAACAAATGTATGACACAGGATATCTGTCACGTTGGTGACCTAAAATGATTGATCCCTGAATTTGAAGTTACAAAAACTTCCTAGCAAGCATGCCAGTATGATATAACTGTAAGTTATATTATGTTTAAGTATGTTTTCAGCTGTCTAGCTATGATGGAAACTAGAAATTTAGTAAGTCTGATAGTTAAGTAACGTCAAAAGGAAATAATAACATCGGACTGTTTCTCTTTAAATCTGAATACCATAAGTGTCAGTGTCCTCAAGATACTGGTCAAAAACAAAAAATATATATGTTTGAAGGAATATCTGACAGCTCTCTGGATGCTAAGTACACAATTCAGCTAGAGCCAGCAGGACAGCTGATCCAGCTGTGGAAGAAAGTCCCAAAACATTTTTAGAGAATGAAAGGGAGACGTGACTGAATTACAGCTGAGTCTCAGGTTCCCTTCACAAATCCATTAGACCTCCTTCCCGTGTTTATCAGTCTCTCACTGCGCCGAGCCCTTGATGACACATGTGAATAACAGAAAGTTTTGTTATTCTTTTGTTCATCCCCTCGCCTCGTCTCGCTTCTCTACAACGTGACATAAAATACCCCAGCTTCCTGACTTACTGACTGCACCTTCAAGGTGCTGAACACTGCGCTCGCACTCACAACACAGTTTTATGAGACTGGCTTCTTGTTTTGCAGTGACAGTAACATATCTGCTTCACAGGCTTGATATTGCTCTGCAAGGCAACGACAAGCTGCAGGTCTGACACAGGAGAAAGCTGAGTAATGTTTGTAAAGATTTGACCTTGAGCCATCACTCTGCTTAGTAAGTGTTTTAGATTTGAAACCAGGGTTAATGGCATTTGTTTAATGGGTAGAAGTCCTCTGGGAGGTACTGTTTGTGGGGTTGGAATAGGCTTTGCTGTTTTCTTTTATTGGAATCTGCTCAGCGATCTGCTTGTGTAAGCAAACAGTTTCTCAGATGGATAAACCGGTGGCAGCGGACAAGTCACTGAAGTGACTCCTCTCCTATTGATTTCATTACCTCGAAGCCAAGCCCTCGGGGGACTCTTATTTGATGTCCTTGTCCCCTTCATGTATGGTAGACAGTGCTGTGGCCAGACCCAGTCTTCATTTTTTGCTGCTGGGCCTGTTGGGATTGCAAACAGTCCTGGTTCAATTCCGTAGTAGTATCTCTGCTGTCACTATCAAATACAGGCAAAATGACAAAACAAATCTTACAAAGATATTACCAAATATTGCAACACATAAGAAACAGACTTTTTCCCTTGGCTGAAGTGGAACAAAGAAGAGAAGATGTGAAACATACAAAACGTGTGCCTCTTCTATTGTAGACAAAGGATATGTCATTTTGCCACTCACGGTGACGCGCTTCCCTCCACCAGAGAGCACAAATAATAAATAAGTTAACCCCCTCACTATCACTATGGCTAATAAAAGCACCACACGGTACATGTGGATCAGAAGTCACAATTTAATTTGGTAAAAAAACTAAAATGTCATCTTACATGGAAAGCGGTAATGAAATGCAGAGTTACTGGTGCTTTTCACATCCTCTTGAGTATATTCTAATGAAGGTGCTTGATTCGTATTTTATTTTGTAAACCACGTGTATAACCTTTTAATGGACACATACCTTCTGTGATATGAGAACAGAGTTGTTAGTGATTCCACGGCACATTGTCACCCCTCACACTACTTTTTCCTCAGCCCATTATGGTGTCGCACTTATGTCATACTGCTAATTGGTGTGTTAGCATTATCCAGTGGAATAGGAAAGTGTCATACCGTTGTATTTTTTTGCCCCGCTCTCTAGTCTAGATTTCCCTCATTTTCTCATCGCCCTTGTTTTGTGGAAAGGATACCTAAAAAAACAGGTAAATTAAAATTAACACAATAAATGATCAAATGCACCTAAACATCTAAAGTGTTCTACTACCAGGGTTCCCACGGTCATGAAATTCCTGGAACAGTTATGAAATTAGAAAAACAGTTTTCCAGGCCTTGAAATGGTTTGGAATTGACAGAATATTTTGGAAAAGTTTTGAAAATATATTGTTTGGGCTGTTGTTCAAAATGTGTTCATAAAAATCCCCAACCATTCCTCGTATTACTAATTTCAAAGAGAAAAGTTTTGAAAATTCATTGGTAAAAATATGTGGGAACCCTGTACTACTGATTATCAGATCGTATGCAATTTCTTTTTAAGTAGCTTTACTGTCGCCACTCCAATCTGTCCTCCGAGATCCTGAGTGCATTCATCCACACAGAGTACATTAAAGTGCTGAATGTCATATCTGTATGAAACCGCATTACTACATGGTGAAGAGAGCTGTCAATTTATGGTAGCTTAGATCTCTCAGCAATCATGAAAGACAAAAAAAAAGTTTTGTGTGTGTGTGTATTTCAGCTGACAGGCTGATATGATGCGTCTGCTGTGCTGCCCCAGCAAGTCTCAGAGTTTTAAGCAAAGCAGAAAATGTGCCTAGCAGATACGTCAGTGAGAGTCTGTCCCCATCTGCTGCAGTCTTTGTGTCTTTTCATCAAACGTGTGTGTACAAAGCTGGCTCTAAGCCTGTCATCTAGATCTAGAGCATCTAGAGAATGAAGCAAGTAAAAACAAAGCAAAGTTCAGCACAAGCATGCTTGTCATGCAAGTTATGTGAGGGGGATAATGTGTCAAAATGTTATCTTATTAAGGGTTAAAGTTGATAGAAATATAATGTCAGGGTACCTGCAGTTTGCTTTGAGCAGATTTGGTATCGCCAACTCTATTCCTTCTTGCAGAAATGCCAAAAATGTTCAGATTTTCAGGCTCTGCCTCAGGCCCAGTGACCGCCAAGAGCTAATTCAAAGTGTGGACCGCCTCCAACCACAATATTTAAAGCTGTTTTTGACCTTTAGTAACAAATAGTCTGAGCTATCTGGACAGCGTGTTATGGCTTCAAGACATGACAACACATTATTGACCTACACAATCCCCCTCATGCTCCAGTCCATCCACACAATCTGCCACACTGACCAGGCCATGGTCAGTAACATCTCTTTCCTTTCCAGCGAATGATGTATTCTTGGAATTGGACACACAGAGATTTCTTTTGAAAGAAACTGGCCCTGACTCAATGGAGTTTCCTTTATAAATTAAGGTGTCTGGAAGTATTATGCTTTGATGTATTAGTGTGAAAGTGCTTCCTCAAGCTTGTCTAAGTTGGATGCTGTCTGACTGAATGGCATAACGGGTCACTTTCATGGCTGGCTGCCCAGGTTTTCAGTGGTTATTATTTATCCTTATGTATTCTGAAGTGTTTATCCAGACATCACAATGCATTACGCCAAATGCTGCTGAAGAAGAAAATGAAGTGTGAATGGTTTCAGCTGGCCTCGAACACGTCCTCCACTCGTTTCCATTGGCTGACCCGCCTGCCTGCCACCTTGTTGGCCTGATGTTGGAACCAAGTGGGCTCGCTGTTGAGTCCTGCAGCAGTGGCCAAGTACCTTGCATGTGTCAGCTCTGCCTCCCTTTGACAAGCCAGTGTGAAAAGTGCTCAAGTGCTGCTGCCTTTCCAGCCTCTCTGTTCTTTGCCTGCACTGTGTGTGTGTGAGTGATAGTGATGTGTAGACAAAAGGGAGGTGGACAGATGGATTTACCCCTCTGGTACAGAAGTAATAAGACACAATACACTATATAGTGATTTTAGAGCAACTGCATCAAGTCATTATTGCTCCTATAAAACAACAGCGTGCCATTGTCTTAAAATCCAGTGCTATTGTTTTAATAAATAAGTTATATTATGATAAATATTTTCATATATCAAATTTCAGTCTAATCTTCTCATGACAATCTTTTTTATATATATGAAGAGTTTTGTCTTAAAAGCAGAACACATTTGCTTCGATCATCAATTTTATTGCATTTAAATTTGTATGTAATTTTGCATACATATCATGATGTGCATTAATTAAGTGACAAGTCATTTTATTTGATTGACTGTTAGCGACATAAACTTGTTCTTTCATAACAGCAAAAGAGACTTGTCCTTGGACATTATAAAGGTGGTTGATTTACAGCAAGTTTATGCATTTTTATGTGTTTCTTTTTCCTATTTTTGATGTCATTTCCCCTTTTCATTTGAATTCTCCTCAGTTGAAAATGTTTGAATCTCAGCTCCGACAATGCTTTATGCCTTCTTTGAATGAGGAGAAAGATTGAAGAGAATACAAATTGAGATCTTATTGTGTTGCCTCTGCCTCTGCCAGCAAGACCCATCATCCTATACTCAACGCGTCTGTTTCTCCTGAGATCTTTTTTTCCTTTACATTCAAAGCCTCCTTGACTTAGCGTGGACTGTCGTCATCCCGCTTAGATTAAATGAGGGTGAGGGTTTTCTGTGTGCTCGTGTAATTTCCGTTGTAATGAGCCAGCAAATTCATATTTCATCAGGCCTGAAGCTAATAGGGAGAAAGAGGGAGTCATTTTGCTCCCTGTTGATCACCAAATCTTTCTCTCTTCTCCTGTGTCAGTTTTCTCTCCTCCAGAGATGTGTTGAGGCCTACGTCTCCCTAGAGACCGGTGTGCCGTTTCCCCACTGGCTTAATTAAAGGCTTAAAACAATGCTCCGTTTATAAGGCAACCCTCCACTTCTAGAAAAACATAAATTTTTTCTTCTCTGCTGTCAGGAACTAAAGTGAGATGAATTATCAGAGAGATGTGAGGTAGAGAGCGGTGTGTGATGGATCTGGCCCTGCCCTTCTAAACACAGCTTTTTAATTTCCGCTAAAACTCTGCCTCATTTGCCCTCAAGCATAAGATGGATATGGAGGCAGGGTTTCGGAAATCTGCAGCTTCTGGACACTGTGATAGATATCAATAGTAAAGTTTCCGTTTATTGTTGTTTGGCTTGAGAAATTGCTTTGGTAGATAAAAGCTTGAGATTGATGACAGCTCAATTGGTGGCCATTAAATGATGGACTTCCGTTAGCATCTTGAGATTTTTTTGTCTTGTCCTTCAGGTTGCTTCATCATCTCCAGTGTGGAAGCTCAAAGATCGATCTAAAAATTATGGTTTCTTGCTTTGGTCATGACCTTTGTATTTCAGGTCATGAGCTTTGTCTCAAATCTCTCCCTTTTTAAATTGTTTTAAAAAAAGATTTCACTCTTCCCTTCATGACAAACACTCGATGGGATACTCTATTGTGCTCAGAAGATTTTGGTTTCGGACACTATTAATCAATATTATTGTGTGTAGTGTTTTTATAACTGCAATGTATATGTCTGGTATCTCAGACACAAAGGGGCAAAAGCGAAAAGTAGTGTGTATGCTTTGGACAATGTTGTCAGGCATGAATTTTCTTTGGTGTACTGCCATTGAGGCTTTTAAAGTATAGCTGGTTTGATTCAGGTAACAACATGACTTTTCCCAATCTTTAAATGTTTTGCCCCACAAATGGTAAGGATCTAAGTAAAACAGTTACGTTTTTTTCCTCACTTTTTATCAGTTTTTCTGTTTGTTTAATGGTTGTATGAGTGTCACATTCTCTGTCTGTTGGCGGAATTTTCATCCATGATGAAAGAATTCCTTTAATATTATTGATTCAATTCAGATTAATTCTGCCGTCAAGTTAGGATACACACAATCAAACATAATGTAACCTTGTACATGACCTTTGTTTTAGTTTTTAGTTGTTATTGTTAGGCATCCAGCTGAAGGAGTATTTTCTGGTTCGCTCTCGGCAGTTCCTCAGTGTGTCACATACCTCCTTTGCCCACACCAAAATCAGATAGGCCCGCTTGTGACTAGTGAGGGAGAGACCTATTGTTTTCTTCTCCAAACCCACCTTCTCTTAGCCTGCTTTATTTGATTTCCTTCCATCCTTTCTCTCTCCTTGAAAAAAATAAAAAATAAACATGTTGTCATGGTAACAGTACTGGGTTTATCCCAGCAATAAAAGTGGAGAGGTGAGCCAGGAGAGGACAGGCTGATTTTTGAGTTCTTCTGGTTCACTCCAAACACCGCTGGTCACTCTGATAGACCTGCGGAGTCAGCTGTATGACAGCGAAGGCTATCGCAACACGCTTCTTTGCACCCATCAACTTAGAGCTGGAGACCTCAGAGGAGCATACCTAAACTTTTCCATTTGCCGTCATGCCCCACATCTCTATTTTTCACATTATCCCTTAACAGCTGGTGTGGCATGTGTTCCTGTTCCGCATTTAGATCTTAATTGCTGCACAGTGAAAGGTCTGAGTCCCTTTTCTGGGAGAGATTCTCTGTCTGTATCTTCCACCCTTAAAACCATATCAAGCCTGGAATTTGGTAGCTAGATCCCTCACCTGTATTTAATTTGCCATCAGGATTTGCCAGCTGATCCTATTGCCTCTAGCAGCAATTACATTTGTTTGGAAGCTTAAGATTCATTCATGAGTAGCACATTACAGCAATGAAATCAGTAGTAACATTGGCGTGTGTATGCCTGTGCTGTTGCCAGTCTTGATTGAACGTTGGGAGTAAGCTTAAGTAGCTTGCTACTTTATGCAGCGCTGGAGCCTTATGGCAAGTATCACACTGAGGCTTACACCATGTAAAGTTTGCTCTGGAGGCTCTTTTTCTTGGGGATTCATTCACAGCTAAAGAGATGGAAAGAATGAACAAACGTGGGATACCCTCCAGCTGATGTAGCCTCTCTAGTCTGCATGGTGAGGGGAGTTACTACAACTAGCTGCCGCCGGTGACTTCTTAAGACCGCTGCCTGCTTTGAAGCCCTTGCTCCTTTTATTAATAAAGTGACTGCCCAATGTGAGGGGAATTGCAGCAGCCGGTGCTCGCCCCTCACGGCAGTTACTCATGAATCTGGGAGATTAGAGTTTGAATGAAGAAAAATGGGTTCGACACCCTAAAAAAGAAGTCTTTGAATGATGCTGCTTTTGCCAGGGGAGTATATGTTATCTCCCCCACCAACCTACCTTTAATTCACTACCAGAGGTTATCCATGTGTTTAAGTAACCTCATCCTTTGTTCTCCAGTTAAGAGAATAAGAAGCTACAGAAGTATGAGAGAACCGTCTTTTTACACGTTATACACACTTGTCTCTATTACTTTCTAACCAGGCTCTGTCTAAATTTGTTCTCCCATCTTTAATGCTGAAGAACGGAGGCTAACTGAGGCTTACATGCCCTCACAGATGAAAGAGTCTTGCCCTCTGTGCTTTAGGAAAACATTTGCATATTAATATAACATGAGTCACACTGATTTCTGTGAAGCATTACTGAGAGGGAAGTGAAGCAGTCATCAGCTCCACGTAGCATAAAAAAGGAAAGGGGAAAGAAACATGAATAATAGATGTTTGTGTTGGTGATTGTTTTGGTGTCTTTTGCATGATTATCTTGTTGTTAGTGTTGATGTGGTAAGTGTCATTGTCATACATATTAATAATACTAATTAACCTTTGTCTAGAATATTACAGAATATTACTGAAACTAAGCAAACACCCACAAAAACATCAGAAAAAAGGGGGGGGAAAAACAGAATTGGAGAGAGCGGTCAGGTGAGGTAAGAGTGTGTGTGAGTGCTCCGCATCCTTTCAGCTCTGCCGTGCTTTCATGGGTCAGGCCTAATTACAGCTCAAGGAGAGGTTCTCACAGAATGCCTTGTGGGGATTAACTACCATGAAGCAGCTGAGTTATATCCGTCGCATGAGGGCTGCACTAACAGAGTCCTCACTTCGCTTGTGGAAAATGGGTTAGTATTATTGTAACCAAATCTCACTGTAGCCTAAAATACATGAATAAATTAAACCTTTCACTTCTTTTGCTTGATGTTTTGAGTCAAAGATTGAAATAAATCAGTTAAGATATGTCCTTAAAGTCTTTCCTTTTGGCCTTATCTTTCCTCCTTTTGAAATATCAGTTTCTCATAGGTCATTGCTTTTGTTAGCTCTAATTAAAGATGTATATTATGAGTCGTGGAAAAGGTCAGTCATTAAACCAGCAGTGTAACACTCGTTTCAGTAGTTTTTGAGTAAGAGATAGACAGTCACCTGTAATGCTTGTGCTTCTTAATGCCTAGCACACCTTAGACTTATTAATCTGGATGTGCTTTCATGCATTCTGTGACAAAGCAGTTTTAATTACTTTCTCTTATCTTTGGTGCATTTTCTTTGATTAGCTAGTTGAGATAAATCTGTCTGAGAGTATTCTGATAATAATACTGTATTGCCCCTTATTCCCTTAAAAGTATTCATGCAAATTCTGTAACATATTAAGATTTATTTTACTACATCTTTTGTTTGTTTCATAATAGCCTAATGAATACAGTTGCACCATCATGTCTTTGCCATCTGTGTCTTTCTACTTTTCTTTTGTTCCTGTATGCATCTCTTGGTTGCTGATAACCTTAAGAAGTACGAACTCCATCCAGACACACTAATGGTCAAGAAGGGCCCCTCCAAAATATGTCCATGCATTTCCAGTTCCTCTCCCAGTTCTTTTCTCCAGTATGTCTCTGCCTCATCACTGACATGACACTTGACTGGCAGCGGCATCCTCTCTCCACCCAGCCTACCACACATTTGCCTTCCCTTATCTGCTCTCTGCAGCACATGTGCAGCGTGCTAACCGGAGCCAGGATAGCGCACTGCAAAGTAAAGACTGCACTTTATGGACCACACAGGCTTTATAATCAGTGGAGACAAAGAGTTGGGGAGTGGAGGGAAGTGGGTTAATGAGATCAGCCACTGAGTGAGGGTGCCTACCTTTCCAAACCTGGGAGGCCAGGCCGGCTTCAGTACTCAGATCCAATCAACTCAGCTAGTCAGTATCCGTCAAAATCACAGGCACCGCAGTCTTTCTATCCTCAGCCTTCAATTTGATCTTGATTGTGTATTGAATGCACTTCTTTCTCTTTTCCAGGGGAGCTTCGTGGCCAGCATGACTGCCACACTGAGGCAGATGGACGACTATCATTATGCTCATCTGATCAGCACCTTTGGCAAGATAAGGAGTGATGTGGTGGTGAGTACACCTTATCAGTGTGTCCGTGTTTACGAGATGAGATACCCCAGGCTACACTGTCATGTAATAACTTAAAATGTGGGCCTGTAGATAGTCTGTCTTTTCTAGAAATCAAAAGTTAGATTAGATATGTTAGGAAAATGTTTTTCCTCCACAATAAAGTATGAAATTGAATTTCTGTTAGTCCTTGCTCCCGGGCTGCTACATGTACAGCATGCTCTTAATGATAGTAACTCCTAAGGGTGGCAGATCACTTGTTGTAGCCAACAAGTTGTGGAGGAGGGATAAATCTCATTGATGTTATGGATTTCAGCTTTGAATAATTCCGCCCTCAAAGCGGTGTTTTTCTAGTATCTGCTGCCAGATTAGGATTATGTGACTCTACTTTGCTTTTAACCCAAAAAAGACTTTTGACCTTCATGGGTAGGACAAGAATCTGATTTAAATCACAGGTAAAGTTTTAGAATCGAAGTAGACAGAGATTCTGGCTTCACTTGCAGCACATACTGCTTTGATTTGGTATGAAATGAATGAATGCCCCAGAAAGAATTTATAGAATTAGTAAAATTGTACTTCTTGCTGTAGATTGAGCTTGTGTATGCTGCTAAGCAGTATTTATTTATCTACATGTTTTTATTGAGGCATTAATGTTATTTTTCAGGTGACTGTAAAATAGAAAACAACATGAATAGAACTCTCTGACCTTCATGATTGTACACAGGGCTTGTTTGGGGCTGCCTGTCTAGTTCCCATAGCAAGATAAACAATCACTGTGATGAAGCTGGATCTTTCCACAGATTTATTGTTCCTGAAGCTGGCGTGGGCCATATACACATTTCAGAACTGGCTGCAGCCCAAAGGACTTTGTTGTTTTGCAGTTGTTCTCTAAACACGCCACCACAAAGCACCAGGATTAATGCAGGAGGGAAACATCTACAGCCAGAAATAGATGTACATGCATATTTATGTGTTAGGTATTTAGCTGCTGCTGATATTAAGGGAAAACTATTGTGGGTGTGACAGTAGAATAAAAAAAAGATGCCGGAAACTTCGCGTTGGAAAAAAGTTGATTACTTTGTAGCCCTGACAGGGTATGAAGTTAAGGAGGGGAGAATTTGAGGTTGTGTTGCTGTAGAGAAGATAGAGCTGAGCATCTGTTAGTAGTATAACTGAACCTAGTTATCAAGTTGTCATGTTAGGCTTTAATAGCTGATAATTATATGTCCATTTTTCATCTAAATATTACATGAATAGTTTTCCTGTGAGAAGTAATACAGCTGTAATCTCATTGTATTACAACATGTGAGCATTAAGAACACACTGCATTATTGGTCTCAAGTACCAACTGCAAAAGGGAAATATGAGTCACCTTGACCTTAAAAACTAATCTAAAAGCTGTTTCTGCCTGAAAGCCACAAACTCCTAACAGTTCATTTCAGATTGCTCTTATCTTGGAGGTGGGAACAATAACAGTTTTTATTTTGAAAACTTTCTCTCTCTCTTACAGGATTTCCTAATGGAAACATTTATCATGTTTAAAGATCTCATTGGGAAAAACGTCTACCCCTCAGACTGGGTCATAATGAACATGATGCAAAATAAGTAAGTACCACACTGCTTTAAACTCCCTACACTGTTGTTGCTAAGGAACAGCAGTCAGAAATGGGTACGGGTATTTTCTAATGTTTTCCTCTCCATGCAAATATCGGCACAAGGCCTCAGCAGTGTAGCAATCAGATAAGCAGTCAGCACAGCCGCAAACAATCACATGAATTATAGATGCTCGGGTGCATGCTGCCTGCTAATCTCCAAACTTAGTCTCAGCATCTCTTTACTTTGTTGCTTGTTGTGCTGCAGCCTTCTGTTTTATTAATGTGAACCTTGCCTGATTCCATTTTTGTTGAAAATATAGAAAGGGATGAAATATGTTTTCAGTTTAGGTGTTTAGTCAAGAGCTGTGCTTTTGTGCACTTGTCAGATGAAGTTAGAGCTAGAAGACTTTTTTTGGTGATTTAAAAAAAAAACACTTCCTTTTGTATCTTTTCAGAAGAGACATGTACCAGTACCTATATGTTGTAGTGCTCAATTATGCAATGGCACAGCTGTCAGATGAAAACCTTAAGTCTGTTTTTTTGACAACTTAAAAAGAAAATCCCTTCTTCCCCAACAGCATCAATGCATTATTGAAACTGCTAGATGTGTTCTGAATGGTGGTCAAAGATCCATGGTCACTGAAATTTACATATCCGTTAAAAGAGTACTCCATGGATTTAGCATTGCACTCCTATAACATTGTTCGATGCAGCAGAACTAGACATATTGTTGTATTTTATTCCACACATTCTTCTCCCTTGTCAAAACCTGGTGCCTACATTACCCACAATGCAACTCAACCGTTGAAAGTACGGTCGATGATTTGGGTGTGTTATGCTTGTAGCGGCTAATGTATCCTCGCACCTCAAGCAGAGATGAAGAGCGGGCTACAGAGGTCTTCTGTCTAACTCCACACCCCCACATTTATTTCATTTTCAAACTTGTAGTCTTCAGCCCCAACTGACGCTGACTCAGGTGACATCACTTGAGACAATTTATCAGATTTTGCACAGCTCCCTCTGGAGCCACAAAATGCGTTAAATATGTTTTTCACATATGCATTAGTACTACCCAAGACTTGTAAACAGACTTTGATGTGTAAAATCAGAGTTCCCATGGAACATGCATAACAAGGGTACCTGGAGCTGTATCTGTTGGAGCGCAGTTTTAAAGTGGCCAATTATGGCAGGTGCAGAGCTTAAAGAGGCAGCCCCAAGTTGACTGTGAGCAGTTTGACTCCCTGCCCACTCTTTCCAAAACTATTCCAACATCAGCACCCACTAGGATATTTGACTAGAGATTGCATTGCTACTCAATTTTGGTTCTGTTGCTTAAATCAGTCCGCTTGATTGCTACAAGCCAAGACTCCTTTTAGAATTCACACTGGTTCCCCTAAAAACATCGTCAGCCACCTGGGTAACAATGCAGAAGACATCGGCGGCGCTTGGTGATGATGCTGCCCTGTGCCCTGCAGGTGTGCAAATCACATCTGTTCTTTTGTAGACTGAGCTGCAGTGTTAGGGAATACAAAAATGCAGTCCTGACCCTCCTAAGCCACACACACACACACACACACACACACACACACACACACACACACACACAACACATCAGCAGCGCATGCTCCCACGTGCTTGCACTGGACTAACAAGCTTGTTCAAACACTCCATACCCACTGTGGTCCTGTACTTTCTGGAACAGCTTTAGGGATGTGACGAGCATCACTGAACTCCCAGCTGTTCATTCTCAGATGATGCTTTGTAGCGTATGAAATGTTTTATTTTTGACTCACAGACTAGAGGCCAATGTCTCATTTCCCATGCCTCAGCAGAATCTTCCCCAGAACCTTTTGTCTACTTGTACTTGTGTGTTCGCTTGCTTGTGTTAAATCATTGTTCAACTCAATGAAAAACAAGCCTGTCAAAGTCTGACTCATTTCAGTCTTTATATTTGAGCCCGTCTGAATACTGCAGGTGTCGGCTTTGCGACAAATTAGCAAAACTCTTCCGTTTGTCGCCATCCATCAACGTGTGTTTGATCAGTTGTTTCCTGCTCCCCACCGTGAGAACCCAAGGTGACACATTCATTCATCCCATGAATGAATGAATACAAGTGTTGCTGAATACAGCTGGCTGCTGCTGGATTAGTGAGAGCAATGAGACTGAACCATACTGTAAATCTGCCATAAATCCAGTACAAATAGCTGAAAGAAGTTAAAAAGCTCTATGGCTAAGGGTAACTGAAGAGTTGGGGTATATTTTGTTTTTGTCAAGTGCTTTAAAGCAAGCTTTTTTTTTTTAGCAACGTCAAAACTCTTGACACATTTTAGAACTTTTTGAAATACATTTGGAATCCTCGTGAAGCATATTTGAATGTCCCTCAGTCCATCCTCACAGTTTCCTGTTTCTGGGCAATCCTCACATGCCACATTCAGCACACAGATAGCCACCCACGGCACCAGCAGACGGTTCTTTCATGTCCACACATTATGATAGCACCACTAATGAGATGGGCATCAGCAGCAGCAGCACAAGTCGTTTCCTCCCACTCCTTCTTCTCCACCCATCGCCTCTTACTTCCTCCAGGTTGTAAACTGATTTATGGGCTCTAATTGCCCCGGGGACAGCAGCATCAGGCTGGTTAGCCACTGACTGCCATTTCCCCCATGCCAACTGGCCATGGCTTAATACTGACAGCTAATTGGCAGTAGAGATGGACTCATACTTGTTCTCCAAAATGACAGGGAACATGTTTGCTCACTAAGGTCAGATAACTTGATTATGTCTGCTAACAGAGAGATTGAGGTCGTTTATATGTTATTTGGTGCCCACAACATTTGGCATTTTAGCCATCTTTGTTGCAGATTCACAGTAAAATGAAACAAGAAGATTTGACTTGAGTGCTCCTTGTAAATATTAAGTACTTAAAGTAAGTATAAAACAATTTGAGCTCCTCTTTAAATGTGGCAGTATCGCAAAAGCTTCAGGAAAGCAAATATAACACTCAATGTGAATGTGTTCTTGCCTTTTTAGAGGTACAAGTGCCCTGTAGGTAAACCTAAAAGGTAAAAAATTTTGTTAAAGAGCGCTTACTGAATTAGCACAAGTTGGCATTTGCTCAAGCACTCTTGTCACTGTCTCTTTTCTCCCAGGGATGACAAACCTTGCATCACATTCTTTACCAGACAACAGCTGCTGGCTGCTTTGTACAGTCAGCTAAATGTGCTCCCTTACAGATTTGCATAGTAAACTTTTCAAGAGCTCTGCGCTCTTGAACCTTATAGCCCGAGATGTGCTGAATCGCTGCATACTAAGTGCAGTCATCATCATCAATCTGAACAATGTTCATTGGCAGTGTGTTTTTTTTTCTTCCATCCTTTATAAGGTGAAGCATTTGAACAGCTGTGGATGTTGCATCAACCAAAAGATTTAATTAACATTGAGTAAAAATGATGTTAGATCATCAGCTGTAATTAGTGACATTTAACAAATTGGTATAGTGTTGAGTCATTTTTTTCCTCCCAGTCTAAAAGCCTAGCACTTTACCACTCAGATTACTCTTAAAAGAAAGACAGTTAACAGATCAAGTAAGATATTATTTAATACTCATTGCTAAATGGATACATGTTTTAAAGGTTAAAATCCAATGGATCCAATGTTAGCCAAACAACATAGGGAGTTAAACCAAACAGCTGTTTTCTTGCAGCTGTTGTATTATTTTGTCTTTGTTCGACATGCAAGAGAATACATAACGCGTCTTTTTGATGCCTTACAGGCTTACTAGGACACATAATCAAACTTTTAATATATTAGATGTGAGTTAACATCAGATGACCTTCTCATAATCAGTTCATTTCCCCACATGACGGCAAAAGTTTCTTGCGGATCTGTTAATTATGTGTAAGAACAGTAGATTGAGAGATGAATGGGGAGTTCTCAGAGAGCCCAGCGAGCCAGATGAAAAGATGAAAGCCCAGATGAGCTGAAGAGGCAGCTCTTTAACTCGATAACCCATGTCATCAGTCCCTCACAGGCTCATTAGGAGAGGGTTTCTGAAGCTGGATGGCTGCCATTTGGAGTTCTCTCCATGACTAATCCAGGACCTTGAGGGGCAGGTCTGGAAGGCAGAAAGGAAGGAAGACTCACAGAGAGTGAAAAGACTGCCAATGATGTTGTGATCCTGTTTGCTCCCCGTACAACCCACCACCCACCAAGATAAAAAAAAAACGGTGCCAGTGGGCTCATGGGTAGCTGATTTGACATACTCGCTTCTTAATGGTTGTGCTTTTGAAAGAATGCCAACAATGCCATTTGTGGTTACTTTCAGACAAGTTGCACGGTCCTGTGGTTCTCAAACAATTGCACGATTTTTGAAATCCTTACAGCCTCCGTTAGGTAACTTCAACGAGACATCATTGCCTAAAAATAAGAGTGTGTTTTTAAAAAAAATATACATTTCTGAAAAGCTGCCATTTTGGACAAATATGGTTTACACCTGACACTGTTGTATTCACTTTTCCCATTCATCACGTGCTAAGAACAGGATGAAACTGAAAGAAACAAATGGATCCGACATCTAAAACTTGACAGAAAAAATGTTTACATTAACTTATAAAGCCATTAAACCACAAGTAATAGAAACACCTCTCTGTATAACGCAGTACATTTCAACAGCACCACAAACTGCAGCCTCCGTAATGACCATACAAGTTGCATCAATACCTCTCTAAAATGGTTTCAACAAGAACGGAACATAATTTTATTTTTATTTTATTTATTTATTGTATTTAACAGGGACAATGTACAATACATATATTCTACTAGATATAGCTAAAAGCTAATTTTCATCTGTAGTCCCTGTAATAATCTTAATGAAGGTATAATTCATTGCAGGACTGTTGTATTAGACTGTATTAGTTTTAGCTTGGTGTGCCTAAGTGTATATTTATGAAAAGTTTTACTATGAACTTCTAGTAAAAATTAAAAAGGAAATATAAGATTTAGCTACGTAGATCTTTGACAATAAGCCTCTCAAATAATTTGTTCACACTCATTTCAATGCACACTACCAGTTCTTCTCAAGTCCTTCTCAAGCCTCAGCCTTTTGGTATTAAAGAAAGAAAAGCCTGACCTTTACATGGCTTTCCTACTATGCTGCTTTGTTAATGTGCTGACAGTTGTCTGCTCTCTCTCTTGTGTGTGGTTTGTGCCTGCATGTTGGAACCCTGATTGCTAACTCTCCAATAATGAGATTAAGACACAGCTTTACAGAGGAACCAAAGGAGAGTCATGAAACATGCTTTGTGACATAGCGCTGCATACTGCACTGCATCACCAGCTGCTGCTAGATGTACGGGTGTTTGTTTGCCAGCATGCCAGTGTAGGTTATAAGCTTCAAGTTAATCTTCCATCTCCATACATACTCAAAGATGCCAGTGCCAAACACACCACCTTCACAAACTACTCAGAGCGTGCTACTTGGAGTTTGTGTTAATGTTCGTCACTATGTGTGTATCTGCTTGACGATAAGGCTTTGCCCAGGCAAGTAATATTTTTTGCCCATGGAGTGCAGTGCACTTGAGTGGCTATGATTGTACCCAGTCAGTTGGCCTTTAAATAATGCCCCCTGAAGAGTGATAACATCCAATGTGATTTCTCTCAACATGGTTTTATCAAAGTCATTATCAAGAAGCAGCAGGGTGGCTTACTGTGTAGGAAAATCTGTCAGCTGGACCTACTACATTGGAGCCCTAAGTGGAAGTAATTCATATCATTTACTTAAGTAAAAGAAGCAATACTACAGTGTTTAAATATTCTTAATACACCAATTAAAGTACTTATTTACATACAAAAGTGAAATCAAAGCTCTTATTTTACAGAATTCCCTTTTCCTACTATTATAATTAATTTTGTGTGTGCATGAACATAGCAGCATTTTTTTGTTGTCAAGGCAGAGCTAATTTTAAGTATTTTTTAGGAGTTTAATTTATAACAGGGCATCACAATTTATAAGATGATCATATGTTTTGTATGCACAGTAAATTGTTAATCTTCAAGGTAGCTAGTAATTATAGCTGTCAAATCACTGTAGTGGAGTAAAAAGTACAATATATCCCTATAAAATGCTGAGGAGTAGAAGAATAAAAGAGCAGAAAATGGAAATTAAGTATCTCAAATTTGTACAGTACTTTACTTTTCCACCTCTGTTTCGTAGATGACCCTGACCTTTTATTTCCTTATGCTGGCAGACAAGTGAAATTACATTTTATCTGTCGGGGATATAATAAGGATCACTTACTGTATCCCCAAAGCAGATGCTTCATTGGAGACCCAGTGAATATGCCATAGCTCATTCCTGTCTTTCCTTTCTGAGCATAACTGACATGTTTGCTGTACACTCGATGAATGCTCCTTTCACTTTGATAACCCAGTTACTTCTGTCTTTAGATCAACAGCCTGTCAAACCAAATGGCCCCATTTCATGACTGCATATCTGATGTGTATTTAGTTTGGCATTCAAACCAGCATTGATGCACACTGACTAAAAGGGCACCCATGGCATGAATGTCAGTCTGCTAATATTCCAGGGCCCTATATAATCATCTCTAATACACTGCTTGTAACTACTGTCGAGGTTATGAATTGTAAGGGAAATTACACACACTAAACTCTATGAAACATGGCTATGCTCTTCATCAAAAGATAGTTGGAGAAAGTGTGAACATTTTATTCTTTTGTGAGCCAAAAGTCCTTATGCTTTTATTCTTCATTCAGTTTTGTACAGGTGTATCATTTGTATTTAAAAGAAATCGGGGAAAAAAAGACAATGTTAAAAGTTTAGACTGTTAGAATCTGTTTTAATTGCTTCGTGATTCGTGTGATCACTTTAAAAAGGCCTCATTAACTCATCCATTGCTCAACATGAAATTCGCAAACACTCTTGTGCGGAAAGTTGGAGTTTTCCTACTCGCTAATATTTGGAGTAATCCGTTCACCTCTTCACAAACTTTTGTCCGGGATGAAAAACAGCCTTAGCGGTCATTGTTACATCTCAGATCTTTGTGTTTATAGGCTGGCGGAAGCTAGTGCTCTTCAGCTCTGACACTGGCACCACACTGCCTGGTGCTGCCAAGTCAAAGGGGCTGTGGCTTTTTTTTACAGTATTCACAGGCATTGGCCTGTGGGGTCAGTCAGAAATCATATCTTTTCCACTGTCATTTTATACAGCCTCACTGACACATTATATGTGTGCCAACTCACAAACACACATAGCTGGCAATTTTTTACTTAGCCTCTATCATCAGTTCAGTTGTCTACAGAAAAATGTGGCAAAAGTCTTCTGAGGGTCTTCTGGAGATATCACTATTATTCTACTAATATATTCCTGTAGAGCTCTCATTTTTAATCATTGACTGTATGTACCTTCATATTCATAATATAATAGTATTTATATTACCTTGCTTTAAAATAATGCTATATATACGTCACTTATGATATAAATAGAATCGCAACAAAAATGACCTCAAATGTATCAACAGTAGTTTATAGAAAGTTATTGAGGCAATCAACACTTAATGTTTACTTACCAGTTTTTAGCTATGCTAGCAGCATTGCTCTAGTGATGGCAATATCGTGCAGTCCACCACTTTGGTTCAGACCGAAATATCTCAACAACTATTGGATGGATAGCCATAAAATTTTGTACAGACATTCATTGTCGACTGGCATGTGCAACCCAACAAACTCCACAAAACACTCCACCATCTACCACTCCAGATTTATTAATTAAAGGACATAATTGATTTCAGCTTGAAGATATAAGACCTAGCTTTAAGAGCTCTTTATTGCTAAGTGGTTTGAATGTTAAAGTGAAGTGAGGAAGTGAGGAGTTATTTTTCCCTCAGTGTAAATGGTAAGATCTAACAGATGAGAGCAGTCCTTTGACTCACCCCAGTGATATTTTTGAGTCATTAGAGCTTCCCTTAGCTTCGCTGGGGTGTGCTGCTCGGTATAAATTCTTACAGCCTGGTTTATCTCAAAAAAAGCCATGATCAACTTTAACAAGAGTCGGATGCACTGCATTTAAGATGCACTAGAGGAAAGTCGTCACATTGCAGTGAGAATTTGAAATAAAATATGTTGACAGGTAAATTGATCTAATGTTAGATCAGGTGTCTGAAACAAAGGTAATCTAATTTAATAAATTGGTCTGATAATGAATGTTTTTGACCTTGCCTTATCTCTGAGCACAGGCAGAAACGCCAGCTATTCAGCAATAGTATGCAAATAGATTGTGATCATTATCGGGGATGCTCTCTGAACTCAATTAGCAAGTATGATCTGCAGATAACTTTCATTAGCATATATTCTAGGTGTATGTGGTTCAGATCATCCAACAAAGCTAAGGTCTGTGCAGTTAGCTCATTTAAAAAAAAAAAAAAAAAAGGTATAGGTAAGAAAAGCAAGTCCCAGCAAGTTTGTGCTGAAATGTAAATGTACTGCACACCCATCAATCAGCAGTAATGGGATGATTTTTCTGACACTGACAGTTTGATGGAGCATATTTATCATGATGATGCCATATGTATACAGTATCAGAATGACTTTAATGTGTAGGAGGTGCTATCTTGCTCTTGCACTGCCTAATTAGCAAGTTAAAGGATCTCTAAGTTATGTTTCTGTCTCCTTAAGCAGAAAATAGGGAACACTGTGATTTCTGCAGTTGATTAGCGTTACCTTGATTCCCCTGCTGAACTTTAGATGAAGAAACAGAAAGCAGCAGGAGGGCAGGCTGTTTTTAGGAATTAGGCATTTCTAGGGTGTCCCCAGAAATGCTCGAGGTCTTAGCTGAAGGCGTAAAGCAAACACTAAATCCGCTGGATGAGTCTATGATTACATTTATAGTAGCAGCTTAAATTTCCCAGTCATTAACATTTGGCTTGTAGTTGTAATGAAGTTATAAAGAACTGGTTTGTCATGTCTCTCCCTCTGAATCTGAGCATCTTATTTTCCCTCTGCAGCATAATGACCGGCTGTCACAGATGTTGCAAGGCAGCCGAACATCTTCCCCCTGGCGTTTGGCTTTGTTAATAATGCAAGCTTTAAAGAGCAGTGGCACCACAGACTGTATTATACAGTTAATGTTCACTATGCAGACAGTCTTGATTCACACTCATATTGCTGTGTCTCTGCAGAAAATATTCCCTGAAATCAATATGGCGATTAATTATAGACTGTACAGTAATTACATCTTTTTATGAATAATTCCTCTTGGACTAACTCAAATACAGACAGAGTAGAGCTTTTGTTAGGATATCACATTTATTTAAGGACCACAATTTTAAAATTTCAAAGCCCACATTAAAAAATATATATTTGAAAGTTTAACAAATTGGCTCTGAATGCCTTTAATCTTGTTTGAAATGGCCTTTTTGGAGTGTCTTAGTCAGAGCGCACTGTGAGGGAGAGTATATTCTATTTTCATCCGCCTCATTAAGTTTTTCACTTTAATTAATGGCAGGATGTGCTCACAGAGGAGCTGTCCTGTCTGTTCGTTAAAGCCCATTATATGTCTGAGCTCAGGCAGACTGCTGGCTTCAAATAGGCTTTTAGGTAATGGAGTTTACATTATTGTGTGAACTGCAACATGAGCGGGGGCACATAAAACGTGTTTATCTCACGTTAGTGTACAGATACTGCAGATCAGTCACGTAGAGAGCACAGAAGATTTCATCTGCCCGCATCATCAACCATTTGTTGTGGAAGCGTGGAGGAGTGCCACTGCTGGAATGAGAGATGGAGCAGAAATGGTTGATTACAGATAGATTTGAGTTGATATTTAGCCTGAAGCTGTGAAGAATATTGATCTCGCTTTTTTCCTCAGTGTGTGACCCAGTGGTGGGAGCTGTGTCCTACCTTGGTAATGTCTGTAGGACTTATAGCTATTGGTGATTAGAAATTTGTTTAGTTTGACCCATCATACCCTTCACCTATAAGCTAGCCTCTGTCAGTGTACTGCAGTTGAATTTAGCTTAAGTTGAATGAAATCATGGTCTGTGTGAGCATTATACCACTGATTACATCACAATGTGTTTAGGTTTTGTAGGTCAGTCAATGTGCCTGTGGTCGTCCAGTTAGGTACATCATATAAATGAGGCCCATCCTTTTTATTTTTCATTGATTTTTCACTGGAAAATACCTTGATAATGATACTTTTTTTAAAAAAGGAAAAGATTGGTTTAAATTTCTCTGTCCTGATGCACCTTAAAGTCAAAAAGTGTTTGTTGCTGCAAGAAGACTCTAATCATTTTCACATGGATTTTTGTATTGTTGATTTTTTAAATAAAATGTATATTTTTATTTAATTGTATTGTGTATCTCACAGGCACAATGAACAATACATTTTTGCACCAGATGTACAGTAGCAAAAAGCCAATTTTAATCTGTGGTCTCTTAGCAGAGGGTGCCAGTGATACACAGGTTGAAACGGTAAAAACAGTAAAAGACAGTAGCAATGAACTAACAACACTGTGCTTCAAAACAAACACATCATCTTTAATACCAGTTACCAATACTAAAATACCAATTAATACCAAAATAAAAACCAGACTCTAGGTCCCAACTATCCGTCATTAACATCTGCAGACTAAAGCAATTGTAAGAATGAGAATTTTCACCTACAGTATCAATGCAATCTTAACAATGGCCAATATGACTTAGCTCAGTGACTGCTCTTCTGAGGATCCCTGGGCCATTTTTTTCTATAGTCACCTCTTTTTTAAAAATTCAAAATAAACAATATATTCCCTCTTTTATTTTTTTGAAAATAATGAGCCCCACATATTGAGCAGTAATATTTCTCAGCCCACAGGTGCAGTGGCTGGAAACACATTTTAGCATTAGTCCAGTGTTAAGCGTATCAACTATATTGACATGTTCACAGCTGCAGAAAATTGAGTGAGGTGTGCCGAGGGGAGAGCCTGTGCTCGTGCAGACAGGATGGTGGTAATAGGCTGTCTGAGTGCTTAGGAGATGTGAGGGGGGGTCTCCCACTCTCAGGCCAGAGAGCCAGCGAAATGGACTTCTAATGGCTTATCCAAAGGTGTTAAATGACAGTTAACCGTTCCAGCTAATGATTAAGGTGACTCTTAATATGTAACACACATCGGCCAGAGATAGCATTTAGTCAGCAATGGAGATGAATGTGGGACATGAATATTGTATAGCTTTAAAACACCCCTGATCCCACAGCATTGCCATCTCAACAGTGATGGTTACTCCTGTTCAAGGTCACTTAGATGGGGGCGGTGAGGGAAACTCCAGCCCTGGTAGCATCCTTATTGCCGCGCAGCTGAAACATAAAGTAGGACACTCCAAGTTGATGTGTGAGGAATTGCTGATTTCCACTGCGAGACCCAGTTCGAGTAATAGTTGAGTTTATGCCATGACAAAGGTAGGAGGCTCTCTTGGAGCTGTTTGTGCAGCAGATGTATGCTCGCTTGACAGTGTACATCTTCATGCCGCTTTATTGCCTGCTCATGAAAACCTGATGCAATCCACTTAAGTGGCATAACAATTGCCCTCCTTTCACCTTGCCATTTGTTTATCGCACATTCTGATGTATCTTCATATACCGCCTTGGGCAATCATTTGTTGCAGTTTGATGATTTGTAGTTGTGTGGAAAATACTCACAGCAACGGAAGCACGGACTAAAATTGAGAAACCACAAGAACCTGTGTTGAATAAATAAGACAGGTTACTGAATATGCTGTGCTAGACATTTTTTCTCCTACACTCATGATAAGCCCCCCCCCCGTGGGTAATTCTTAGAGATTAGTGCACACATTGTAGTATGGCTGGTTCCGCGGATGGGCCTCCGACTCTGTAAGTAGCAATCATAATTTGCCTCTAAAAGCTTCATGCCACTTAAGTTATTAACATTTAATTTTGTAACATCAGAGTGGATTAACCCATCAGTGTTCTCATTAAGGTCTACTCATCACATCTTTTTTCATGAGTGCCTCCAGCCCTTTTGTACCTCAATCTGTCGAAGAGAAAGACTCAACCTTTGTTTCACCTCTGTTGGAAGCACATATTGTTTCACATGGTCAAAGATTTTTTTTTTTGTGGAAGTACAAACCACTAATGTTTTTTCGTCTTGTCTGTTTAAAGCTTTAAAACTACAGTTCAGTTTTCCAATTAATGAGTTCATAACGGGCAATTCTAAAGTACACAATATAAATCTAGTGCCAATGCTCAGGTCCTGTGAAGGATGTTTATTTAGGGTGGTGGATGGGTGTGCAGTGTGCTCGACAGTTTAACATCAAAAATCAGAATTCTCATCCATAATCTAACGCCCACCTTAACTATGTAGTTTTTGTTGCCTAACCCTAGCTATACCTAAGAAAAACAGTTGTTTATGTATTTTTGTTCAGAGCACGAGAAATAATACCTGTATGTAGTCAACATAGATGAATGTGCCCCGTAGCAACTGGAAACATGAAAAGATTCATGATAAACAAGACTTGCCTTCGACAACAAAAACTCAATGAAAGAAAGAATTCATGAATGTGATAATAAAATGTACATTTAGTTTTTTCACAATGAATTTGACTAAACTTTGCTTTGTTTTTAATATAATTTTCATTATTGTCAGTTAAGTGGACTTAATTTCTTTTTGTAAGTATAATAAACATATTGCATACATTCAAGTATATGTTTGGAACAAGAATATGGAGGTCATATATCGCATCGCATTTTGTATCTTGCCTGGGGACTGCAGATGGAAAGTAGCTGTCAGCTAAAAATGGTGCAAAGCTTCTCTTCTCTTTAATTGATTATTTAATTGATTAATGTCTTTTTAAATGTGTCCCTAAGAAATAAATTTAATAAGATAAAATATAAAATAAAAAAACATAACCTTCAGCCAGCACTAGTGTCCTAGAGAGATGGTATACTGGTAGCAGCAATAATACACAATGGTTTGATCCATTAAGTGGCGTAAATGTAAGTAAATATATTTGTTTAAATCATGGTATTGCCTTTTACGATGTAAAGGCAATGCATTAAAATCCAATATACAACCATTTGTAATGTAACTGAAGTGTTTTGTTCAAACATGGCACATGTTGTGAGTATTTCCTCTGTGTTGTGTACATTGGTGTTTGCATGGGGTGTGAATATGAATATCTGGGGACTACGTGATCAACAAGCAAAGTGGGACACAGAGTTATCGGAAAGAGACCTTTAAGCCCATGTAATTAGAAACTATATAATGTAAATACCTTTACTTTAAAATGAGGAAAAACGTATTACATCAGTAAGAAGACTAGATCCTAACACTTACACATCCTCTTATCTTTCCAGAGTGTTCCTACGGGCTATTAATCAGTATGCAGCAGTGTTGAACAAGAAATTTCTGGATCAAACCAACTTTGAGCTACAGGTAAGAGCTGAACTGTATTATTATATTTTTTTTTCAAACAGCCTTGATGCCAGCCGCCCCACCATTTCAAAGACAATGTTCTTTTAGTCAAGGCAACATTGGATTATGATTTTAAGTGCTATTAACTGCAATTTTAGAAAAGATTTGGATGGCATTTTTAAGTCATCACTTCCCTGCAATTTCACACTGAGGCTGTTTTTATGTGCTGCATTGTTGGACCTTCTAAATAGGAAAAAAAAGATGAAGGCAATAGACATAAAAATTGTGGCGAGGGAACATCAATTACTGTGTAATGGCCGGCAATTTGATGTGCATTTCAGAATATTTTAACCTGCCCCCCATAAAATAGAGCAGCCTTTTCTGCCTGCTTTGTAAATGTCTGACATAATGTTAATGTTGTCAACAACTAAACTTCTCTGAGCTTTTAAAGCTTTTATTATGTTAACAGTGCTTTAGTGTGACTTATAGCACTTGGAGCTCTCTTTGTGGTACATGAATAAAGTGTTGGGTTTTCCTTATTTTAAACTACATCTCAGTGGTGTAAAGAATTTATTTTTGTGTATAGAATCACATGTTATACAGCCATTTTTACAGTGGTAGCTCAAACAGTCATGTATTTTGGCTTATGGGTATTTTTGTTAGTGTGTACTCTACATTCTTTGAAAACTCATCATGAAAAACGTATTTCCTACGCATGCATGGACTATTTGTACAGCAATGAAAAATTGTGGCTACAGTAACAGTCCTTTTAGCTGCTGTCATTGTCTGATTGAGAGTGCGCTCTGGAGGCCAGTGGCCTAAATCACCAACCTCTCCCTCCACTGGGACAGCTTCCCTACACACAAGTATACCCATCTCATCTTAACCTTTTGATTTAATGAAATTGTAAAGCTTTCCAGCCCACACAGTGTGGTGTGGTGCTGAATGATATTGTTGTAAAACAGTTTTTTGACTGTGAGTTAAATGTTCTCTTATTGTTTTAACATCTCACTCTCTGTCTGTCCCTCTGTCTTTATGCGGCACAGCTGTGGAACAACTACTTTCACCTGGCTGTAGCCTTCCTCACCCAGGAGTCATTGCAGCTGGAGAATTTCTCAAGCGACAAAAGAGCCAAGATCTTCCAAAAGTGAGTACAAGCGCTCTCAGGCTTTATGTAATTCATCACACAGAGGCTCACAGGGATACCCAACACCCCATGGCTCCAGTAGAGGCTGCACTAGTTGTTCGCCCTTCTAAACAAAGCAGAACAGCCTCATAGTAACTCCAGGGGTTATGGAGAGCACACCTTGTACTCAACTCCCAGACAAAGTTAGGAATCCTCTTTTGGAATTAAGATACAGGTCTTTGGTTTCTCCTCAAAGTATCTCCTACGTGCTTTTTTCACCCTCTTATTCCCTTAGCAGGTAATGGGGATTGATATCATGCCGAACAGTTTTTAAATGGCTGAAGTTTTAAATCCACAAAGCTTAGATATTTATTGCTTCTGAAAATCCGCTGTAAGACTTAACCCTCCTTCCAGCTTTAAGTTCGGAGAGCGGTTTCGTTTCCCGTTCCTCCAGTGCCTGTATCTACAAAAAGCCATTCGTCTACATTAGTATTTCTCATAGAGTCTGGTAATGCAGCCAAACGTGTAAATGCTTTCTGGGCAGACGAGGCGCATATTGGCTCTCATCTTCATTTGGAGGAGCTTTTGTCACTAAAGCATACACATTGGCCCACGCTTGACAGCGAGACTCCTTGTTGGTCAGTGCTTTATTATCGGCCCTGATGAACTCCCACACAAACAGCCAAACGCAGTAAACAAGACATTCCCAGCCAGCCCCCACCCTGCCTTCCTCAACTTGTCAGCCTTCCCAGAAAGAATCCTCTTTTTGATTTACATACACAAGAACTGCCATTAGTGGTGTAAACACAGAATAGGGCTGATCTCTGCCTTGCTATTTCTACACTGTTTATTTGACATTCTTTAGTATGTCATTCAAATACAACAAGGGAACTTCCAGAGCAAGCGAGGGGGATCTTATACAGGGTTTGTCAATTTCTCTTTCACCCACTCTTTTTTTGTTTGTTTTTGTTTTTATGTTATTATATTAGACTAATGTATGTCTTGTATTATCTCTACCAATACTAACTTGATTACTTATATATATATATTTATTTTATTTTTTTTAGAATTTATTTTATTTATCTATTTCATTTAATTAATTCTATTCTATTAACTAATATTGTTGTTCATGTTATTTTTGTTAATTTCATTTCTTAACTTTTTTCTTTCATAATTGAAATTGTGCTTTGGCAACACATGTCAAATGTCATGCCAATAAAGCCTATTGAATTAAATTGAATTGAACTGAATTGACTTAAAAGAACATACTGACTCAGACAGCCTTATTTGTCTCCCAGTGCTGTTTGTGAAGTTTTACTGGCATCAGTATGATCCTCACTTTCTTCTCACACTTAGACCACCAGGCTAACAGACATCTACTGCATGGCTTGAATAGGAGGATAAATGCATCTATCTCTGTGTGTAGCCATGTTGCTGTGTTTCCAGACCTCAGCAACATCTTTGATGAACACAGTGTTATCATAACTGACAGAAATGAGATCAGACAAGTAGAGAGCTGTATAAATGAGCATGCCACAACGTCATTGTCATGATATGAGTGATGAGGAGAAGGAGTGTCAGGTTTTGTCAATATCTCACACTTCCTTTGCTTCAGGCTGTAATCACATCTCATCCATTCTTACAGGCCACTGCCTGTCAATCGCTTGTTTGTTTTGTTTCTCTCTTGCTGTATCTGCCACTCTCTCCATATTCTGTCCTCCATCTCTTCTGTTTCCATCACCTCATACCTCCACATCCATTTCCTCCGTTCTCCTCTCAGTCTTGATCTTTGTCCCCTGACCCAGTTGGATTACACAGCACAAGCTGCTGAGGGCCCCAGATCCACTCACTGCTCACCGCTGTCCCTCTGTAGACATGTTATTCTTAGTTAACCTCTCCAAGCTTTCCACCCCGTAGCTGACAGGTATGTGTTGTAGGTCTTGACAGCCGACCGTCATAGCTGCCTGTCTGGCTGCCTGCAGGAGTGTGACAGAACAGCACACTGCATCTGTCTCAGCTCAGATGAGGACATGATGCCTCTTGAGCAGTCATCTGCACGCCCATATGTAGAGACACAAACCCATATTACTCCACTTGCACACATGCATGCTATGAGCACAAGATATGCGCAGGAATAAATTATAAAACACAGGCACGTTGCACCTTAAAGTGCAGGTGAGAGGCAAAAACGGTCGAAGATGTAATACATAATGCATTACCATTTGTCTTTTTTTGCGTGCAGCTTTACGGTAATTTATAGAGGCAGGCATCTATTTATATTTTATCATCTTGCCAATACTCTGCTTAAAGATCAGTCCTTGGGCTTTGCAACGCTCCTCCCTTTGACAGCTAAATATGGTATAAGTATTTTGACCTGGCCAACCTGCAAAGGGGTGACGTAGCTTCTTTGTTAAGGATTCTTTCAATGCTCTTCTCCTCTCTGTCAAAACACATTAGTGTGTCTTTGTACAATATTGGCAAAACAATCAATTGGGTTTCAGAATTCTATCAGGGTGCCAGGGTGCTCTGAAATGTCACAATGTGTGAAAGAGACACTGAATGGATATTAATTAGAGGTCAGGAGAGGTGTCGCGCTCAGACCTCAAACTCTCAAATTTTTACTTTCTCTGCAATGTCATGCCAAGGTGTCATGCCATCAGTGTGCTAGGAAGAGGAGACAGAGGTGCCACTGTGCCTCCATCGGTCACTCAGTGTGATAGTCCTGATGTCAGACAGGCCTATTTCTTGGCATGGGCAAACAATGCAGTCGCCTGCAGCGCCACCAGCTGGAGAGGGCATGAGACTGGAGGAAGGAAAAAGTTATTGATGGCTCTGGCACCACGTATAAATAAACCAACACTCACACTACTTTCCTTACTCAGTTTTGTCCCACTTGCTTTAAAAGAGCAGTTTGTGAAATCTCCTTTGCTGCATTGGGTTTAACTGCCTGGATGTTGTTAGAAGGAGTGAAATCAGCAGTACATTGTATACAATAACACACACACTTGCTACAGTTAATTTTCAAAATACAACATACTCTAGAATCGCATAAAAAGAGGCTGTTCAAATTAAATCTGAAACCAGTTGGCTAGAATTTGTGCAAGGTTGTGAGGTAGTTTCAATCAAATAACGTGTAATATCTGTAATTTTATGCCAGGCACTGTTTGACATGTTAAACTCAATTAATGCTTAAACAGCGGGTCATAGAACAGTTGGTAACATGGCATGGCAGTTTTATCCATGGACTTTGTGTGCAACTTATTTTACTGTTTTAGCTGTCTTGTCAGCCACACAACCACAAGACTTGGTTGAGGGCAGAGACTATGACGCTTTGGCTCAGCTTCAAAACAGAACCATAATATTGCAGTTCAGTGCAGTTATTCCCCACGGTGAGCCAGCACCGCCAGAAAATACATCTGACTACGCCTCAGTCTGTGATGGTGCGGCTAAAGCATGCCTTTTCAGACCAGTGGAAATAGGGTAAAAACGTTCAGAAATGGCTCCCTCAAGACTCCTATCTTCATTGTGTCCTCTATATTCTTGATCTTCAAACAATTTCAGGCTTGAACTTACTCTCTTTTCTTATCAAATGTCCAACCGGTTTTCAAATAACTAAATCCATTACTTTTGTTTCATGTGATTGGTTTCACAGAGCTGGTCTCACTTTCTGCCTCTCTGCCCACTGTTTCCACTCCTGTTAGTCTCTCCATCATTCACTGTCTGTCTATCCACCCTTTCCACTTGACTATTTGTCCTTTCTGTGACCTGGGCCTGTGTGGCAGGAAGGGAGAAGGGCTCCAAGCTGCCATGGAGATTGGTTCATGACCTAGGCATGGCAGAGCTGATCAGCTTATAAGCCCTCATTCGCAAAATCTAGACAAAAAGTCAGGATGGGAGCGATCCTTCCAGCTTCTCTTGCCCTCGACACACCAAGACAACCTCAAAGAACTAGTAGACTTTCTGGTCAAACACTTGCACGAGTGGCAATAACTAACATTTGTCTTCCAAAGAACATCACGGAAAAACAAGACAAACTACCATACCATGGTCAGGGCACTGTGGATCTGTATAAACTGTGTCAGTATATGCTTGTGTAATGGGTGTCATTCATGTATAGATGAGAGAGACTCATATTTGGTGTTTTAGTTTAGTGGCTCGTTCTCTCTAATTTTATCGCTGAAACATGACACAGCCATTCATACATGCAGTATGTTACGTTGCATTAGGCAGTTAAAATTGTCAGCAAACACTAATTTGTATTTGCATTCATTGAGTTTACACATGAGCCTTTCTCTAAATCAGTTGAGCCCCAAGTCATTGTATCTTCTCTGCCATGACTTGACTAGAGCTTGTGTAACATTTTATCCTGTTTGTGTTTCAGGTACCAGGACATGAGAAGACAAATTGGCTTTGAAATCAGGGATATGTGGTACAATCTAGGTAATTTAACCAGCTCCTTGTTGTCAGTATTGTTCACTTTCACTTTTTTTTATGAATTCAAGATTAGTACAACGTCAGCAATTGACACGTTAAAGTGTTGTTTTCTCAATTTCTGTTTATGATTATCTGCCAGCTAAGTACCCTTGCACTCATTACAAGTCATCCCAGCAGAGCAGCAGCTAAATATAGACAATCACAATGTGTTAATTAGCTTTATGTTGTGTGATGACAGCAGTCAAGTCTCAATGGAATGAGGTTGTAGTTGTATTGGGGTCTTAGATTTGAGCACCTGTGCCTCCCTTAAAGTCTTCTCATTGTAATCTACACCATCTGATCCCTTTAATTAGCGCTTTCCACCAGATTAGATTGACTCATTCACAGGGTTTTTAATAAGCCCCTTGTTCTTTTTTTACCTGAGGTGTTTGGTTTGAAGTTATTTACCGCGTGACAGTCATGTAAGAGTCTGATGAGAGGAGACTTGATAAACATGGGGGGAGGCAGATTTCTTTTTTGTTTGCAACAGCTACTTTTAAATCTACAAATGAGTTGTGTAGTATACTGTGCATTTATATGTAAATGTCCTTTTTTTCCCCTCTAAGGGCCCCACAAGATAAAATTCATTCCAGAGATGGTGGGTCCTATCCTGGAGATGACGCTAGTCCCTGAGATCGAGTTGCGAAAGGCCACCATCGCCATCTTCTTTGACATGATGCAGTGCGAGTTCCACTTCACGTGCAGCTTCCAGCGGGTGCGTCCTCTGCAAAATGACAAAACAAAAGGACTTCTTGAAGAGTAGTGGGTGTTTGTGTGGGAATCTGAGGAGGAGTAAACAGTACAGAGGGATAGTCCGTCTGAGAAAACGTTTCATAGCCACAAACTTACTTCAGTATGATTTTGTTGTGCTGTGATTATAAACAGTTACGGCGAGTGTAACTTAATGTTATGCCCCGTTACGGTGCAAAATGAAGCCTTTCTGCATGAGGAAATCTGTTTGGCTACAGCTGTTCTGCCATACGATGTCTCAGACAGTTTTCAGCTTTGTAATGTTTATGTGGGCTCCCAAAGTATGTGATGCTTATTGTACTTGTATCAAATTGTAAAGTAACACAATATCTTCCAAAATGTCTCAGCTGTCTGGTAGTTTAACCAACATCCCTCTCTTGAGGAAGGGAGCACTGCTAATTAAGTCAATGTGTCACTCAGGATCTGGCTCATTGGAGGTGAATGTCACTTTCTTACTCTTTCCCTTTAGTGAAATGTGATGAATTTAACTTTGGCCTGACCCCTTTTTTATGCTGTAAGCCAGTAATATTCCCTTTACTGGGTCTCTCTTTCTCCATGGGTGATGTAAATCCTTGGTTTACCAGAGAGCAGCATTTGTAGCTTTTCTTACTTGGCTTCTCCTCTTCTGTATTGTTAGCAAATCAAGAAGTCAGTGAAAATTGGTTTGTTTCAGCACAATAAAAACCTGTTTTTTTTTATAAAGTTGCTACGTACAACTATCAGAGAAATAAGGCCCATGTATCACTGCCAGAAGCTACAGCAACAACAAAGCAAAAGTAAAGGGGATATGTCCCATGGATGCAGCCTTGTTCTGTGTCTTTCTTCTAACCAAATTTCTACAGATAAAGAAACGCTTTAATGATAAACAGAAAATACCAGCTCACAAGCAGCTGGGCTGCACGAGAAGGACGATTAAAGTGGATGCACAGATCTCCTCAGCCGAGCCTTGATGCAGAGAGAGACAGCGAGAGTGAGACAGGGAGATGGCGTTAATGAATTGAAAAATTAGCTACACTGATTATTTACGCCTGCTCTGTCTAATTGCAGTTTGAGAACGAGATCATCACCAAGCTGGATCACGAGGTGGAGGGGGGCCGCGGAGACGAGCAGTACAAAGTTCTCTTTCAGAAAATGTAAGTGCTGATTAATGGGCAGGATTACGCCTGAGCTTCTCACAAGTTAGATAATGCTAATTGCAACATAGCACTCCTCAAAATAATCACAGTCGGCTGATGATCACACAACTTCTCAGCACAGCTTGCCACTGTGATATTTGCTTTCCACAGTTGGATGCTAACTCTGCTTTAATGGGCAAAAAAAGGAATATTTCCCCCAGATACTTAGTGGCAAAAGTTTGACATTTTAAACTGTCGAAGAATCTCTTATACGTGCTTCACATTATATGTTTTCCTCTCTGCCCCTGGCTTCTCTTCCTCCACACTTCCTCCACACGTACACACAAAACGCCACTGCATACCTCCACTCCAAACAAACACAAAAAACACACTTCAGTTTACTGGAGCACTGCAGGAAGCACAAGTACCTGGCCAAGACGGGGGAGAACTTTGTCACTCTGGTGGTTCGCCTGCTGGAGAGGTTGCTGGACTACAGGACCATCATGCACGACGAGAACAAAGAAAACCGCATGAGTTGCACCGTCAACGTGCTCGTAAGATGGTTTCTTTTCTCAGTTTCTGGATACACACAAGCGCATTAATGGGTCATATTCGTTTGTTGTCTCCTGGTATCTATAGTAACAATTTAGATATGATGCTAAAGGCTTTGAGAGTCTGGAAATTGTTGGTTTAGGTACCTTGAAAGTTGAATTTTACTAAAAGCTGTATGAACCCTGTATAAATCACTCTAACAATAGTTATCAACAAGGTCTATATTATCAACACCTAGGCGTTCTTCATTGGCTATTGTTGTCAATAAAGTGACCATACTGACATGCAACTACCTGCAGACAAGAAACAATAACAACCACTTCCACGTGTCACAGTGCATTAAGATGTTATCACAGAGCAGCTCACCTGAAACACCTCTCCTCTGTGATGCGACATTTCATCTGGGAGCACCGAAATGTCAATTTGGTCTCATGTGACTATTGGCATTGAACTACAGGCCTATGGCCTCTATTCAGCATTTACCCGAGTCATGTTCTGTCAGCGCTGTGCCAGGTTGTGTAAAATGTAAGCTTTCAGTTTCAGCCAGGAGAGCCAACTTACTTTTCTTTAGTGGATACTTTGTATGCCTGCTGCAAGCCAAGGCCTTGTTATTTATCCATATTTTAAGAAAATTAATTCGTCACTCTGCCAAAATATGGTTCTTCTTAAAATATTAAAAGATAATCCACAATCCAGTGATCTCTAGAGTTCTGCAGTGTAAGCATGATACACTGAACCTTTTGTAAACAATATAATAGCATTGTTGTTTTAATGGTCTGTCACTTTCCTTCCTGTAGAACTTTTACAAGGAGATAGACAGAGAGGAGATGTACATCAGGTAAGACAAAGTCATTTCCAGCCTTGTGACTGTTCACATTTCTTTCCAAGCATTTTACACACACCACTAAGGTACATTACATACAGTAATTTAAGAGACCCAGTGCTGTGACATTCACTTTAGCTAAGTTTTTACCTGCCAAAAACTAAATTATGTACTTTTCCTCCCAGGTGTATGTCCCCAAATATTTGATTTTGTTAAAATACGTTTCCATTTCAATGATTTCACCAGTCAGAGTTTTCCATCTGTCTGTCAAGCGATATTTTAGGTAATAGAGGCTGTCAAGACGCATCAGTTTAGCTGAGTTAACTTTCTGTCTGTTGTTAGAGTGTGAAAAGCCCACCCAGACGTGACCCATAAATCATTGCTATTTCCTGCCAGGTACCTGTATAAGCTGTGTGACCTCCACAAAGAGTGCGACAACTACACTGAGGCTGCCTACACTCTGCTGCTACACGCCAAACTGCTCAAGGTGAACAGACACGATACCTACAACAAATAGTTACACAAGAAATGCTCTCTACAATACTTCAAACAAACAGATAGATAGATCACAGAACCCAAATACCCTGTTAGCTATTGTCAGGCAGATGACATTTAACCTCAGGCATCAAACAAGAGTGTAACTGTCAATTTGAATGTGTACAGGATTTAGCGAGATAGGGCCACATCCCTTTAATCCCACCGTGGCATGAGATGGCTGCTAAGAGGGCAGAATTGCTGAGCAGCGTCTTTTTCACCTTGCGTAGTCGATGCAAATCCCGGCAGTATCTGATCTTTCCTGGGAAAAAAAAAGCTAAGACATAGTTTAAAGCAGATGAAAAAGCAGCAGCAGCCACCTGAGGTGCTTTGCGATAAAGGTGTACTTTTACTGTCCTCCTTGTCAAATGGAAATGAAAAATCCTCTCCTGTAAATCACATGGCTCAGTCCAAGGCACCTCTGGTTGAAGATTTCTACCACACTTTTAGTACAATTATATCCTAAATTAGTTACATAAATATTTATAAGCTATCATGAAGCATTTCTTTTAACATCACACCTATCTGTTAATGTATGCCTGCACTAGGCCTCGAAAGTTTTTATCTCTGCCTAAAATATACCTCAGCCACACACAGCGCTTCTCACACAAAGAGCTGCAGTGTCTATTCCCAGTCGAGGTTTGGTATACCCTGAATTTGAAGTTGTTCCTCTCTGCCTTTTATCCAAAATGGTTGCACCCAACATCTCATCTGTATTTGCATAAATAGCTGGCTGCTTCAGCCTTTGTACAGGTCCCGACAGGGGAGAGCAGGCTGTGACTGAATCACATTTTCCTCGCTGAACAGTCACAGTAGCATTTTGCAGGAGTTGTTTTTGTGATTATTATTTTAATTCTGCTCATCTCACAGCAGCTGTGCCATTCCTGACCATAGCATACCTTCCAAGAGGGATTCACTATTATATTGTGAAAATTGGTTAATTTTGTTCCACAGCGTCTGAATAAATCCTTTCTTCTCCAATAAGCTGTATGTAATCTTTAAAAGTCACTGTCCTCCTTTTGTATCCACACACAGGCACGTGTAAACAAGCTTGAGGATGAATGATATATGCATAATTGTGCATCCACCAGCAGTTATAGAGTAACTGGCTACTGTTGTGATAATTAATCATCCAGTACCTGCAGTAGTATTATAATGGTTGATGAATTTACAACACTTTGTTTATTGTCAGACATTTATCAGCACTTTAGTTCTATCGAAGCAGGGTCACCAGCCATCCATGAATAAACAGGGATCCTTTCTACCATGTAAGTGCTGCAGTCCAGCTGTAAAGAATCAATATCCTGATCCAAAGCCTCCCAGCATCCCTCTTCATGCCACAGCAACAATGTGCAGAGCAATTACTTTTTCACCCTTCTCCAGCGCAGGGTATGCAAATTCCTTAGCTTTGCTATTCAAATGTGGCCCTTACACAAAACTTGGTCAGATTTTCACAGGGATCTTATTTCTTCAGGTTACTCACAACACTACAGAATGCCAATTAAAACGGGCTCATAATGAATCAGTCCAGGCCGGGCGCGTAGGATTATGCTTCCTCGACACAGAGGCCAATCAGATTGTCCATCTCCCTGTTAGCCAAGCTGCTCTAGCCTGTCAGAAACCTCATTATTCTCCATGCTGGGTGAAGAAAAGGCACAACGGAGTACACGGTCAGCACAAAAGGATACCGCCGCAGTCTTGTTGTTGTTGCATCACTCTTCCTTGTCTTCTGATTTTGTCTTGTTTACAAAATCAAGCAGAATTTGTAATGAGTATGATTACTCTGCTGCATGACTCAATTGTATCTGATGTTTATTAGCATACGTGATGCTTCTCTCTGCTTCCCTACCTCCACTTCACTGGGCTAGCTTCCAGCGGGCTATCCTAGTGGAGCACTATTTTGGGTTGTGGGGATTCTTGTGCTCAATACTATAACGCTATGTATTGCACTGACGCTCTCTCTGAGCCATCCAATATGTATCGACGCCTGTTTCATTGCCCTTGTCTCAGGTTTCCATCTTTCCCTGCCAGAGTTCAGGGCAGCTTAAAAAAAAAATTAGACATCAATCTCACCCATTTGCATTGGCTATAACTCAGTGATTGATTTCTTGTCACACGTTCCCCTTTTGCTCTGTATTGTATTGCACAGTCTTGACCCCGATGCTAACTTGTCCTCTGTAGTGGTCCGACGAGCAATGCGCAGCCCACCTGACCCAGAGAGACGGCTACCAGGCCTCCACTCAAGGACAGCTTAAGGACCAGCTCTACCAGCAGATTATCAATTACTTCGACAAGGGCAAGGTAAGAGAAGCACACGCATTCTGGTGGTCATAATCATGATAAATCCTGGACTCTGAGGATGCTATTTTTAGATGCTGTTATCTCTGTTAAATACCTCTTCTGGCATGAGAAGGCAGGTTTTGAAGAAGAGCTGCAGAATGGATGTTTTATATTCCTTTTCTACAGAATGGGATTGTAAATAATCCTACAATATATAATCTTTGTCTTTTTTCCTCCATACCACTTCAGCGACATACTTGAATGCCACCGTGTTGTGATGTGAATAGCAGGTCGTTCATATGTGCGTCACATTGTGAAAATGTTCTAGTTGCATAGGACCTGGTAACTGTGCTATTCTTCTATGCTCTTTATATTATATTCCAGGGGAGAAAAATGTTTTTCAGCCTGTAAGCTAAGCCTGGAATGGATCTGCAGGACTGCAGCCAGAGCTTCTCAGAGATGATGTCCCAAGGCTTTGCATGTGTCATCAGTGTTGGGGTGCAGCCGCCACTCTCTCTAGCCAGCTGTCATTCAGCAGAATATGGCCAGGGAGACAACAAATTGAAAGAGCCTTGGCTAAACATACGCACACAAACACACCACAGTGATCGGGAAGTGTTACAGTGGCTGTAAGAATAATCAACACTCCAGGGAGGGGGGGTGTCAACTGAGGACAGTTTCTAAGAGTGTCATCGGAGTCATCCAAAAAGCAGTCCCAGATGGTCCCCCACCGCTCTCACTGATGGCAGGTTCTAAGTAGCAGCCTGGACTCGGTCCACCTCCTGCCTGGCCCAGATCAGTTCAGCCCAATCTAGTCTGTCAGGAAGCCACTCAGAAGCCTTTCAACATGTTCAAGTGGCTCCCATCTATCTGTGACACCACTCCACTGCATTGGATGAGTCTCGAGGGGAAATGCATAACTATGATAAATGTGCTTCTCCCAAGAGGATTCCATCTGATGTTTAGTGTTTTAAATCAAAGATAAAATACTAAAGAATACTGACACATCTTGATGATTCATTTACTACCTGTCTCTGTTTATGTGCCCAATAGATGTGGGAGGAGGCAATCATTTTGGGAAAGGAACTGGCTGAACAGTACGAGAATGAAATGTTTGACTTTGAGCAGCTTAGCGCATCCTTGGTAAGTAATGTTATTTTTTTGTTTAACTTGAATGTCATAAATGGATTCATGTCGGCACACTAATACTATTCCAAAATGATAAATTTAGAGCAACTTAATTATTTTTAAGCTAAGTTAAGTTTTTAAGAGACAGAAAGAAGACTGTGATGTGTTTATTTCATTTATTTAACCAGGAAAGCCTCAATGAGATGAAAATCACCTTTTTCTGTTGTTCTGGCCAAGATAGGCCACAACAACATAAATGAGACGACACAAAACACGTCACAAGATCAGAATTAACCAATGTTGTTTGTAAAATTTGCAAATAAATCATACGATTTATTCATCATCAATAAGGATCATACAAAGGAAAGAGTTAAAATGTTTTCCATGACACTGAAGCTTACCATTCTATCTAACAGCGGAAGCAAGCCCAGTTCTATGAGAACATAGTGAAGGTCATCCGGCCCAAACCAGACTACTTTGCCGTAGGCTATTATGGCATGGGGTTCCCCTCCTTTCTACGCGTGAGTACTCACATACACTCACAACATGCATCCCCCCGCAACTCTCAGCACACATAGCTGATAGTAGCGCGTGGGTGAGCCGCTTGTCAAAGCAGATGATTTACCAGTGCTTACTTAGTTCTCAGCCGTAGACGTCAATACATATGTGTTTCACACATCTCGCTCCCACAGGCTTTGGTTGTTTTGGCGGGACACACTTTTTCAACATCCCACCTGGTCTGACTTTCACATACTTACTCACTCACAGGAAAGAAACTGTGAATCACAGCAGCTGTTCCATGTGTGGGCTATAGAGTAGATCCAGAATAATGTGCTGGACTGATGCCCTTTAGTGTGGGAAAGTGGGTCTCTTGGACAAAAGTAGAGAGCTGTGAAATAAAAACAATCTCCGTCTCTCCCACCTAGCCTCCGCCTCTCTCATTCATGGTCTATCTCCCAGCTCCTTTAGCCTTTTTCCTTTCTATGTATCTATTATCTGCCTGTTTTTAGCTTTAGATTTTATCAGTCACTCTGGCTGCTGGTCAGTCCTAAAACTTCCCCCAAAATCCATGAGTGCAGCACATAGCTATAAAAAGCCCAGAAGACAATAAACAACCCAATCTTGTGTGTCCAATCAAAAGGCTGATCACGCTGCAAACACTGCCTTTAATTCCATCACCTGAACTTCAGCTGAACATCCCTTTCTCCGTGCCAAGGAGCGTGGTCTGCATCACAAGGTGTCCCATCACCGCCTGCACAACAAAGCTGTGCACCCAATACAAAGTTAAAGAAAGTGATATGGTCACATTGTAAATTGCTTTTGGTGGCTGCTGAGTCATGGGTTATAATCCAAAAACATTCAGGTCTACACTTGTTTCGAGCATTACTCCGAATGTTCTTGCAAGTGGTGGTATTGTACAGTGGAAGCCATCCTGATTTCTAAAATGACCACCATTAGTTGGCCATTGATCATTGTGAATATGAACACTTGATGAAACAGAATAATCAAGCCCATTTCTATTTATAACTCCTACCAAGTATACTTTATCTGTATTTCCCCTCTAAATGTCTTGGCTGGCCTTGTGCCAATCTGATCACAGCTTATCACAAATTTTGTAGTTTAAGAGGTGTTTGATATCCCCTCACTGGCCTTATTCAATGTCTAAGGTGCTACTGTGTGCATATCAGGCCTCTTTTGCTCTCTGCCTGTGGAGGGTGTCCTCTTCTGTCCACATATGAGTTTTTATTTACACAGAAAATTCAATTGATGTTAGGAATTTTTCTGTGTGATGCCGTGATGCATTCGGTTTAATGTTAGGTCAGAGATTTTTCCACATCTTGTTTATAAGAAGAAAACTGGCAGTCCTGTCGAGGGACTTTGTTTGCTTGTAATGTATTCCCTGTTCCAGCTGTTTTTAGGCTGTCATCTGGCGTGCTACTGAAGGTGTTGTTTTCCTGTCTGGGAGGAATTCAAGCCATTTTTTTAATCACATAAGCAACACACTAAATGGCTCAAAAGACCTCGCAGAATAAGATCATGTGAAACTCCAGTTTCAAGAACAGCGATCCCCTGATCATACCCTTTTCATTCTATTATGAAGAACAGCCATTTCACAAGGGTCTTTTGCTACTCTCTGGTCACCATGTGCCCCTCCTAACCCCTTTCATCTGGCAGGGCAGAAACTCCATTACAGACAGGGCAAGCTGCACTGGCCTAATCTAACTGGCTATTTAAACAGCCTTTGAAGACAGCTTTGAGTTCTTTTTTTCTCTCTTTTTTATTCTTTGGAGGCAGTTTGACCTTACCGTGTGCCGGGTTGCCTTTGCCAGTAGGAATCTGCACTTAATTTACCCATTTATTGTTTTGTCTTTTTAAATTGTGGCGTTCCTTAGGCTTCAGTAGATACAAGGTAGTGTACAAGCTGGTCTTGAATACTCAGGTCAGTAAATATTAGCCTCTATTGCAGCCTAGTTTTCCCCTAATTATTTTCCAGCAGTATTTATAAGCTTATTAAGTGTTGTTGAATGCAAAACAGATGTAAAGCATTTTATCCTGATAGAGAGCGGGTCATTGCTCTTGCGTTATGGCTCTTACATGGTCCTGCTATAAGATCTCTGAATTTGTACGCCCTCTTGACATATTTCATAATTATGTTGAAAGATTTCTGTGTGAGTACATGGGAAAGTGTTCAAGTATGTATTACTTATTAAGATAAATATGCAGCATAGCAGTGTCCTCAGGGAAAAGTCAGTTATGTGAGAAAATCAATACTCTGATAAACGCGATTTGTATCCACCCCTCCTCAAGAATTGATTTTATGCAAGAGTACTTAATTAAGCTGCTTATGATTTATTAGTTGTTAATATGGTTAGACACTAGAGACACTTGCTATTTGTAAAATGCTCTAGATTGTGTCCTTTGTTTAGATCTACAGACGCAACTAAGCCATTGGTGCTACTTATCTTTCTTTTCATGTAGTTCTGTGTAAAAACCCAGTGGTTTTTGTTTGTTACCATTAGTTGGTACTTTGAAAGATTTTTAAATTCTTCTGTTACTAGCAAAACAAACATTATATTTTATATAATATTCTGCCAATACAGGCATAGAAGATTTATCTGTATTTGTCATTATTTCAACTTTGAAAGTCACAGTACCTTGTCAAGAGGCTTTGAAGCATGACTTCAAGCCTCTATTGCATTTATTTGCTCGAGTTGCTTTTAGCTTTTACACAGGTTTAAGGTAGTCTCAGTATTTCAAAGACAGATTTCCTTTACAATTGTTTCTCTCACTTTACATCCTGTCGGCGTATTTCTTCTCCTGTCCCTTCTCTTCCTATAAATCCTAAACTTGACTTTATCCCTGCATTGAGTTTCCTGTGAGTGCTCAGCTTATAGAGCAGTTGAGGGTGTGTGAAAGTTGGTTTGAAATATGTATCCTAACACACCACATTCGGAGACGCTCAGATATGACCTGTCATGTTCTATCATACAAAATGTTCCTCAGGCAGACCCATGAGCACACTCAGGGAGATGAAGGAACGTTCCTGGCTCATACATTTTTAGGAGCACTCTGTGCACTCTTCTCATGTAACTTATTTTTGTTTTGGAATAAAACCAGATGACCTTTTTAATCAGTCTCTGTTCCTGTTAAATCCTGTCTGATTCTGTAGTTTTTACACTTTATCTGGGAAACTATCACTGCCAAGAGGGTGAAACATTGATATCTCATTGGTTTTCCCATTGTCCTTTTCCCCATATGTTGCAAATCTTCCAGTCTTTATGCAAGCATGTCCAAGGAGCTTAAATCCTGACCGTATGCGTTTCATTTGAGCTTGATAACATTGCAGCTTTATGAATTGTGGCTGCTTTGTCTCTTGGCTGTATGAAATTGCCTTTTTACCCACCAGCCAGAAATTAGTGATTTTCTTTTCCACAACTAGGTTTGAGGGCAATGAAAATGAGGATCGTGACATTGAGATTACTGTATACACGACCAGAATGCTCAACAACATAATGGGAAGCTGCGGTCCTCTTACGAATAAGCATACAATGTGCAGTGATGGAAAAAGATTAGATGTCCTTGACCAGATCTGAATGATTTAGAGAAAATATAGAAAGCAAATCTCACAGTTATTCACCACCTGAAAATTGCAGCAGTGTATTGTCAGGCAGATTTAGCGTATTCTTCAGTGTCTGGAAGAGATGACTCTGGAAATCAATGTGCTTTTGTCAACTTATCTATCAAAGCAAATTTGAAAATGGCCCTGGGCATATTTCATGGTTGCAATTCCTTTAATTAATTGGGGAATTGAGATGTGTGCTGTGCATGAGCATTGGGCTTGCTGTGTGTGAGTTATTGTGCAATGATGGTCTATGAAAGAAAGAAGGAAATGTAAAAAATTCTGAGTAAGATCCTGACTTTCTAGCTGTGTTTTTATCTAATGTCCACGTGATGATGATGGTGAATGAAGCTAGTAATTCATAGTTACTCGTTTCTAGAAGAGATCATGCCGCTAAAAGGGTGTGAAGAGGGCCCATCCTCAGGTGCCAAGATCTCACTGCACTGATTTTGAAATTGGAAAGATGTCTGAACCATTACAGTGGCTTGAAGGCGACTTCATCAGTAGCTGTAGTTTGCAGCAGCCGTTTGTGAAAGAGCCCCTGGCAAAATGGTAGTAGCCATTTGCAGCCTGTCAGTTCACTAAAACAAAAGACCTCCCCGAGCAAGCCCACTCCCAACTCAGCTGGGAACGACTGCTCACTGAATCGGTGCCAAGAACTTTCTGTCACCTTCATTTCCAAGTATTAAATATGGAGATTATGATAATGTGTTTTAACCCAGCCACAGTACCGGGCCAAGTAAATTTACAAATCAAAGCTGCTCTCATCCATGTAACTTTCTTTTTAATATTACATGTTTGTCATTGTCCCATGTCTGTCCTTACAGCTATCACTGAATGAATTTCAGCTACTGGATCTAAACCTCTTGTGAAACGGTCTATGAAATGACACAGTACGCTGTCAGTACTGCCATATTCAGAAAACGGGGACAATGTACCTTATGTCTACATAATGTGTGCATATTAGCACCTGCTTGCATGATTGCGTGTCTGCCTTCATGTACATGTCCAAGGTACCACTGTTTTCTTTATTCTCCTTCAGAACAAAATGTTCATCTACCGTGGGAAGGAGTACGAGCGCAGAGAGGATTTCGAAGCACGTCTTCTCACACAGTTTCCCAACGCGGAGAAGATGAAGACGACCACACCACCCAGTGAGGACACAAAGTGTTCTTCTGGACAATGTATCCTCAGCACGAATCATCAATCATGATTCATTGCAGTGCAGCGGAAGATGTTTTTTTTACTTTTTGCTTTTTAGTTTATGTCAGAATAATTGTTCAAATTTCAACAGGTTGATTTTCATACATTTCTTTTGGTGCAGCCGCCATGTTGAATGCTGCCAGTCCACAAAATGAAAGGAAATGTGTGTTTTATACTCTACAAAGTGATGCATACATACAGAGTAATTGTAGGGCCGGGAGACATGGTTTAAATTAATATTAATATTAATATCATTCATAATACACTTTTTTTTCTCCAAAAATAGAGTATATTACAATGTGGTCAACGTCATGAAATTCATGTCAAATGCAATTAACTTTCACACAAAATGCTTCATGCATGAAACAAAACTTCAATAACTTATTCGGTTAGTTTTTAATTACAATTTGCTAAAAATCATTGATTTGGGTAATAGAATTTTGCAAAACGATAGGACAGTAAGGTTGTATTTTACAATTTGATTTCATCGACAATAATACTGAATGATCACCAGGTCCTAATTAATTGTATTTCATTCATTTAAGTTCAGCAGTTTCATTTATTTCCTTGATGTTTCTGCTGAAGACATCCAGTGTTTCACGGTGAAACCCATCCTAGACCTGCCTGCCAAGTTCCAGAACAAGCCCGTCTCTGAACAAATAGTGAGGTAAGCAGGATATCCCCACACCACACACATTAATTTCTTTACAATTACAGAGTGTGTTACTCAAAGTCACACAGCATGCGTTTCAATCCAACAAGCCCAATTTACTTTCCCCAGTCACTCAAAAACAATTTAGAGAGCTTGTGATGACACGCAAAAGTGCGTTAGCATTTTTTAAGAGTGTAGTGCATTGAGGACTGCTGTGGTGAAAGTGATTTAAATTTGGATGTAAATGTGTGTCTGTGTAGAATAAACAACGGGTTGACCTTGTCGTTTTCGTGGTTATTAACTTGAACCAACCATCTGCCATTAGTCACTGTGCCAAGTACAACATTGCTTCTCTGGCATCATTAATACCTTTGTGTGGTGCACCGGGACCACAGCAAACAGCGGGCCCCTACACTCCCACTTGTTTGCCCAATCTGTACGCCAGCCATCACCCACTGCATCACTCAGCTGTGCAAATTCACTTTGATATGCCACCCCAACGCATCAATGGACATAATTAAAAGAAGACATTTACTTGGAAAACCTTTAGGCAAATATACCTGCGCACTGATCTTATCACAGGTCTGCACCATTGGTCACATCCCCCCTGCAGCAGCCTGTTGGCTTATTTGCTAACTGTGTCTGATTGGAATATGTAACTCTGTTAATAGCCTAGATTAGACAGCCGTGTTTAGAGAGTGATAAAGGACTGTTCCACACCAACTGTCTGTCCGTCTCTCTTTCTTTGCCAACTCTCTTACTTTCTCCAGCTCTCACTGTGCTTTTCCAGGTTCTCTCTCTCTCTCTCTCTCTCTCTCTCTCTCTCTCTCTCTCTCTCTCTCTCTCTCTCTCTCTCTCTGTCCCACTGTACCCAGTCTCTCTGTTTTTTCTCATTTATTCTCTCATTCAGTGCAAAAGATCAACAGTGCATAGCAATGGGACAGAGCTGTTTGAGCCAAAGGGTCTCAAGCAGCAGGCAGAGCACACCCCCTTTCTAACCTTGCTTTCTCCAGACCATGCTACGGCATCATCTCTAGCCCACCAGCTAATGGCATGTAAAAGGATTAATTGGGATAGCGCAGCTGATTTAAAGCTGCTTTATTAATCTTTTTAATAGATCAGAAGCTCAGAGGCTCAGTTTTTTAGGTTAATGCCACGCTTTCTCAGCTAATTTGGGAATGGGTCTCATCGTGTTCATTAAATAGTGTGTTGCCCTTTGTGACCAAGCACAGAAGGGAACATCTGATTGTCTGTATAATATAAATGGTTCAAGTAACTAGTAAGACCTGAGCCCAATTTCTCTGTTCATTAGCAAAACATTAACTAACATAAAAAAATTCAAAAGCCCTGCACACACTAACTACAAACATAAAAGGGCAGTGGTTTTGGAACGGCACTGATTCCTTTCATATTTTATTCAGAATTGTTTGCTAATAAAGGAAAACCATGCTCTTCAAACCATATGGCATTGTTTTAGGAATGGGAAATGCAATATGCTGTGCGAGGGTAATAGAGCTAGTACTCATTTCCCCAGGAGAGTGTGAATGGATTTCTGTCACAAGAGAGACCGATAGAAAGATGGAAAAAAGAGCAAGTAATGCGTCTATGTGGGGGACCATGTATGTGCCCAGGCAGCTGCTCCCACAGCCACGATTTAACACCATCATTTTCCTAGTGTGAAAAGTCTATTAACCTGATTAGGCAAAGTTCATCCCTGCTAGTGGTGTGCCTCTGTTTCATATGCTGCAGCTTCTCGACATGTCTGACATGTTGGACTAACTTCAGGGGCTGCCAGTGATGTAGGTGACCCAGATATGAATTTATTTACCATGTAGATGAGGCCATTCCTTAGGCAGCTAGTCAAAACCAACATGCTAAATGCAGCAGTTCCTGGCAGGGCTAGCCTGGAGGGGGCCTGTCCTGTGCTTGACCTGAAGCAAAGCAATCAACCTTTGAATCAAGCTGTAGATTGCCCATAACCATTTTAATTTACTCAGGTGCTGATTTTCTCCCTCCCCAGCTTCTACACAGTAAATGAAGTCCATAAATTCCAGTATTCCAGGCCAGTGAGGAAGGGTGAGAAGGACCCCGACAACGAGTTTGCGGTAATTACTGTCTTTTTTTTTTAGCTTGTCCATTTAATTATTTTAAGGGGTTTTATGTATTATTTGTTAACATTAGAAATCATGAGCATAATTTCATGCTCTTTTAAATGAAAAATTGATTAAGCCAGTTTGAATTCCTAAAAATAACTAAAGGCTACTTGGAATTGGAGTATAATATAGAACATTTTAGCTTCTACAGGGCATGTATGTATGCATTCTAGGACCCAACAGTAGGTTTTAGAAATAGGTCCCAGGCTGCAACTAGCCACCTACTTTTGTTTGCCAAAGCTGACAAAATAGCTGCTGAATTTTAATAATTTATTCTTGGAGTGAGAATGGATCTGTGTATTTATATCCCATGCTTTAGTTTTGACAAATGATACCTAGAATAGGTAAACATATATTACATAACAAGGATTTCTTTTTTCTCACTGTCTCTCACTCACACACACTCACAGATAAACCACAGACACACACACAGAGAGAATAATGATCTCCAAGCCTGATCAATTATTTTGTTTTTCATTTATTTATTTATGTGACTCAAGACCATGATGACGTGGTATGGAGCACAAACAGAACATACAATAATAACTAAATGATAGCACGCAGCATGTCTGAAGTACAACATGGGAAGGACATTCTTCAAAAAGGCACCTAGTTTACAAATGTGTAATGTAAATTCTTACATTTAAACTGAATATGTTGTTGACAGTGATCCAAATCTGCTTGCCTAGTGCAACTATTACTGTCAAGTCCTCATTTATAGTACAACTTATGAATAGTGTGTTGTGCACACTTAATATCCAGGTTGCAAACGACAAGGACAACAAAATAAACCCATTCACGATTTCCTCTGTGTGTTTACTGTGGCATGATTTCAGCAGAGCAGGATGATGTATCTAACTCATCTTAGACTCTCTGTCCTGACAGAGAGGTGATGGATACCTATTGCTAGACATATTGTGTCTGTCAAACCTATTAAACATGTCAATATACACACCTCTTTGTAATTTGCCATCTTTCCAATGCCAGTCTTGTTTCAGTGTGGTTTGGCACAAAAACAGCAGCAAATGTGTGTGTTTAGAGTGCCTTGTCATGTCAGTTGATTTCTGCACTGTTCCCTTTTCAGAGTTCTGACTTTGTCATTTTGTCAACAGAACATGTGGATTGAGAGGACCACGTACGCAACGGCATACAAACTTCCTGGCATCCTACGCTGGTTTGAAGTCAAGTCAGTCTCCACAGTGAGTATGAAGGGCCTGTGTGCCAGGCAGGCCTCCTAATCAGATGAGGATCTGCAGCCTTGCTCAGAGGCAATCGATATGATTTGTCCACTTAAGCTGTATAGACAGCCGTGTGGACGCAGGCGTGCCACTCCCCAGACCAGCGACAGGGCACGTTCCCTCTCTGCCAGAGGGCCCGCATTGATTCACCAAACACTCCTTGAAGCCTGTGTCCACTGAAAATAGCTACACAGCACAAATATAACTAGAGGAGAGTTCAGAACTCACTCACTGTTGATTTTCCTGTAATAGAATTACCTGGATTGCTGTATTGAAAACCTGTTGATGAGTAGAAGGTCTGACTGCAACGAATGACTTTAGTGTTTACTGTAGCACTTGGAATGGGCACATGTCCCCTCCATCCCACTGAAACTGCATTAAAATTTCATTATTTGAGCTCTATTGCTTTGACTAATTAAATGCTGGTCTGGTGTCCCCATTTTGGGCTGAGTTTCTGTTTTCTGTTGGAAGAGGGCATGTGGAGAAATGAGTACAGTAATATATGTTGCAGCACAAGAGCAGGTTACAGTATCACTAAAGCCAAGACACCCGCCTCATCCCTTTAATGTGTCATTAGTTTGTCCCAAAACAAATGTACTACTTAGCGTAATTAGCCCGCCTAAGTATTCCGCAATCAATTACTCTTTATTTGTCGCTTTGATTAGTCACTTTCATGGCTGTGCTGGTGAAAGCTTTGGAAAGGGGCACTTCTGCTCCTCTTCTCTTGTTTAGCCAGGGTGTTTACTACAGTCTGCTCACTCTGCATTCATAGCCGTCAAATAGCACCACATGACACCCACACGCCACTCAGCTTGGGCATTTAGCTCACCACAATGATCCTTCTGGTCGCTACACCCTTCGCACAATCATTTCACTACCAAGATTTGATCCCCCTCAATTCCTGAGTCCATGGAGTGAAGTGTTATTCTCTGTTGCCACACTAATTCAAAGTAGAGGCCTCTTCCTTCAGGCTGGGTTGGAACATACTGTCAGGGAGCAGCTTGCCCTCCAGATGAGCCAGGGAGAGGCCAGGTCCCCGAGGTCAGACTCTCTATTTAAGGCTTAATGACTGGGCTGAGATTCACCAAGCTAAAGCCGACCATCTGACAATGCTTTTTATCAAGCTGGCCTGAGACTTACCGGCACAGATTGGAGATTTGTCTCCCTGGCACAACATCTTTATTTTTTTGGCTGGGGTCTAAATCTGACATTTACTCAAAAATCCACTCATGTTTCTTCTAAATTCTTACTAGCAAGCTGCAAGGAGGTGATAGTTTTTCATCCAAAGTAATGAGCTTGCCCCCACGTGGAATTATTTCCAAGTATTTTATTCATCTTTTCTCAGAATTGCCAATCATATGTTGTTGATATGGGAATTGAAATTCCCCTACGTCAACGCACTATCCATCTTCATTTAAGCTGCAGGTTCATGTATGGGCGCAGTGAAAAATGATTCATTGCTTCTCTATCCTACATGATTTATATGTGTAGTTAGGGATTTCTAAGCCCATCTTCTAGTAACCTATCCCTAGTTGTTGAACACAAAATGTTTCCGCTTCATTGTTGGGTTACAGAGACAGTAGTGATGTACTGTGTGTGTGTGTGTGTATATATATTATATATACTGAAACAGGTGAAAAAGTGCTATTTTAATATTTGATGACGCCTTCACAGGAAGAGATCAGTCCACTGGAGAACGCCATGGAAACGATGCAGCTGACCAATGAGAAGATCAGCAGCATGGTGCAGAGGCATCTCAACGATTCCAACCTTCCCATCAATCCCCTCTCCATGCTGCTGAATGGGATTGTGGACCCAGCTGTCATGGGAGGTTTTACCAACTATGAGAAGGTAGTCAACATGAAAAAAGTTCTGGGTTTATTCAATCCCTGTATTTTCTCAACCTGTATACCTTTATGTCCACATCTCCATTTTTAGCTGCACTTTAACAGAAGCCTTAAAGGAATAATTTGATGTTTTGGGAAATATGGGAGACAGCCCGCTAAATATGAAGCTAGAGCCAGGAAACGGTTAGCTTAACATAAAGACCGAAAGCAGGGGGAAACAGCTAGCCTGCTACTCTCCTAAGGTAACAAAATCTGCTCATTACACACCTTACATAACTTCCTGGAGGCTTGTCATCACAGTGAGGTTGCCAGGCAATCAGCAGAGACTTTAGGCCAAGAAATAGTCCAGCACATAACTCCCTGTGACACACAACTTGTTGTTTTTACACTTCAGTTGATGTAAGGTTTAAACAAATGAGTAGATCTAGTGAGCCTTAGAGTTGCTGATAGGCAACTGAACAGAGCCAAGCTAGCCGTTTCCCCCCGTTTCCATTCTTTATGCTAAGCTAAGCTAACCTCCTGCAGCTCCAGCTTCATATCTAGCAGACAGACCTCACGTCTGTGAGTATGCTTTTTTCCCATAATGTTGAACTATTCTTTTAACACAAGATATTCTAACATATTTTATATTCCTGAAAAAGAAATGCTTGTGGTATATAATGCATATTACGGCTAATAAGGTATACAGTTCATCAATTTCTAATATATCAAACTATATTCAAAACTAATTCAGACAAACCAAATCTTTTCCCAGGTTTGATTTCATGCTGTGAAATCTAATCATAATGGCATGCATATTTCAAGTCCTAGAAGCTCTCATGTCATCAGCCTGAATAATTTTATCACTACACTTGTGACTACTCACTCACATATTGTTTGCCCCACAAAGTCATAGGTCATCATAAATGTGTTGTTTTTTTTTATGTGACCGTGTTTTTTTTTTTCTTTTGAAAGGCTCAACTCAATCTTCCTTGTATCCTGTTTTCCATCACATTTCTCACTGGTTTGTGAGCTGCACACTCTATTCACTGTAACACAATAGCGACTCATGTGGAAAGGGAAACTCTTTTTACCTCGCGCTTGATGATGAAAAAAAGTTATAGCCTGTTGGTTTCCCAGCATATATCACAACCTGGAATAGATTCATATTGGTCTTGTGAAACGGTGCAGTATGAGTCAGAGGAGGAGCGACGTGAATTCTTTGCCCTCAGGTCACTCCTTCATCTCAGTGAAATAGTGCAGGTGGTGGAGGAGAAACGGATGTCTTGACTAAATTTTTCTCATCTTAACAGCCGCCCCCCCCCCCAATGCTTTCCCCCTTGACTTGTCAGTGTTTTTTTCTCCCGTTTCTCATTTTTTTTATATCACAAACTCTCCACATTTCATATTATTCCTTTCGTCTTCCCCTGAACTTACTCCTCCTTTTCCTCCCTTCACACAAACTTACTTACTCCAGTATCTCTTCTCCTTCTTCTCCAGGCCTTCTTCAATGATAAGTACATGCAGGAACACCCAGAGGACCTTGAGAAGATAGAGAAACTGAAGGACCTTATCGCCTGGCAGGTAAGACTGAAGCTCAGAATGGCCTGCATAGGATCATGGCAAAGCATCATACTGTAGTGTAAAGCATCAGTCTGTCTGCCAAAGATGTCAGGGTTCAAGGGAAAGTGTCACGACTTGCTTATCATAAATGACATGCTTGTTTGCTTTAAAAGATGACATATTTCATCATATTCCATGGTATTTCTTTTTCCATAGCGCATGTGAAGAGCAGAGAAAGGCATAGCCTACAGGCAGCCAACATACTGAGCATGATTAGATGGTATGGATGAGCATTAGAGGCATGAAAATGTGAATTCATACCACTTGGCCTTTCAGCATAATATCTCAATTTGCATGAATCTGCTTAGGGCTATACATTTAGCCTTTCAGGTGCTGAAACCGTAGTGGCCTTATATGTAAGTTACTATGGTGTTAATTTAAGGAGTTTATTAAAGGAATCAGCACCAGAAATTTGGGAGCCATGCACCACCCGGTAGACACCAGGCAGTGTGACATCTGGAAGTCCTTCATATACACAGTAGAGAGTTTGAATGCTGAAGGATACTTGTTCTGTTCTGTATATTGTGGCATTTATACCTGAAATGCTGTCACCTTACTAAAGCGCTGCTGTTGCAAAAAAGAAAAGTCACTAGTCTGAAGGTTACAGCTGAAAATATAATATCGTTTGAAGATCTTGTGAGAGCACTGCCAAGAGTGTCCAATGACAGTAACTGAGGGGAGCGGGGGGAAAGTGTGTTAAAGAGTTCAGTGGAGATAATAGCGAGGGAGAGTGCTGAAGTAAACATTCTGAAGTTAGGGAGGATGCTCCATTGCGTGAAGAGACAACGAGAGATCAGCATTGGCGGTTTTGCGAGCACTGCACCCTCACTGAGCCTGAAGGAAGTGCACACACAGCAGACAAGAAATGCATGTACACACACATTGTTGGAATACATCACAGCACGTGCTGTTTAACAGCTTATTATGAATCTCAACTGATCTTTAGCTCATTTGTGGCTCATCTTTGATTTATAAACTCCTGGCTGTCTTTGCTTTCTAGACCAATAACAAAAACTTCATCCCTTCAGGATTTTAGAAAGCTGCACTGTGGGTTTTCTGTTTTGTTTTGCTTCTTTTGTTACTCTCTCTTAACTGTTTAGCTCTGAACTAAGGGTCATTTTAATACTCAGGAAGTCATGGTTTCCTGCCTTATGGTTCACCCAGGAATTGAGCACAGATACAAGGAGTTTTTCTGTCTGCTTCCTATCGCTAGTTGCAAGGAAGAAAGCAGTTAATTGAATTTGAAATAGTTGTTCCCCTCTCCGTTGTTGTAAAATAGGTCAACTTTGTGCTCTGCATGTCTGGTGGAACTGTAGAACTCCTCCAGATCTGAAAGTTAGACTCTTGTTTTTGTGAAACCTTTTGTCTTTATAAAGCACGGTGATTCACACAGAAATGTGCCTGCCTATTGTGTTCTTGTTTGGTCTTCCAGCTTGATTTCATTCGTGATGCTGCTAATATAGTTATTTGCCGTTTTTTATAATTACTATTTTCTATATGGTTGTAAACTATACTCGGTTTTCCATATTCATTTTTTGAAGACATTCAAATTGTGGGGAAATGTAGGATATCACTGACTGAAGTAGAATTTGACAAAGCAGGTGAGGGTAACCTAAAATTAAACGTGTCACTACTTCATTACTCCTGGAAAGAAGTGAATATCACAGCAACATTATATCTGACAAGGTTGGAGTGTGCAACTAGATTTTACCTTTAACACCTATCAGTTATTTTTATATCCATCTCGAAGCAAAGGCACTGAACAATAATGTGAGTAAGACAAAGCCCTGTTTCAAAGCTTTGTGTTGCTGCCTATGTGATGCTCAGATGTGAAAGAGCCAAATCCATTTCAGCATCAGTTTGAGATTTAAGATGGACTGAAATAGTGTTAGAAATCACACTGCAATTTTGAAATGATGCTCCACCCACAATCCACAGTACTAATTAGCAGGAGCTGACTGGGGTGGACACAACAGTCAAAGTGTTTGAAGGCACGGTGGTAGGTATATTCCATAAGCACAAAAAGACACGATTGAAGTTGTTCATCACAGCAACATGTCCTAGAGAAAGCAGATATATGTTTGCCGAGCCCACGCCAAACATACACGCAGGGAACTTTTAAAGAGATGACTAAGGCAGAGTTGTTGATTTGAAATGGCATCAGCTGTCTCCTTGCCAGAGCCAGCATGCTTGTTTATCTCGCGTCTTGAATCTGTCTAAATGAGACAAATGAAGGCGAGCCTGCTCCAGTGAACAAACTAAACGGTTCGAAATGAGCCAGTGTGCACTGTTATTCTGAAATACCCATTGTCCTCGTCTAGTAATTAGAGAGGAAATGAGCAACTGGAAATCAGGAAATTAGGTATTGTAAAAAGCTCCCTGGCAAATACAAAGTGGGTGTTTTCTGTAATGTTTCTGGTTATAATTAGCAAATGCTCTAGACAGATGCCTAGATTAGTACCCAAAACCTCTCACTGCAACATGATCCACTCTATTAAAAGTTGTTAAGGGTAGCTGAGTGATTAATAAATTGAATCACAGACCTAAGGGGGGCATTTTCACCAGGGCATCAACAGCATATTCACGTGTATATAAACAGAATCTTTCAGTGACAAGTTTTCTTTATGGTGTCTTTTGGTTAATGTTTTTGCTTGTGCTTTTGGTCCCTTCATCTCATATAGTCTGTCTGCTTATTAGTCTGTCTGACTCACCACTGGCTGTGTACGTCTCTGAGACCTTTACAGCCTTCATGAAAGGTCTTAATATGTCATCATAGACTTAATACCAGGCACTTCAAAGGCAACATGGCTGTCCCAGCACCCTAGGGTGTGGCGCATAAGTCTGCTCACTGTGCATTAGAGAAGGATAGAGTGACAGGGTTCAGCTAAGAACACTAGGCTCTGAAAGACACTGCTGATATTAAAACAGCAATGCCATTTCTTTTGTACTTCTTGTCAGCTTATAATACTGGCATTCGCCTGGTTTCTTTTGTAATCACTGTATGTCTACAAAGTGCAGCTTGAAAGCTGAATGTTTAGTTCAAAGGTTGTGGTTTGCATGGAAATATGATGCGAGAATGTCAACCCTGCATTTATGTTTATATGTTCATAAACTTTCATGGGTTCATTAATTATTATATATATATATAATTTTTCCACATTTCAGGCTGCAGTAAATTATTTTCGACCACTAGGGGGAACAAAAACTCTGAAACAACCTCACAGAAACCATTGAGCATCTGTGGCTTACCATCACCTATATGTCATTTTTTTTCATGGTGTCTTTTGGCACTAGTTGTACATAATTGGCAGCTATCCAGCTAATTGAATGATTGGCTGGTTGAATCAGTGGCATAGAAAAATGTGTTGCATGTTCAACTCGATTTAAAAGCCACTCATTTACTACATGGCACATTGCTGTTTTGTGCTGGGAAGGTAACACATGGCACAAGGCTTGTCTCACCTTGTTTGCTAGCTGTGAAGTTTTATACGAAAGGTGATTGGTTAGAGCGGTGATACTCAACCACTGGTATTGCCACATGTGTTTGTCATTATCAGGAAAGAAAGCCCAAAGTGTGATAGTGCGCTTTTTGGCATTTTTTTATTTGCTGTATCTGGCCATTTCTTTCAATATTTGCTTTTAAAGCTGGCACTGTAACTGTTGCTGTGACATGTGGCCTTGATGCCTGCTAGGAGGACTAAACAAAACCGCTGGCGTTGCTTCACTTTCCCAAGTAGCATTTCAGTATCTCACAGATTTCCTATCTGGCACTCCAACTTTTCTCTCTTCTCCTACGAAGGCATGGCTTTCATAGACTGCGAAGGCTTAACCGAGCATTGTTAAATGAGACGCTCTGGTGTACGGAGGATTTCCTGTTTGCGTCACCAGCGTCACAAAGCACTGCTCCTGTCGCCTAGCAACCTTGACAGCTGCAGAGGTTTTTAAGACCCCTTGTTATTTTAACATTTGTATCGTTAGCTATTCGAGGGAGCTGAAACCAAACACTTACATTTAAAAGTGTAATCCTGCTCGGCTGCTGTTGACAGTACGTTTGGGGACAGCATATTCTCTTGCGCACAATGAATCTTGGGATAGGTTGGGCCACCAAACTCATGCAGCTGTGATGCATTCAGTTGTTCAAATGCAGCCTTCGAAAGATGCAGCCTCTGAACTGAGACACAGCTAGTGTGTGCTATTTTTTGCAGTATGCATTGTTACTCTTTGTAAGCTAACCTTCTGAGTGGAGTCTATGCTGGGTTTTTATAAATGTAAATAAAGTAATATGTCTGATATCCCAAATCATAAACCTGCTGCCTCTGTAAGACTGCTGGAGAGGAATAAAAACTTTTTTTTTAAGTTGGTACATGTAATTAAACTACTGAACGTGTGTGTGTGTGTGTGTGTGTGTGTGTGTGTGGCAACCTTCAGCCTAAGTGTCTTCCACGATGAGCTTATCTCTGTGCAGCCACCAAGCAGAATTCTGTTGCCATGCCGCCACTCAGTCGCATTCAATCATCCTGAGGTCTATAAAAAGATGTGGGTATCCTGGGAGATGTGAATCTTACCTCAGCTTTCACTCTCCCTGTTTTTTTTCTCCCTGTTTCTGTCTTTTTCGCCTCGCAGCACTTCGTCCCTCTGACATCTCTCCCTCTCCTTTCTCTTACCCTTAACCTCTTTTCCTCCTGCCTCTCCTTTCCTTTCCTTCACCTTTTCTCTCTCAGCCTCCTGCTCTCCTCCCCTCTCTCCTCCAAGAGGTCCCGGTGGTGATGATGAAGGTGCTCAATATCAGGGGAAATCCTTGCAGGGTGTCTGTAGCCTTCTCTCATTTATCTTTCTCTGCCAGAGCTTTGGTTTTGTGGAGCACACCACAGCACAGTAACTAACGTTCAGTGAGTGAAATATCCTCAATTTTGGACACTATGATACATGCTCAGTATCTCTTTTCAAGCTGATCTGCTCACTGTGTGCTTCTCCAATCATAGGATGCTGTTTAATGTATTAATGTAGTCTTATACATATGGTTGAGATGCTGAGGGTGATTTTTCAATTAGTAACATTGTAGATGCGTGTTTCTGCATTTGTATTTTTTCTCTCCGTGTTAATGAGCCCACCACATGTTGAAACGTGTGTAAATAAAACATGTACCGTTTGAGATCATTACAAAAGGTTGCATCACGAAACTGAATTGGTGTTGTGTGCCAGCTGAGTGAAGCCGGTTCTTTCTGTAGCCTGCTGTGGAGGGGTCGTTTGCCCTCAGAGGAAAGGAAGAAAGGCGAGCAGTCTCTAGGGAATCGGAGTTTAGCACACACACCGTCTTCTCTTTACTGGCCCACCTATACCACACACTTCTTTGTGCTCTGAGCTGTTTCTTTGTTCCATTTGCTCAGGGCTTAGGTGAATTTGTTAGCCGTAAAAGCTACTGTACTTAAGATGAGGCAGAAGATGCACTCTGCAGTTTAGTGTTGTCCTTGTTTTTCAAATGTGCAAATGCACCACTCTGACTGGGACCGATTAATATAAACGTTTGAATTAAATCCCCTCTAATGTGGTTTATTTTTTTTGTTTTTTTTTTCTTATTCATAAGCATAAAAGCATAAGCTGCTTTCCTTTCACCTTTCACAGTATTTCTCACTTATAACAGTGAGACAGTCAGGGACTATTTTTACAGTTGCTATGGGAAAGAAAAGGTCTATTACCACAGCTGACTGTAACATCTTTGCTGATTCCTCGTGAGTTATTGTGCAGTTTTACAATGCCTTTCCACAGTCAAAGATGGCATGTAGCATTGAAACACCAGGTTCTGAAAAAATAACAACCTGTGATTTCAACCAGGAGAAGAAAAATATATCACTCAAATGCTGGCTCCCCAAGGGATGACGCTTCCTCCTCTTGCCAGATTTAGTCAGCAGAGCTTGCTGACACTGACTGTGGCACTGGGGTTTCCTAATTACTAGTTTTCAGCAGTTTCAGTCTCTCCCTTGCTCTTGCTCTCTCTCTCTCTCTCTCTCCTTCTACCTGAGCTGCCTCTGTTATGTGTTGAGATGTTGCTATTCACCAGCTGCCTACAGTGTGCTGGAAAGGGTTCTTTATTTGCGTCAGAGGTGGAGACGAAAACATCCATCACATGCAGTACATGCCTATACATGTAGTCTGTCTATGCTTTCTCATTGCCTTGTTTAATACACCTTTGTTATGTGTTGATGTTGGTAGTGGGAGGCAGGGGGAGGGAGTGTCATGGCAACAGCTTTCTCTAATACAGTCTACTTCCACCTGGATATGGTTGCAGCGATATTTCCTCTTTGTGCAAACAGACACACTCAGACTGATGTACAGTCACTGCTTGTGCTGAGTATGCACAGCCAAAGGGCCAAAGGTCATGTGCATTAAATTGGATGCATGTGGCGAGACAATAGGGTATTCCTCTGATGAATGAAGAACTGACATGTAGCTAGCCTCTCATCTCTCCACGGTATGTTGGATGAAGGTTTTCTCACACTATTGTTTTGCCCCGCCAGGTCCCGCACCTCGCCGAAGGTGTTCGCATCCATGGAGAGAAGGTCACAGAGGCGCTGAGGCCTTTCCACGACCGCTTGGAGGCCTGCTTCAAGCAACTGCGGGAGAAGGTGGAGAAACAGTATGGAGTGAAGGCCCTGGTAAGCTTTTGCCTGTTTGAGACCTTTCTGTTACATGAAAAGTGCTTTGTAGCTCAGTGTGGTCATTTTTAGCAGGCACTAATGGAATCTGCAGCTGTTTCTTTAATTTCTTCTTCTTAATTTCTAGGCAATGGACATGTAACATATACTGTTTGTAACATGCCAATATGTTATTTTATACCTTTCAGAAATCAATTATGAAGGAATTGTTTTTGTATGGTTGGTGTGGTTAGAAGTACACACACAGAAAAACATCTATCATCCCAAATGTTTTATGAGAAGATTTAAAGATTTGGTTGTTTGTTTGTTTGTTTTTTTTGCCTGCTTTAAAGTTACAGGACACTTGATTTAGAATCATGTTGCTTCCATATCTATCTGTAGGAATAAATGTGATGTATTGTAAAAAGCATTTAAAGTTACATAAAACATCAAATAACTACTAAAATTCATCACAGATTATTCTCACCAAAGTCCAGACGCCGGGACGGTATGGGCGCTACAATTAGATGCAAATAAAATCAAGATGGCCACGGAAACAATGAAGCCACGTGGCATAGGTTGCTACGGCAACACACAAACATGGCACACAGTGTAAAGGTAACTGAGGAGAGCCGTGTTCCGTATTTGGATCTACTTTCCTGTGTGAGGAAGCACTGCCAAACCCAGTGTCTGATTCAGGACATAAAGATGGTAACATTTAGGAAAACAAACAACATAATTAAGACAACAGTTAACAGTATTTGATGACATTTCTAAAAGTTGATGGCAAGACCACAATCATTATTAACACGTTCTGTATTAAGCTACTAATTTCCAATTTTGGGTTTCCTGTACCTTTTACAGTAAGTCCTCCAAGTGCACTTAGAACTTGCTTAAATTACTTTTAGCTGAAGTCAGATCATGTGTAGTGGGATGCTGCTGGGGATTACCTCCCATCTCTCTCCTCCTTCACAGATTCAATTGTTTCTTGGCCAAGCTTTCTCCTCCATCTTGCTTGAGGTTAAAGGGGCCCTTGCTCAATTTAAAGGGAGAGCGTGGTGACCTTTCAAACGACAGAAAAGCCATCACTTTCCAGGGTGTGATAATAAGGTCATCCTATCATGTGTGATGGCCCCTTTCTTCGCTTGAAAAGACTCTTTAAATGCAGGAGGGTTCATTGTTAGAGCTACTGTTACATGATTTTTCTTCCAGCAGGTTCTTTACAGAAGAACAGAAATTAATAGTACCACCAGAGTTCTTTTTGTCTCTTTCCCTAACTTTATGTTCAATTATGTTGCTGCATTTGTAGCTCTATATTGTACATAGGCTTAGGATAATACTGGACATGACCTTCACCCTTACAGTTTCCCTGTCCCTCACACCAGTGTGTGGAATCCCATCCTGAATGTATATCTCCTGTTGTATCTCATAATATATATATAATGGACAATCACAAAAAGCTATAGATTGAACAGTTCAATAACGGCAAGGACATTTTGTCGCAGTATAAAATGAGCACTTTTTTTCCAGATAGCAAGGTATTGACAATTCATGCTACTGCCTGAATTTACATAGTATACAGCATCACTGCTAGCTAGCTTCCAACTGGAAGGCCATACACAGTATATTTGATAAATAAGGTGTGAAAGCCTTTCCCAAGGACAGAGTAGTGATGTCAGGAAAGGATGGGCTATAAAGTTCACACAAGAACATTTTAGTATTAAATTCTTTCTAAATAAAAGTATGAATGAACCTGTATTGTATATTGTGATTAACGTAAGCAGCCGCTACCATGGCAGAAAGCTGCTGAAACCAATGCAGTGCAAGTGTTTTAAGACTAAAGAAGTAGTGCTACACTCTAGACGCTCCAAACAATATGAAAATAGAAAACCAGTTATTTAAAGTTAGTGTCTGAGTAGTTTCAATTTGTCTTCAAATATGTCTTTGGGGTAATTTTTAACCACATTAGCGGTGAGCCTCAATGGATGGCAATGTCAGTCCACTACTTTGGTCCAGACTGAAATATGTCACAGCAACTGGATGAATTGCCATTCAATTTTGTCATGGAATTTCGTACATCCAAAACGATGAATCCTAATGAGTTTGGTGATGCCCTCACTTTTCCTCTAGTGCCACCATGAGGTTGACATTTCTGAAATGCCTCCACAACAATTGGATGGATTGCTGTGAAATCTGAATCTGTGAAAATCAGACATTTGTGTCCCCCTCATTGTGAATTGTATTTGGTGATCCCCTGACTTTCCATCTAGTGCTATTATCAACATTTTTATTTCTTTAATACTTTGGTTTATGAGTAAATACCTGAAAAACGAATGACATTCCCATCAGCCTCAGTTTTACTTTGAGTTTGGCGCTAATTAGCAAATGCTAGCATGGTAGCATACTGACATTAGCATTTAGCTCAAGCACTGCTGTAGTACAGCCTCTACTCTGAGCACATTCAGAGTACCTTAAACAAAAATAAAAATGCACAGATAACTTCAAAGCAGTCTTGACTAACTTTTAAGCTGAATTCTTTCCGTGTGTTTCTGTTTTTCTTTTACTCTACGGTGTCAGCCAACAGCAGACGAACGCCGGGGGCCTCGTCCTCACTCCATGGTGCGCTCCTTCACCATGCCCTCCTCCCAGAGGCCGCTGTCAGTGGCTTCAGTCACCTCTATCTCCTCTGAGAACTCTCCCTCCAGGCCTGGCTCAGATGGGTAACACCTGGTTTACAGTTCTTCAGCCCATAAAATACCATACGTCGTCCTTGGCTTTTGGTCATCCCATTTGAGCAGTTTAAAAATGGTTTTTGGATTACTGTCTTGTAATAATCCATCAGTCGTTATTTCGATAAGTCAGTGAGGCCTCATTGTACAGAGATTCCATTTTCATTTTCAACCTAACAGGATTTCTAAGGATGTGCTTATGCAATTTTTGAAAAATGAACTACGCTTTTTTGTTGAGTTCATGAAGACTGTGTACTCATCATATAAAAGATAAGTCCTTACCAACTTTATTTTGAAAATATGAATAATACTAAGATTCATGCTACTATTTCAGTTATTCCCAGTTAATAGTTTTTTCACGTAGTACCTCAGCATTACTCTTGCATGCAGTGTATTATATAAAGTTCAAGGTTTATTGAAGGCTGTATTAAAAGATAAGTACATACAGAGCACGGTGAGACTTTGTCCTGCATCCCAAGCCAGTAAAAGATTGATAAAACTACCTCAAATGCACAGACAAGGAAGGAGATTCAGCACTGTTTGAATGGACCATTATCATATTCTCTTTATTTCAGTTTTGCCCTGGAGCCTCTCCTGCCAAAGAAGCTGCACACCAAGTCTCAGGACAAGCTGGACCGGGATGAGCCCGAGAGGGATCGCAAAGAGAAAAAGAAGGAGAAGAGGAACAGTAAGCACCAGGAGATCTTCGACAAAGAGATGAAGACCACAGAGATCCCTCTGCAGCCCACTGAAGCTGTCATTCTGTCAGAGACGGTATTGAAAAAGTGACCTGTATAAGAAATGAGTTCACCTATGTTTCAACCTTTCCCGTCACTCCTTTCCTTTTGCTATTTTTTCCTTTTCCCTTGCTTTCCCAAACCATTCTGTATTCTCCTGCTCTCCTTCTTTTCTTTTCTCTCTTGTACTCTGTCCTATCCTGTAAATGAAAATTTGCTGGGGATGTTCATGGTTCACGAAGAACAAAGTAGGGGTCATGTTAAATGCAGAAGTGAGAGAATTTAATATGTGCATGTACTGAACAAAATCCTATGTATGTTGTTCATTCTGTCCAGCACATTCATATTATGGTATACAATTAGCGTTGTATCTCTAGCAGGGACTTAACCCTTTTCACTTGGTCTTTATTGTCTTCTCTCCCTAATCGTCTACCTTCTCCACATCACGTGGCTCACATTTCTGCCCCCCACCCCACCCCCACACTCTACATATCTTTATCTCCCCCCTCTCTATGCTGTGCTCATGTCCCTCTTTACCACAACTGTGTCCATTACATCCGAGATGTATCACTGTGTTCTGCATACCCAGTGGGAATGCTCCCTGGTTAACGGCATTAAGATAAGGGTAGGAATGGGATCCAAAAGAGGCCCCTGGCAGTGGTGGAGCCGTCTGGCAGGAGCCTGCTGCCTCAGGGGTCAAGGGTAGAGCACCTAGGGGTCTCTGGTAGTTTTCAAGCACTTGTAGGCTATAATTATGTATAGTTTTAGTTCGCACAGATCAAGAAAAATAGCTTTTTCACCCTCAGTACAAATGTGTGTTTTGTTTTTTAGTGTTCTGGGGGGGAAAAATTACATCCCTGAATGAAGTGCATTGTTATTTTCAGTGTCTCCCTTGTGGCTGACTGTTTGAGTTTGGCCAATTACAAAGTTGTTTGTTAATGTAGCCTACAGTGTGGAATAGCCCTTTTCATATTCAAATCCCAGCCATAATATAGCTGGGAGGACACAGGCTTGCATGCAAACAATGATTTGGAACCACAAATAAGATATTGCAACCCAACAAGCACATTTATCCAAATGGTTTCTCCTTTAGGAATACAAATGGCCGACTTAATATGTGCGTGGATACACACACAACAGTCCCAAATGAGATGTGAAACTAATTTTATTTAAATGATCTTTTATCGATTTTCTGTTACATTTTATTATAGACTCAACTCATTTATCAGACAGTACATTTTGTTCTCAGTTCTGTTTTATTGACTTGCTGTGTAATTTAGATTGTTTTACTTTGAGCACTCAGTAATGACTCAATCCTTTTCTTTGTTCGTGTGTGATCACTCAGATCAGCCCCCTGCGGCCTCAGAGACCAAGGAGTCAAGTTCTCAACCAGGTTGGAGACCGTCGCCTCTCCGTGTCCCCTGGACCCCCTTCTTCTTCCTCCAACTCCTCCTCCTCCTCCTCAGGACCCCCACCCATCACACCCAGGAGCAAACTCTCCTTTAGCCTCACTGTTTCCAGTAAGAGTAATCTTACTTTACTCTCAAACACACGCTCATTTAGGTTGTATCATCTTTGGACTTGGAGCCTCCACAATCTCTGTAGGCCCTCTCTTCCTCCCTCTGACTTTGTTTTGCCTCGTGCATCACTGTTACCACATGCCGTAATACACGTGATGATGTTCAGTTTGATCTAAAACATAGCGCTATGTGTCATATTAGCTACACCTCTTTAAATGGCAATGCAAATCATAAGTGTCAGCACCACACATTTACCTCTAAACTTGTCTCTTTGTCACTGGGCTGTCTGCTAACACCAGGATCACACATAATGGGCTCAAGGGGCTCATCAAGGATGTTCATTAGCAAGAGAGAGTCTACTGTTGCTGCTTCAAAATTCTAATTCTTTGCATTGTGATATGCACGCTACTTCAAATTCACATGCATTGCTTCCTCTCTTAGAGGCTTTGAAATGAAACATTGTACCTGATGAGAAATGCTGAGATGCAAGATGAGATGTTTGATCCCAGCATCTTTAAGTCACAGAGTTCTTGTATAATAGTCTACATTTTGTAGCGACTCAAAAGAAGCACCCCATCAATATAGTATTTCACTTCTATGAAGTCAGGAGACGTGTTTTGAAAGAGGGGAATGGTCAAACTCAATGCAAAAGAGGTAAAAGATATCCTGACTTTTAGTTGATTGTATTGGTCAAGCTCCAAAAACAATGGATGCTACACTTTTTTTTATTTATTTATTTAACAGGGACCATGCACAATAAAAAAATAAATAAAAGCAAATATTCATTTGTAGTCCCTGACTCTCTCCACTCCACTTAGTGCAACTCTAATAGCATCTTTTTTTTAGATCCTCCCTGCCTGGTAAATACTAAAGTCTTTCAAATGACATGCCATCAGTTTGTAACAGAGGCTTTCCATTATAAATTTGTGGTAACACTTAACTTTAACCCCCCATTATTATTATAAAGAAACGTTTATTAAATGTTTATAGTGCTTAAAAATGCTTAATATGGGGGTTAAAGTATATTTGTAGTGTCAAAGCCAAGATAACCCTAATGACATCATCAGGGTTGAGTATTAAAGTTCATACTTGACCTTGGAAATAATATTTTTACAAAAAACCTTATAAAACTGAGTAGTACTCCCCATGAGTTCCCCTTTAAGTGTGTGCAGGAATTTTGCTGTTAAATTTCGTCTCTCATTTTCTTCTTGTTTCTTTAAAACATACAATTAGTCTTAATGATAGGGAATTCACCAGAAATAGGTTATGTGATCTATTTTGGGTCCCAGCTGTACTGTTTAACAAATACCCATGTAGTTTGATGATGAATGTGAGCTGATGAGCGCCCTCTTACACAGATCTGGAGCTGAACGGGATGGGCTTCTCTGACAAAGGTGAAACCCCTCCTCCGCTGCCTGTGAAAGGCAGCATGGCTGATTATGGCAACCTGCTAGATAATCAAGACTTGACGAGTCCCTCGACGCCTCCACCACCCCCGCCACATCAAAGGGTAGGTGTTTTAATTAGGACTGAGAGGAGCTCCTTAATGATGCATGACACGCACTTGACATTAGGGTCAACCTCCTCCACTATCCTATGCCTGTGTGCGTGCATGCATGTTTCACACTCACAATTGTGCTTGTACTGCATTTGTGTGTCATTTTTGTAATGTGTGTCACAGAAGAGTGCAGGCATCAGTAAGTTAGCAGCAAAGGCCTACACCCGCCTGTCCACCCCGCTGTTATTTATACTTGTTCCCCCCAGCCAGCCCGACGCTCAGACGTGATTGATTGGATGATTACTTTACCTCTCACATCCATCAGGAGCTCTCCCGCTGTTAATCAGCGGCTCGTCTCTCCACACTCACCGACGTCTGCGCTTGCCATCCTCTCGCCTTGCCACTCCGTTAACTAATTTTATTCATCCACTGTCACGGCCCGTGGACAGGTAGTAAAACGGAGCCTCTGCACACAGTGTGGCAGCAGGCTGACAGTAGCGTAGTGAGAGCAGATGTTCAGAGACAGAGTGACAGCCGCTCTTCATTTACAGTTCTTGATGGAGGCAGAGGTGAGGTCATTGACAAGCATTACTCCTTGTCTGTTGCCTCTGTTGTGAACTCAGGTGTCTTGGGAATGGATTTAGTTGTCTGTTGTTGTGCCAGGATCAGGCTACATGATATCAGCCCAAACATGGTGATAATGGAAGGCAACCAGATTCTTGCTCTAGAAAGTCTGTCTCTAGCCCCTCCTGTTCAATCAGTTATCAAGAGATTAAGATATGATTAGTTGAGATTTAACGTGTAGTCTGACAAACATGTAGTCTGACAATTTAAGGCATAGTTGCCATCTTAAAAGACAGAAATGTTGTGTATGCTGATCCTGGCATTAGTCCCTGTATTAACCGACCTGTCAATCAGTTTGGGAGTAATAGCAGCTTAAAATCCCTTTTTGAATTTTAGTGGGAAGCCAAGTTGTCCTTATTTGAGAAAATGGCCATTTCAAGGTTACTGTTCTGTCTGTTTGCAGCACATTCCACCTCCTCTGCCCAGCAAGACCCCTCCTCCACCTCCTCCCAAGACCACCAGGAAACAGGCCTCCATCGATTCAGGAATTGTACAGTGAACAAAGATGCTGACAGTAGGACCAAACAGCACACTGACAACAAAACAAAAACAACATCAACAGTAACCGCTCCTCCTCCAAAAAAAGCGGTTGTTTTTACCCACACATTCCTCGCTCCCTGTCCCAGCTTGACAAGATGAATACCTCACTGTATCCCGCCCCTTATCATTTCTTTTTTTTCCTTTTCTTGTTTGCCTTCAGTTTGACGATGATTCTGCAACAGCGAGTATGTTGCACAGATCACTGAATTTATAGATGCTGTCTACCATGCCACTTCAAGACTTTATCAGGACATTGTGTTCAGACAGATAAGCTTGGACCAACAGCTTTCCAATACTGACCCACTCTCAAGTATATGAGAGCCCATAGCTCATTAAATAATAATTCTTCTCTTTTATTCATATTCCCACTATGTACAGAGGTTTGTATATATGATTTTATTTTATTCCTGGGTTTTTTTGTATGTGATTTGATCATGACTCTTTTTGTGACGTATCATTAGTTTACGTGGCATTTATATGAGACAAAAAAGGACTTGTAGGTTTTGAATTGACAGGGACTTTACAGAGTTGGTATGTGAGAACCTATCATGGATTTTATTGGAGTGCACATACAACTAACTCCTATCGCATTATCATTGTTCAGACCTTGTCCTAGATTGCTGTAACCTTGGATTTCAATAATATTGACTGTTCCCAATTCACTACTGACATGACTTCTGAATAAACTTTCAAATGTATGTATTTTTAAAAAAACGATGTCTGCCTCATTATTTTGGTCTACAGCGAGAGATTCCGAAAATAGATGCGAGTGTTTTCATATTTCTGAAATCCAAAACAAACTGGCAATCTGTACGCGTTTCCTCACTTCCACTGAACACTCGGTAACAGAGCTCTCTGCCTGCTTGATTGACAGCCATCACAACAGCCACTTCATTATCAACACACAGGCGTTTTTATACCGGGACGTGTTACGCCACGGAATGACTTCTATATAATCTCATTTACATAATGTGTCCGCTCACCAAGCGATCATTTCTCTTTTTCAAAGATGAAAGTGTGAATCTGGAATGTGGCCCATATGTGAAGAATAGTTTAGCAGCGTAGATGAGCCAACAAAAAGTGTCGGCTTTGTCCTGTCTTGAATTCTGCTTGTATAGAAACAGCTGAAGGTCATACTTAATTTCTTTATTAAAAGTGGTGGTCCCTTCACACTGCTGCAGCGTAATAGCACGTCATGTGACTAACTTAATCATTTTTTATGGGTTTGTTTAATTTTGTTGTTTGAAAATTATAGATTGGGTGTGATGGGACTCCCATCCAAGACACACAGGCTGACAAGTTTTTTTCTCAGCTTTTTATGCTTGATGGGTTTAATGTATTTTGACTCCAAATTAATGTTTGGCGTTTGAACCATTAAGTAAGTGTATAATTATCTTTTGTGCAGCAGCTTTAAATTGAATTACACTTTAATTAGTTTAAAGTGTAGTTTAGTAATATGTGCATTACTTTTGGTGTCGGAGGAATGACGTGTAATATAAAGTTCAGTGACGGTGATTGGGATTTGAGGCATACGGTTTTTTGGAAATATAGTCCTTAATCATTATGCCTTTTCATGCTGTATGTTAAAGTGAAGTGTTTCAGATACTTTAAACAATCAGCACAATCAGTTGTAATAATTGGAAGGAAATTTTGTGATTTTCACTATATTTTGTCTCTTACCAGTTTCCAGCTGTTAAAGCAGCTGTAAAATTGTGCCACTGAACCTTCATTTTCATCATTTGCACATTTAGTGAATCTATTTGCAGGCCCCGTTGTCTGTACCATAAAACCAGCTAGTGGGACCTTTTTTAAGTGTTTGCCCCAGGTGGCTCATATTCCTCTGCTCTCCTATTCTGCTGACACTTTGTGAGTGGGTGTCCGCCTGAGGAGAAATGCTCAAACTCTGTAGCATCTGTTGTTTGAAGGTGTTTTTTTTTTTTTACATTTCAAGAAAGTTGGGGATTATAAAGCTCTCTTGTCCTAATTAGGAAACCTGAATGACATATTTTCCCTTGGTGTTTTATTTGGGAAAAGCCGTCATAAGAGCCCACTTCTAATACTCAGCTCATGGGTGGTATTAACATATTTTGTCAGACTACAAAATGTCCCATTAACATGTTGGTAATTCACCCACTGTCAAAATGCAGAATTCAATGCGGTTTCTTAATTGCTCATCAATAAACCAAGTAAATCATTTTACGTGTGTATAATTCTCAGCAGAACCAATGTACTAAGGGGCTAGAATTAGTCAGGAAGGTGGTAAAGTTTTGAAAAATCATTATTATACAGAGTATAAATTGATACTCATCTGCAGTCTATTCCATTTCCTGTCATGCTTCCTGTACCAATCCCCCGAGCTCCCGCTTTCCTTATATGTGTGTATATAGACAAACAGTAAAATCCATGTTACCACGGCTGAATACAAGGTACAGTATGTGCACCATAGGACCTTCATTTGACCGTGTACTATCTGTCGAGATGACATATTGCTCTCCAAACACAGAAAGAAATGGAGTAAGTAATATTCAATAAATATGCAAGTTTTACTATCATACCAATGTTATTTTTTCTATCACGGTTTCCCTCTCTCAAGGCTTGACAACCTGACTCTCTCTAAGGACCATTACCCTTGCTACAGTGCAGTACAATGCTGTGCTTACAATAACAAAAACATGATGGTGTTCATTAAAGCCTTAGCTCAGTGCTAATGCGTGTTCAACCCACTACATGCTAACTTGAACATCAAAGTCTTTGAAGAATTTATGTTTTGTGTGAATAGCTAAGGAGTGTATAAGGTGCCACATGAGAAAAATGAAAGACCAATAATAGCCACTAACTAATCAACCACTCCTAATCACCAATCAATAGCTACAAGCCAAAGTATAGAGTGCTAGAGTGTTGGCCACTGCACTGCTAAACTATATGATGGCGGTTAACAAGCAGGTTATCATTATATAGTTATATATTGATTAGTTAAAGCATACATTTTCTGCATACGGTGCCTATAAAAAGTATTCAACTCCTGACTGACTTTCTTTATAATAATATTTTGCAATATTGAATCCCATTGGGTGTAAGTAGGATATTTTTTTGGTACTGGTTAAACGAAAAAGACTAGTATCAAAATATAAACAATTCTCTACAAATTGATCTCAAATTGAAAAAATATATACAACCCAAAATAATTGATAGGAAAATAACACGATGGCTCAGTAAGTCATGACAGTGAGCGCGCATGCACAATGCACACCGTGATGCCAGGTTGTGGCAACATCATGCTGTGTTTCTCTGCAGCCAGGAAGGTTTGTGAAGGTAGAAGGAACATAAATGCAGCAAATTACATAGAAATCCTTGAGGAAAACCTGCTGCAACCTGCAGGAGAAGCGTGATTTGGAAGATATAGATAATGACCCGAAACATTAAGACAAAGCTACACAGGAATGGCTTCAGAACAGCAATGCTAATGTCCTGGAGTTGCCAAGTCAGAGGCCAGACCACAATCCAATATATTTTTGGCAATATTAAACTTTATAGTAAACTTAATTTATATAGCTCTTTTCAGTAAAGCAGTCAAGTTGCAGTAAAGCCCTGAGGTCCCCATCCTCACAGGATAAACTGTTAAATGTGCCGAAATAGTGGGATAACAAGACAGAAAAACATAAGAGTGGAGTCTATCTGCATAGACTAAAGGCTGCAATTGCTGCCAAAAGCTACCACTACTAAATATGACCTGAGGGGGGTTAATACTTATGCAATCAATCACTTAGTTATTCATTTTTGTATTTTCAATTTTACAGATTTGTTTTCTCAGGCATTAAAAAGTTTTAGGTGATGAGTGTCGAAGCTTTATTACATCCACAGTGATTTAAAGTTGGAAACAAGTTGGGGGGGGGGGNGGTACCAGTACTTTTATACTCACTGTTACCTGCTTATTGGATTGCAATGATAAGTTCATTCTCTCCAACCATGAGGTGGAAATAAAAAGTTGGCATAATTCACTTATCAAGAATACCCAGTGCACACTCAATATCTAGCCTTACAATTGAAAAGGGATAAAGGGTGAAGCATTTCAGCAGTGGTAATATTACATAGTTAACTGGCAGCTACTTCAATAGGCTCTCAGTGATTTGTGCTCAGGCATTATGCTTCATCCTCTCTCTCCCCAAAGCATAGGGAAATGCATTGCTTAATTGAGAGGATTTCCAGAGGCTTTGTCGGGGGGGGGTGGGGTGGCTGTGAGCTAGCTCCTTCTCTCCAGGAGAAATGTATTTACAACACACTCTATCCCCATCTCATTTGTCATTTGAGCCTGGAATAATGTGTATATTTTCCTTCCCTCTTGACACACTTTCATTTGCTTGGAGGCTGCAAATGTGCACGCTTCTCTTTAAATGTCTCCTTCGCATAATGAAGGAGGACAACATTTCCATAAATCAATAGCCGTGCATATATCCAATCACAACTGTCTATGGGGTTTTCAAGGATTTTTTCCAAATGGAGACTCACCACAAGTATGCTAACATGGTTAGCAGTTACTTTTATGCTTTTAATGTGGCGGACACTCATAGAATACATAGCTTTTCAGGAGTTAGCTGTTCTGATATGCAGATTCCTTTTTGTTTGGGGTAGGGTTATTGTCTGCTGCTTAATAGCCAACATGAGACTAGAGACTAATATAGGTTAGGTTATGTGAACGTATGTTGTTTAGTATAAAATAATCTTCAAAAAACCTTGTGAATGTGTATGTCAGCATGCTACCATGCTCACAATGACAATGCAAACATACTAAAGTTAAGCAGGTGTATTGTGTACCATGTTCACCATCTTAGTTCAGTGTGTTAGCATGTAAACATTTGCTAATTAGCAGTGAACACAAATTACAGCTGCGGGTGAAGGGAATACCAGCCGTTTTGGAAGTATTTAGTCATAAACCAATGTAACATCTGTCCCAAATTTCATGGCAATCCATCAAATAGTTTCACTCAAAACTTTTCACAGTTTCACAGTTTGACAAAACTGTCAACCTGCTGGTGGCGCTAGACTTTCTAGATCTGGATGGCGAAGGCAGCAGTTGTTTGACGCAAATGTAAAAACTTTCTGGTGGCCTTAGTTGCATATCATGTAAATATGATGTCCTGCATTCCGATCCAGATTGAAAAAAAACATTATCATATGCCTTCCCCCTCTCTTTCTCCCTGTATTTACTGATGCTATTTATAGTTAACTGTCTTGTAAAGAAAATGCCATAAAATTAATCTTAAAAGCAACATGGTAATTGCCTTTCTAAATGTCAACCTGTGTAGAAATGAAAAAGATTTGCATTTACATCACCCTTTGAAAACTAAATGTACAGTTGCCTGTTGTAGCTCCTTGTAAACAAACATGTAGCTTTACCAGCAGTCAATAGATGTCAACATGACAGTGGAGAGCTGCCACAGATAGTGTCATGCAGGAACCATAAGGCCTCTTTCTATCTCGCCAGAGTTGTCACTGAGTGGTTCAGTAAACTGACTGGATGAATTGTGTTCAATGACAGAGCAAACATCACTTGTGTGGTGAGAACAAGGCTTGTGTTATTTTACTTTATTGTGTGAGCATCTCCATTGCTCTCCAGAAATGTGAACTAAACATTGACATAGAGTCAATTCAACCGCTCGCCTCAACATCACTTCAGTGATTACTGAAGATTCTTTGTTTTCTTTATGAATCATTGAGGACATGATGCTGTAGAATTATTTCAGTTCTGGTCCTCATGTAGGACCTCAGGTTAGTGATACGATGGTACAGTCTCTGTTATGAGACTCTAAATTACAGCTGTCAATTGATTAGTCGTTCGACAGAAAATGTATCTGTAATCGAATTATTTTGATAATCGATTCGTGCTTGAAGTCATTTTTCAAGCAAAATTGCCAAACATTTGATGGTTCCATGTTCTCAAATGTGAGACTTTGCAGCATTTGCTTGTCTTAAAATATAGTAAATTGGTTCTCTTTGGATTTTGGACTGTTTGTTGGACAAAACAAGACATTTAATCATGGCCAAAATTTGTTGTTGGACCCTACTGAACACCCAGTACTTCAGAGCTGAAATGATTAGTGGAACTGGTTAGTAAACTCAATCTCTTTGGGTTTTAAACTGTTAGTCGGACAAAAACAAGCAAGTAAGTTGGGCGTTGGGGAATTGTGATGAGCATTTTTTAAAAATTATTTTGGAAATATATTCACACCAGCACAATACAACCTAAAATGATAGTGGTCGTAAAAGTAAAACACGGCCCTTTTACAAGACGAGGGCCACAAGGTTAGCACAATGGCCCCTGGAAAGTTGCCTGCTCTGCCCGTTTGGTGATCAGGCCTTGCATTCGATGACATCACCTTGGGCTCTCAGAAATGTCACTGTGAAGTTTCAGATGTCTTTAAAGTGACATGAGTAAAGTGTGAGATTTTGCTGATAGCAAACTGTCCTTTGAGCATGTTTCTAATCCATTGAAAGAGCTTATAGTAAACACCTGCACCGGTAGCTGTGAGCCAAGCCTTTGATTGAACACTTTAATGCTGTTTTTCTGTACTGCCTCCAACTTTACACACTCCAGACAGACACTCCATCACACTCTTATCCAGAGTGGCTGTCACAAGCGGCTCTTACAAGCACAGGGACTAGTCGACACTGGACTATAAAGCACAGGAGAACGGTTGGCATTTTAAATCTGAGCCTGTTAGTGCGCGCGTTGTTTTGTGCTGCATTCAGCACTAAATACAAAATGTACATTCAGTACACAGGCTTATTATCTTGGTTTGAGGGAGAGAGCCAAGTGGTGGTGATCTATATTAGCTGAGGCTATTATGAAGCACTGGCTTTTCCCAGGCAGTCGGTGAGACGTGTTGCTAGGAAACATACCTAGAGATTGGGGGTGGAGAACTGGTTTGATGAGGAAGGAGAGTTCCCAGCTACTTTCAGCTTCACATGGAAATAACTAAGAAGTGCCACAGGCATGCTTTCCCTATAGTAGAATATTGATTTGAGACGGTTAATTTACTCTTTGTAATTCAGTCTTTTTGATCTCATGTCTATATTTTTGAGCTGCTTCAGAAGTAGATCGGTGGATATTTTTCATAGATTCCCACCAATATGATGACAACCTCATAACTAAGACTCCACTGAGAGCAAAGAACTGTTTTCATTATAGTTCTGACTGTTAAATGGCATAATGTGATTCATTATCATACACCCACAGATGCTTGCATCTGACATTATAACACACTGGTATCTTGTTGACCTTTTCAGAGCAGAATATATTATATATATTATTATTGTAATATGAGAGATATTTCTAAAGTAGCAAGGTAAATTGAACACAATTAGTATTGGAGAACTGTAAAGTTAAGTTTTTGTTTCACTTTAAATTCTTAAGCCTCTATATTTCTTCAATTCTGGGTGATTAAAATCAATACTCTGATCAGATTCTGGATTTTGATATAGTTTGCCTCCCAGAGAGCTGCACAGCATGGCTGATAGATGGGTGTTGTGAAGACTTTTTGGTCTATTGAGTAACACTGAAGGGATCTTGTCCAAAGCAATGCTGCCCTCATCTGGACTTTACTGTCAGTGCATCCTGCCTGCCACATCACTCTGCCTGGATGAGTAATTACCAAAGTGACATAAACCTTTGGCTTGTGTATATATAATTTTAAGGTCAAATTAATAGTCTTGACACCATCAGCACCTTACAACATCAAATCATGTCCACAGTGTCTTTGCACCAGTGAATTGAAGCAGCAGTTATTTAATGGGTGATGGAATTTTAGAGTTGAAATATCTTTGCTTACAGTATCTCATTTCATGACTCTCCCTATGGCAAATTTCTGTATTTTAAAGAGCACACAAGGAAACAGCAGGGAGATTATATTTAACCTCTCTGCAGCTGATGGTGAGCTCAGCCGAGTGTGGTTTTGCCCCTAAAAGACCAGTAACATCCGATCTCTCCAAGGATATAATCAGGAACAGTGGTGTAAATCTGCCCAGCGGAGGAGAGAATTAAGCTAATGCAACCAGCAGCAGTGAAGCAGAAGGCCAGGCTGGTTGTATTTCTCCCTTGGTCAGCGTGCTGTCTGCAGGCCTGTCTCCTTAGCTCCTGGAGACAGACTGTCAGGGCCAAACAGTAATTGGTCAGAGGGGACTACACAGAGAGGAACGTCTAATTGCTAAGAAACATATTCTCCTCCTTGGGCCTCACAGGTAAACGAATACCTTGAGATATTTAACAATAGTTAAAATTGGAGTTGAGGCTATTGACCCAAACTTAAAGTCCCCCTCCACTCAAAAATATGTTTTGCTTTTTGCTACGTGACTTGGATGTTTGGACTTCACTGTGCAGAATGATGTATGTGCAGAGTTTGTTTTCACATTCTTCTGCTGAAGGGAGAACATTTCTCTGTGCTCACCTTACATCTGAGTTGAAGGCGTGTATGCACGAGATGATTTTGCGACATCGCAACTAGTTCGGAAGCCAATCGTGGTCCAATATGCATCTTACACAAGTGTGATGTGGGAACTTGAAGCCTCCAGTGCACACACACACACACACTGGGAAATTACTTTTCACTGAATTAGAAGGCATCTTGAGTACTGGTCGAATTGTTTAAATGAATGAGGGAGAAAGACTTAAGTGTAACTTTCTGAATTTTTAACTAGGTGATTGGAGTTTTTTGTTGAAAAACCATACCAGATGCAAATTATTTATTATTCCAAGCAGAATCCTTTTATATATCTTGAAACATGTCTGTAAGAGATCTTTAAATTAAAATCTATGTGTGTTTTAATTATGACACTCATTAGAAATATGTTGTTGGCGCTTCAACTTGAGCTCTTTATACAGAGTCCTTGCATTATGCAACGGCTAAATGTGGGTTTAGAATGCTGTACATTATATTCTTAACATCCATATAAGTCAAAAAATGACACAATGTGAAATTTAAAACATTTAATAAGAAAAGGAAGGAGATTGTTCTTTAAAAAATACCCTTTATTTGCCCCTTTAAACTCTTGAAATGGGTTGAGAAAAAGTGCAAAACTCAGCTAGAGATCCTATTATAAATGTTTCTTGTGGTGGATATGTCTTTGCCATCTTGAAGAATAAAGACCATCAAGTGTAGAAATGAAGGATGCTCCGAGGCCAGACAGTTCCTCTGCCTGCCAAGTTTCACATCGCAACGCTTCAAGTCCCTTTAATCTCCTGCACAGTCAGAGCTGCTGAGGAATTAACTTTCTGCAAAGTATTCAGCAAGACCAGCTTTTATTTTCACACATCACTCTGCATCTAGACTGAACATTAATTAGCACCCAAACTGTGTGGTCTGTTTTGCTTTGTTCGTCCACTGGAGGGAGACTCTGAGATGGACAAGGACCCCTGGCTATACAAAGGGATGATTTTGTTTACACAGTCAGAATTAATGACTTTATCTGGGCCTCCCATGATTTTATTGGCCTTAAGTGCATCTAATAGTCTGGTTATTACTTCACAGCAATAAACAGTTAGCAGATGTCTAACTCATACAGCCACATGGTTAAAGCCAGGGCTGTTTGCAGAAAACAAGCCTTATTAACTCTGAGGGTCTTTGTTGATTCCAGCGAGTATTTAGCTGTAATCCCAGAAGTAAAATGTGCTGATACATGAATGGAGAGGCAGCAGTATGGCTGATTTTGCCGTCACCTGCAGCAGTGCTTTACTCTGCTCTCAGCCTGCAGGGGCCTGCGGTGGTTCTGCCCTGCCTCTCTGACCCCACTGTGATTGACTTGATCTCCCAAAGAAAAGCTCCCATGACCTCAAAAACCTTGAGAAAATGGGATGAAGACAGACAAGGCAGAGCAACACTAGACCCCCCCCCCCCCCCACACACACACACACAGTCAGCATGTTTGAATTATTACTTTACAATGACATGGGGGCTTGAGGTTGCCATGTTGGGACACATTTGACATCTCTGGACTTAATCTGAAAGGGAAAAAGATAGGAAAACTGTGATTGATGACTGCTTCAGCACAATGATACTTCTGATTTCTGATGTCTATTTTTAATCAAACCCAATGCAAAAGAACTAACAGTGATGGGATGATCAAAAAAAAATCAAAAAGTCCTCATAGCAATTAAAAAAGTCTAAATAAAAAAATAACATATTAGATTTAAAAGGTATAATGATACCTCAGCAACACAAAACTCCCCTTTAGATTCTGAATGTTAAAGTGTCAGGGTGAGTTGAATTGTTTCAGAGTCACCTGTCCAGTCAGCAGTAATTAGCTGTACTGGGTGTTAGACACCTGACGGGTTGTGCTGTTCATCTAGGGGTTAAATGCCACTTCCCCCCCCGTGGAGTCCACTGCTTGCCACCGCTGTACAGCCTGTGGTCGGGACAACACCTTGGAGCCAAACAATTACATCAAGGTCATGGAGAGGAGGAATGTTCTGCCGATTAGTGCGGGAGTCCAATCTTCACGGGGGATGACTGCAGACCTGAACGCGGAGGCGACTTAATACATTCAAATCAAAATCTGACTTGTTATAGGTTCAGTTGTAAATTTTAATTTCAACCGTGTGAGCGTGAGCCCTAAACACGCCACAGAAAGAGCTTTAGGCCTAGATGTTCCAGGTCGCTGTGGAATATTAGCCTTAGGCGACTAAAGTAGACCTATCGCTGGGTTATTATCGTCTTTACCACTTTCTTCTCAGTCGACACTCGGACCATTTGCCTGCCAGAGGTCGGCTCTATAGAAACTACCAGGATTGGCATTGTCTCCCTGACCAAATTAATACAATTAGTGTTGGAGCAGATTCTTTTTTGTATGTGTTAAAAGCCCCTTAGTAGGAGCTCCATATCCTTAAAGTATATTAAATATAGACACGTTGGCCTGGTGTTTATTGCACTTTAACACTTTAAAGTTGAAGCAGCACGTTTACGGGATGCAGTAACTATTCTATTTTGTTCACATTATTTTAATCTCAGAACATTTCAGTTATTATGCCATAAAGGTTTACAAAAAACACTTTTTATTTAACTAATTCAAAAGTTGCGCGGTTGATATTTAATTTTTGTTTGTTATAAAATTCACAAAGGTTGCTGTAATAGAATGACATAATTACACATTAGACCGGTTTTCCTTGCAGGCCTGCTGGGGGTATTTTTTCCACGAGTCACTTGGTGACGGTAAACCTGCCGCACTTGTGAAGTGTTTATTACAAACGAATTTCTTTTAAGGTGGCTTTTTACAAACACATGCGGGTCTTCGCTGTTTGGGTTTGACACTGCAGAAAGTTCAACAGGTTCACACATGGTGACACCAGTGCGCAAAAACATGTGAATTATAATTAATTCTATTTTTATCAAGCTGCTACAAACCCTTGGTCTATTTATTGTTCATCAGTAGTGCCGATGAAATGTGTTTTTAGACATACATTTATAGGAAATTGACAGTGATCTGTTAGTGACAATTTCAGTATGTAAAAGAAAATGAGATATTTGCTTTTCATGCATGTGAGCGCTATAACCTGAGTCCAAATTAGACTTTGTAGTTTCAATCACTAGATCCTAACAATAAAGACCCTCAGAAATATATTTGGAGACCATAAGAGTTCAGGACAGATATTTATTCTGGTTACCTTCAATAGTTTATCACATTTAGCCTACTAAATGATATAGCGCCACTGTGTACTTGGCCGTAATTACGCAGTGGCAATAATTAGGCTAAAGTCACTAACGTTCCTCGATGAGAATGAAATGAAGCTCAGCATTGCAGCTAAAAGCAGTATCGGTGCTCATTGATAGGGAGATTGGGTCAATACAACAGCGCCGTAGCAGGACAGAAAAGAGGGGTGTGACTATCCCAAAAGTTTTCTTCAGTGGGCTACCTGTAGAGTCTCCGGGCGCTGCGCATAAATACTCCTCCCTCTGAGGATGAGTTCAGTCCTGAGGGAGAGACACAGAGACGAAATTAGGTTTTGGGAATCTGGTTAGGGCGGATTATGAACGCTTTTGGACACCAACCATCTAACCAGCAGACCAGCCCTATTCAGCACCACAGCGCCCAGGAGCTCCTGGACATGGCCGTGTACTGCGACAACTACGGTGTGTACCAACAGAACCTCCACCACCATCACCCTCAGAGGCCGCCGACGCACCCCTCCAGCTACGGCCTCGGAGAGTACACCTCGCCGTCCACGAACCCGTACCTATGGCTGAACGGACCCAGCATCAACTCCTCTCCTTATCTTCCCGGGAACAACGGCACGTCATATATCCAGTCTGGATACGGGTCGAACCAGAGGCAGTTCTTACCGCCTCCCACCGGGTTTGGTGGAGCAGACCTGGGCTGGCTGTCCATATCCAGCCAGCAGGAACTCTTCAAGATGGTCAGACCACCTTACTCCTACTCAGCACTGATAGCGATGGCCATACAGAACGCCCAAGACAAAAAGTTGACTCTCAGTCAGATCTATCAGTATGTAGCTGACAACTTCCCTTTCTACAAGAAGAGTAAAGCTGGATGGCAGAATTCAATCCGCCACAACTTGTCACTGAACGACTGTTTCAAAAAAGTGGCACGGGACGAGGATGACCCCGGTGAGTCTGGGATATTTTGCCAAAATTAAGTTATTTAACTTAATCAAATTAAGTTTCTGCGTGAGATACTTTTATTGAATCTGCTTCATGGCTTGAATCAGGTTGATGCTGCTTTTTCGTGATAAAACTCTTAAAATTGATGAAACGGCTCTTGAAACAAGTGGAGCCGTTCCAGCTCATTGTCAGTTTGATTAGATTTTAAAGATGAAATTAAAAATTTAGTGGTGTGCAGGGAAAAGTTGAGCTAAAAGTTTGTCATCCATATTTAACCCTTGCTTTTGCGTCTCCTCCAGGTAAAGGAAACTACTGGACGCTGGACCCCAACTGTGAGAAGATGTTCGACAACGGGAACTTCAGGCGGAAGAGAAAAAGGAGAGCTGACATTAACGGAGCAGACAGCGCCGCTCTCCCCGTCAAGTCAGACGACGGCCCGCACAAGCTCTCCGACACCGCCAGCCTCCTGAGCTCCTCCCCGCCCAGCCTGCACGGATCCCCGGCCTCCACGGAGCCCAAGTCGTCCCCGTCTCCCTCCGCGGAGCACAGCCCTTGTTTCAGCAGCTTCGTGTCCAGCGTGAACTCGCTCCTGGCGGGCAGCGGCACGGACGGCTCCCGGGGCGGTGAGCGGGACTACGGCTCATCGGCGCATATCGGGGGATTGTCTCAAACCAGAGAGGGCATGTCCGGACTGGGCACCTACTCGCCCTCTTTAGTCTCTCCTGTGAACTCTGACAACAACAGAATGAACTATTACACATCAGTACAGAGCCTCTCCAACCATTTTAGTGTTAATAACCTCATATACAGCCGGGAAGGAACAGAGGTGTAGACTGTCTATCTTTGTCAGTGTTGGGCTGCTTCGGAAAAAATAATTTATCATTCATTGTTAGCCTTCACATTTCTTTAAGGTAGGCTACATGTTCTGGTTTAGTAGACCTCATTGTAAAACTAGCACTGGAACTGAACTGGTAGCCCTATTTTTTCCACAATAAGGAATATTCATGATTATACACTGTCATTTATCCATTATGGTTTGTCCACAGCCTACTAACGCAACAAACATGTTTTGGCTATTGTAGGTCATTCACAAATCAGCCCGAGAACATCTTTGCAGACTTATTTTCTTTATTGTAGCTTCTTGGTTGGGCCTACTCCCTGTCTTACAGAAGAAGCAGAAGAAGACACCTATGTACAGAAATTATTTTCATAAGAAGATATGACATGTATTTGAGACTGAATTGTGTTTTATTTAAACTCATGTCAATGTTTGAATAAAAGTCATTTATTTTAACTCCATGATTAAGGCTTTTCATTTCCCCCTATCTTCAGGGCGCTTTGAGACTGTAATACACACTGATATCTATTTTAAATTGTTATTTATAAGACATACTTTATTTATCTCCTATTTGACTCTTGGTTATGAAAGTAATTTCAGATCTTTTCTTGATGAAACAGCACTTTCATATTCTTATAATGTTCATATTGAGACTAGCAGAGTGCATTGTAGGGTCACTCAATAGTGGTTGAATTGTTTTGTCAACTTTATTCTGTTGTATAGTCATTTTGTTATCACTGAATGATAGCCTTGTATCTTAGAGTCATTATTTGTTTGCTACTGTACAATTTTGTATTCAGATAAAGCACAACAGGACCATCTAAACCCCCTTTATTTTGTAGATTTTGGCTGTTTCAAATATTTTGGAGACCCTGCTGTGCCTTCTGTCTCTCACACAGCCTCTATAAGGCCTTACAAATATTCAGATTAGGTTCTCAAAGGTTTTGGTATTCCAAGAAGAAAGTGGTAAATAAACTGGTATAAATGCTTTAGAGCCTGTCAAGAAATCTGAAGTCAAGTGGCTGTAAGCAGTAAAGTGTGTAAGACAGAGACATTTTCCGCTTGTCACTTCCAATAGCCCCATTTCAACAAGCAATTAGACCTTTAACTTAGTTCCACGAGGTTCAGAAGTTCAGCTTTTTGTCTGGGCTGGATTTGACTCAGACTGTGCCTGTTTGATGTTAACCTGTTTGCTGAATATTCCACCTGTCTCCATCTATTCCCAAAGTCTTGTCACGCAAAACACTGCCTGTTTCGTGTGTCTGTGTGAATCCTGTTAATGGGATTTGTTTTTTGTTTTTGTATTGGGAACCGCTGTGGAAGAGCATCCGCTGAACAATTGGCCAGAGAGTTCAACAGCATGTAATGTGCTTTTGTTGTGCTTGTGACCCAGGGGACACAACAGAAAGCCTGCTATTGGGGAGAAAATATTAAGCAGCCCAATGCGGTGAAAATGTTCAAGTGATTTAACACCCCACTCCTGTCTTACTTTCAAACAATATGGATACGCACGGAATCAAAGCCTGTAAATAAAAGGAAACACCTCTTAATTGGTTGATAATTGAAATCACTCAGGCGCTTTGTGGTCTGGAATAAAGTAAAATTAATTGACAAGACTTTCGTGCCCCTTGTTGGAACACAATGGAAGCTGGCAATTCAAGAGATCCCCTCCTGGGCTCAAATGAAAATATTGCGATCTGAAGATCTGGGAACAAATTATCTCCCTCGGGCCACATTTTGCTCTATTATCTGTGGAGCAGGGCCACGGATCAGACAAAGAGGATTTTTGTCATACAGGAGCAGGTTCTCACAGTAACAAGTTTTCTGTTGAAACCCTCATCACATCCAATGAAGCCTTTCACATTCAGAGGCCTTTTAGTTCTTATTACTGTCATTTCTTGATCAATGAATTCAGTTTTAACCATGTTGTCACACAATGTAGAATTCTCAGTATACAATCAAATAAAAAATCTATTAAATCTGGCTGTAACTAAGTACATTTACTCAAGCGCTGTGCTTAAGTACAGTTTTGAGGTACTTTAGTTGAGTATTTCCATTTTATGCTACTTTATGCTTCTACACCACTACATTTTGGAGGCAACAATTGCACTTTTTACTTCACTACATTTATTTGACAGTCACTAGTTACATTGCACATACAGATTACCAATACAAAATATAATCTAACAAAATAATAATAACTAATAAATTATGATGCATTATTATAGATTAAGATACCCTGCAGTATATAAAGCACTTGAAATTTGCTCCACCTTTACCAGCTGCAGTATTAGTGATGCTTACATATTGAACCAGTAATTATAATCCAATTATATAATGTATTTTATTCTGAAATGGCTCATTCTGCATAATGAGTACTTAGACTACTTCAAGCACTTCAAGTATATATTGATGGTAATTCTTTTGAAATTTTACTAAAGTACATTTCTGAATGAAGGACTTTTACTTGTAAGAGAGTATTTCTAAATTGTGATATACTTTTACTTAAGTTTTACTACAGATCTGAATACTTCCTCTGCCACTGATATTAAGGTACAACCCCAAGCCTGCATGCAAAGCAAACTACAGAGTAAATCCACTTGCTTTCCAAGTTCAATTCAGCCCTCTCATTTCTCAGAAGCATAACGCTCCAGTGCCCTGTGCCTGAAGGGCACATTTACTCGGCTAACATGAATATCAGTCAGGCCACCATGTCTCCGCTCTGCCTGCTCGAGGGCCCCTGGCTCCAGGCCTGAAGGCCCAGGCCCAGCAGAATACCTCAGCATAAGGGTGGCTGCCGGTCCCCACACATGCCCAATGGGCTAAACCTATAATGATGGGTTTTAGCCTCAAAGGGTCATCCCTTGAAGGCGAGGTTGGCTCATAATTGAAGGAGCTGGTGTTTCGGAACTGGATTATTTTAATCCTCTTTCTCTTTACGAGACTAGGTATACCAGCAAGTCATCCGATGCCAACTATGGAGAGCAGGGATGGGCATTTTCTGGAAAGTGCATCATCTGCTTCACCTGCAGTGAGTTTCACTGAGAAAGAACAAATCTAACTACTACAGAGAGACTACATTAACAAATACACAAATAGGGCTGCTGCTCTGTTTAGATTAAGGTGTATTTTCAATTTAAGATATCACAGTTTAGATATCACAACGGGAAAGACATGAAGAGGCGTCGCCTGCAGCTTTGGACCTGGAGGCTTGTCCACGTTACGCAGTGAGTGACATGAGCTGGAGTGACGAATCACTGCTGGATAAAGTTGCACTCGGCAAAGTGAGAAACTTAACTCCCATTAGCTGTTAAGCAAGATCTCCTCAACTGATAAACAAGCAACTGGAACAGAATTTGCAACCCTCCTTCACTCCAAAACCTGCTTTTAAATATGTACTGTGCAGGTTTCTGCCATTCCATGTCCTATAGACTTATTTCTGATGTGCTCTGTAAGGCAGTTTGTTGGTTTGTAAAGCATTCAGGATTTCAAATAAAAAGATGTGCCCAAAGCCTAATAATTTTCCACAGCCCATATAACACTACCTTACAGACAAATCTGAGGGGCAATAAGAAAAGGGAGACTGTGTGTTTGACCCCAGTGAAGAACATGATATCTTGGCCATGGGGGGCTTATTACAGTCTGGGTCTACCCTGAAATTTCACATCTGTTTGTAGCAGTCAGTGGGCATTATAGGGATAATTTCTTATATTACAGCTCAATCTCTTGAGGAAGTTAAATATTTAAGAGAACAATATGATGACAGCTTCTGGGGAAGCCACTATATGGTTGTAAGGAGAGGGGGGCACCTCTCTTCACTGCACTTTAAAAGGATTCTGTGTGCAAATGATAGCTGAGGAGAATGTCTATCAATTGGCATGACCTGATTCGGTTTCATCATGCCCCATCCGAGGCCCATAAAAAGCCTAATGTATGGGCCGGTAACTGCATGGGATCCCTGCTCTGGACGAGCAGCCATATGGATTATTTTATACAGAACAGGAGCCATCTCAGTGCAAACTGCTCGGTTGTTCAGAGCATGAAAAATGTGGAGACACCTCTTACAACACCACTTGTCATACTCTACACTTAGCTGGGTTCTTTTTTATTTTATTTCTGTTTTAGATTCATTTTATTCAGTTAAAGATTCAGATTTTGGTTTTAAATGGTTTTTTATGTTACTCAGCATAAAATACTATGCTAAAATGTCTAAAAACATGAAAATCTGTCACAGTTAAAACAGCACATTTCCCACCATGCAATTAGTTGTTTTTGTTGTACATATAATTTTCTTTTATCATGTCAACCTTGAATGCTTCCCTCCATCCTAGCAGTGGAAACAAGCTGGTTTGGATACCAGGACCTAGAATTATTGGTGAGCACAGGAAGGGCAGCCACTTCAGAGCCCATAAGGCTTGCCAGCAGAGGAACCTGCTGAACGAGTCAAAGAGATACAAGGATTAACGGACTAGAACGAGTCCCAGTAAATCCACAGCCAGAGCCTGTCTTCACATCGCTTTGTCTGGAAAACCTATCCCCAAAACAATGTAACTTATCCTTCGCTCACTCTATTGTGGGAATATATTTTGACAAAGTCTTTGTTCTCACATTAGGGAACTGTAGGCAGATCATCCGTTATCCATGACCTTTGTCATAACAAACCATGGCAGTGGTTTTACACACTGCTGAGAGGCAGAAAAGAAAGTTCACATCAACCAGGCTGATGTTTCAAACTAGTTATGGGTCATTCTGACTCACTTGAAGCCAAACGTGTGTGATAAAATCAAATATGTAAAGAAAATACTCAGTTTAGAAAACCTTGTCCCAAATTCTTTATCACAGTGGATTCTTTTTTTACAACTATATTCTTGGATCATCACAATAGAGTGAACAGCTTACTCATAAGCTCCTCAATAAATCTGCAGCCATTCATCACCTACATGAAATTCCAAACCATGACCTTATAAGAACAATATCCAGGGTTCATGGAACATCAATTTCTATGTGCAGTGCAGCAGAACAAATATCTGAGTAACGGCCAATATGTAATCATTTTAGCTCGGTTCAGGGACCACTTTAAGTCTTGCACATGATAATGGTGCATTTGACCTGTCGGCGCACACTAAAACTCTGTATGGTGATTGTTGCAGTATGTGAATAAGTTGGAGACATCCTGTAAAAAAAACCTGAAATATAATTGAATCCTAAATTTTGAAATTAAAGCAACTGAGCCAAACAGTATTAACGTTTCTAGTTAAAACAGCATGTTTTGTGCTGCTGATGCCTTGCAGTGATACCACCCGGCTAGCAACACCTGCGTGCTGTCATTACCTGCTGACAGGAAGTGGTGACAGATGACAGAGGAAGGAAGTAGCTACCCAGAGGGAATCCATTTTACCCGCCGCAGCCTGGACTTTTGGTGGCAAGGAAATGAGGAGATCATTTGGTACTCAGGGGATCCTCAAAATAACTACCTCTGTACCACTTGTCAGTCATTATCAGTAGTTCTAAAGGAAGCTATCTCTCAGTGTGAATGTTACATCAGATTAAGTCCATGTTGTCAAAAGACGCAGCCCACCTGGAGCGCTTTTGAACTTTAAAACACATCTTGATGCACGTCATTTGGAAACAGAACCTTATGTGTTTTTCATGAGTTTTACCGGCTCCCATGAAGCATTATTCAATCCTGTGTGATGATGGTGCATCTGCCCCAAGGAATTTATTGACTGCCCCCCCCAAACAACACTCCCCCTGCCCCTAATGAGACCCCCTACCTCTTGCCTCTATTATGAGGGATGCATACCAATAGAGAGACAGGAGAGGGGAGACAGACTCAGCCTCAGAGACCTCTGGAGCCCTCCCTGGCCTAAACCATCAAACGCACCCCTCACACAGAGTCAAATAATGGGCCTGATCAACATTTAAGCAAGTTTTCCCCATGTAAGCCGCAGATGATCTATGGCTGAAGGCTCTAAATGATAGCCTTTCAAAAGGGACAGGCATGCCCCCTCCAGATGCTCCTTTTGTGTTTGCCACTAATCCCAGCATGCACTTCAAGGCCCTGTCTCACTTCTGAGGCAGCGGCTATCATCTTAAAGAGGAGGGAAAGAAAGACAGCTCTTTAAAAGTGCTTTAATCAAGAAGATGTAATACCATGATAAGCCTATCCACCCTTTAAGCATGTAATTATATCACAATCAGCTATTAATATTATTGCCATTCACGTCTTTCTTTCTTTTATTGCCTAGAATAAGTAACATGCTGAAAATACACACTAGGTATTGTTCCACCTTTTTTAATACTTAAAAAAAACTGTGTTGAACTCTTTGTGGAATACAGGGACTATTTTAGGAATACAGAGATACCACGCACATGAAAATCAGCCTAACTTGTGCGGCAGCAGCCCAGGAAACAGAAAGGAGATACTTATTTGCCAGACAAGTGTTCAAACAAAAATCAGCGCAGAGCAAGTGCTATGTGTTGACTCTGGTATTGGAGTCTATCAACCCCAAACAGCTTGTGTGTCAACTATAAACACAAGACGTGCACCCTGTCTGGGGAAACAGACTTCCAGGCTCACTGCTGCTGCAAAAGCTCCTCTGTTAACACTCCGAGTTGCACCCAGTCTGCCGTTGGTGCTCGTGCAGCGTTTCATGATTAAAAACAAGCAAGTGTTAGTCTGTTCCCCTTTGTCATGTGATGGCATTCCAGTGCTATGACATAATCCAGGATGCACACATGCGACCATGCATGTTTTCATATGTGCGCGTGTAGCCACTCCACACTGATGCTGAGAGGCCGACATCATCCACAGGAGTGTGTTGACGTGCCCGCACTTGACAAAGAGGCCTATTTTATTCGCCATGAGGGAAAATAGGTTTTCACAAGCCTCAGATAATCTGAGGCACACAAAGGCATAATTAAAACAGCGAAAGGAAAGCACTGTATTTAGCCCGTGAAATAGAGACGGTGTGCTGATTACTGTGTGAATCACTGGGTCACTCTCATGCCCCTGTGTTGACTTACAATCATTTAAAGGAGAAACAGAATAGATGGGCGCACTAAAGAAAGAGGACAGCGTATGTTTTCCTTAACCTTTGCATCATTCTGAATTACAAAAGAAGAGAATCAAGAGTCACAACCTAGTAATGATGTGGCCTGCTAATCTTAGCTCTTACTGCTTCATCTGTGATAAATCTGTGTTGGTTTGGTAAAATATATGAAAAACCAATACAGAGTTTGGTAGTTTTCACAATATCTCACAGTGTCCCTCTCGGCCGTCTTCTTCTGGTCTTGCAAACCAGGCTGTGATTTAAAGTGCCTTGTTTTTCTAACCCCTACTGTTCTCAGCATGGAGCGGCTTTTTAACTTGTCACTACGACAAGAAAACGGCGAATAGCCGTAGTGACAAGTTAAAAAGTTCATGAATAAAGGTCTGTGGGTGAATAAAGGTCTGTGGGGGCATAATCAAGTTTTCTTAAGGTTTCTATGTCATACCGGAAAAATTGTTATGCCTTTCTTCATAAAACCGTTGCATATTCATCCACTCTATGAGCCTAAATGGGTTGTTTAAAGAATTGTAGGGAGACACACTTTTCAAAACTGCCAGGGACCAACTCACTGACAGGGACATCAAGACTGATGGGACACGTCTTAATTAGGTGGGTCAGGTCTTGGCCAGATAGCTATGTGGCTGTCAGTGCCCCTCCCTATATGAATTGTGTAATTATCCCTTTCATTACACTCAGCTTTCAGGCTACCTGATAGAATTCAAAGGGAGTTGTCACTATCTTTTATCATTATGCTAATAGGGCTTGTGACCAGCAGTTAAAGCACAATGGGGGTGGGGGAGCAGTAACTATCAAGCTATTCTGCCAGTCTAGTGGACGACCTCAGTCAGGGACCTGTCTGTCTGCAGGGTGATGGGCCATGACATGTCCGCAGGCCCACAGGGGATTCAAACCAGGAGGGGAGAGCCGTCTTGGGACAAGTCCTGGAGGGCAAGTCCCCCTGACCTCCATCTGCATACTGCTGGGCTGCTCAGACACCTCCTCGAGAGCCATTTGAATACGATTAGACATTAATGACCTTCACAAATGTGCAAGCCTAAGAGGCTATGTTTGGGTCTATCTCAGGACTCCTCTGGCGTCTGGGCATGTGCAGTTGGATCTTGTAAATCCCCTTCTATTTCATCCCGTACCTGTGCTAAAAGGCCGTTGGCTTTGCAGTTAGCAATCAACAATGCCAAATGTGGACCTGTAGCACTGTAGAAAGAATTTGATGAAAGGGGAGTGGTTAATTTCTATTCTGTTAAATAAGCCAGGCACACTGCCCTCTGCGTACATGTCAACACTGGGAGCTTGTATGGGTCACACACTTATGATGGTGTTTGCAGTTTAGCACTCTTCGCTCACTGAATGAACAGAAGAAATATTGTAGATTGCATCACCGCCTATCAATACTTTTACTTATGAGAATTTAAAGTGCTCCAATCACATGTGCCTTTATTTCAAATATACTGGATTTATCAATCTCTCATTAAGAAGGTCCATTATTTATTATTCAATAAAGTAGGGTGCCTGCAGAGTGGCTACGAAATGATGACACATGTTGGACTATGCAGGGGTTGGACTGCTTCTACAATTAGATCAGACCATCTACCCAATAAATATAATGAGGATGAATCACAGAGTTGTGCTGTTTTTAATGGTGTGTAATGGTACGAGCGCTGACAGCGTAATAACCCTGGCTCTATTGACTTTTCTCATTTCGCAGCGGCAGCGGCCTTGTCCAACCACTATATTTAACCACCACAGGGGCAATCATCTCAGGCCCGTATTACTGGACAGCCTTTAATGAAGAACACAATCATCAGGCGTTTAGGTTTAATGAAAAGAGCCACCTGCTAAAGTGCATGGACAGACCTCAGAGACAAGTGACCGTTTAAAATGATCCCCAGATGAATCATGCTACTCATGGACGTAATAATGGACATAATAATGTGTTTTTAACTGCAGATGCATGAAAGCCCCACAAGTGTGCCCCACGGTTTTATTTCTAGCCATGAAAATCAGATTCAAAGTTTGTCATAAATCAATCAAATATCTGTGGACAAGGAACAAAGCTGTGTTGAGGTACTTCATGTAAGAAATTGGTATTTCTGAGATAACGGCGTCATTGTAACAGCACAAAGCTGCTCTGGCTCTGGTGTGAACGGACTGATCAGGTGTACGCCATTGTTTCTGATTAAAAGCCAAGCTCATGCCAGAGCCGGGGAAGCTGTCAGCATTTTTGAAAGACAGAAAAAAAGCCTGCTCTCACTGACAATGCAGCCTTCATTAGACCACTCTGCCAAAGTCCATATCGTATAACCCAAGATATTCCAACAAAGCCCAATCCACTCACTGATTCTAAAGCGAAAGGCTGTTTAATAAGCTGATATGAATGAGGAAATAAATGCCTGATGTAAGTGGAAGAGAGGGTCCTGAGTATAAACTGAAGTGTTGGCACTGCTTTGTGCGTTAACTGATTATTCACATTGACCCAAACGCTCAAATATACTTTGAAGTATAAAATGAAAACTTCCCGCTGTCTTTCAAGTTCTTCTTGTCTCACTTTTCCTCAGCAACTGTTGGAGGGAAGAGCACCTGCAGGTCAGGTTGGATTATTATTTACAGTCAACAGCACTGGAGATCCACATGTGGGATGGATCAAGAGTTTTAAATAGTAATCACCTTCCTGGCTGGTGGTCACCTTTACTGTACTGCAATAAAGATGCAAAATAAATTATATTATATATGAATATTAGAGAAGTCCTGAGTCCCATAACTTTTTACTTATCTCAGTTGTCTCAAGGATTGTGAAGTCTACTTTCCTTCCTTTGTGATTGGCGTAGATTTTGAAAGGGAAAACAGTAAAGATGAACATCTTTTAGCAGGATTCACTTAATCTCTGCACCACTTGAATAGGGTGAGTTCCCTTATATTTTGTGTAATCAGTGACAGTCACAGAGGCACTATTCTCATAACCATTCATTGCTGACATTTTGCATTATGGACTTTTGGCATATAACTCACATGGATGCCAAATAAGGAAACAGTGAGATTGTGTTTATAAAAAGAGAAAGATAAAAGTAAGTCCCCTTTAATGTAGGCTACAAAGTTCTGAGTTTGACTCCATAATTAATAATATGACCATAATTAGGGTAGAAATAACTATTAATTTCTCTATTAATCCATTAATCATTTGGTCTATAAAATGTCAGAAAACATCAGTAATGGTTGTCAGATTCTATCCTTTCCATTTCAGCCTTCATCAATTATTCACCAACCTATTTTGTATTAACTCACATGCTGTGACAATGGAGTCAGCTTAGATAAAGAGGAAAATAAACCCAGTATGAGTCAGTTTGGCCCAGCTTTTCATTCCTACACATCATGATAACTGATTGAGGATTTTGTTGAAGATAAAGGATGTACATTTATGATTTATAAAAATGAAAAAGCTTATTTTTTTGTGTTATTTGGAATGCTGCCAACAACAGGTTAGAGTCCACTAACCTTTACATTTAAAGCTACTGTATGTTTTGTCACCGTTGGTCCAGTGCACTCACAGACATGGTGTTGTTTTTCACTGGGTCCTGGTTGCAGACTCTAGCTTTGTCATACTACCTCCAGATCAACGCAGAGAAAACCAAAGAGCTGGTTGTGGACTTCTGCAGGTGCAAACACTCTCACCCCATACCAGTGAACATCCAGAGAATGGACATTGAGATGGTTAAATCATACAAGTACCTGGGTGTTCATCTGAACAATAAACTGGACTGGACTGACAATACAAATGCACTCTACAAGAAAGGCCAGAGCAGACTCTATCTGCTACGGAGGCTCAGGTCTTTTGGTGTGCAGGGGACACTCCTGAGGACCTTTTTTCGACTCTGTGGCGTCATCAGCCATCTTCTTTGGAGTGATCTGCTGGGGCAGCAGCCAGACTGGTTTAGAAGGCCAGCTCTGTCTGGCTCTGGGATGCCCCCTCGACCCAGTGGGGGTGGTGGGAGAAAGGAGAATGATGGTTAAGCTATCTTCCCTGATTGAAAACACGTCCTATCCCATGCAGGACAGTCTGACAGCACTGGGCAGCTCCTTCAGTGACAGGCTGCTTCACCCGCGGTGTGTGAAGGAGAGATACCGCAGGTCCTTCCTTCCTGCTGCTGTTAGACTACATAATCAACACTTCTCCCAGTAGACCACACACACACTCCTGCAAAAATATATTGCAATAATATACATTTTGAGTCTGTTTACGTATTTATTTATTTAATATAATATCTTGCTTTTTCTTTACTGATGTTTGTTGCTATTACACTATTCCCTTGCTGCTGTAACACTGTAAATTTCCCCGCTGTGGGATTAATAAAAAATTATCTTGTCCTATCTCATACATACTGACCAGCGCTTTGAGGCCGTGCCAGCTTCTGAACACTCTGAGATGATTATTTTGACATCTTATGGCAAGTAGAACTCTCCTCTCAGCGGGTTGTGCTTAAGCGCAGCGAAGAAGCATTCCTTTGTTAAGTGTTTGTGTCACACTTAAAGGATTAGAAAGCATTTGAAAAGTGCAAGGAATAATGTTTGGAATCACCTACTGAATAGTTTTACTGCTCAGGTTATCCAGGCGATGAACCACAAATTTATTTATGGGGTCAAATTAGCAACTTTGCCAGAATACAGGGAGTATGTAGTCCCAGAATCCAGGTTTGGGCACCGTTCCAGGAGCTGGCAGGGGTTCACTGTGTGGAAGAGTATGTGTTGCTCATATGATATTTTACCCATTTGACAGAATGTACATTTATGTTCCCATATTTCATACTTTCTGTCAGGGTCATTTTAAATCCCCTCACCTGTATCTCACATTTAAATCTTCACATGTAGGCATGTCTGAGTCTAAACTGGGAAAGCCGTGCTGGGATAAATCACTGCAGACATTTCTACCTCGATGGTTCCCATACATCTCCGATTTTATTGTGTCTTAGGATCCTCTGTCTTGATGTGGCTTTGGTATGGTGACAGAGGTTTTTGGTTTCTGAGTGGAGGGAGGAGAGGGAACGAGGGCCTCTGCTGGGCAGGTTGTGGCACTGATTACTTCAGCACAAATAATGTACACTAAAAAAATACATTAAATAGAGTAAAAATTGAAAATATATTTCCATTTGACTTTTTCCCAGCATAAGATTCTTTTCACTGCTTCTCACTTTCTAGCTTTTTATAATGCTCATGAATGGTGAAATCTATTAAATTATTTCATGAATGTGGTTCATTAACTTGCTACGAATTAACATTAACTCAATGACCAATAGAAGCTGTGGCTCATTAATAATTAAACATGTCAACATCAGGATACTACTAGTTGTCTCTGCTGCCATCTTGTTGTTTGTCTCTCTTTTTTTTAGTATGGGTTGTAGCTAACTACCATGCGTCATAATGTGGCATTATTTATTGGTGGGTGTGTACTGTACTGTTTTGTGCATATTTATTATATTGTGTGTATGAAATTTATAAGGTATGTCTTTTTATTTTATTTTTAGGGTGCCTTTTTAACATCTGGCCAGAGGCAGCAGATGAAAATTAGCCATCAAAGCTAACTCTGGCTTATATACACTTCTTTTTTCTGTTGATCAGTGAGCACTGTCCCTTTAGAACAAACTCATAAAATAAATGTTATAAAAATATTTAATAATAATGTACTACAATTACAATCAAGTCATCAAATTAAATAGTCCTGATAAAAACAGCATGTTCTGTGGATTATCCAGAGTAACAAGGATACTTTTTTTCTGCAACTAGATGTTGCTGTTTTATCAAATGTAATTTTTCAATGCTTTGAAATCCGTAAAGGAAATTTAATTAATTCCCATTGTATTGGCAGAGATCTCAGAGACGGATATGTCAAAACCTAGGTCAATTAAACCGAAACTATCAATCTGCATGGCTAAATACCACTAGGTTTTTTCTGGGGTGAACCAACTCTTTAAACACACTACTGGACTCAGATAAATAGATTGCTTAGAAGATCCTGAGTGAGACAACTCAAAGTGTCAGTCTCCAGTTTCAGCTCCCTGAATGACTGAGGGGGAGATGGACGTCACTTAGGGATCCCCAGGGGAAGAAATTCCTCCAAGACTTAGTGTTTTTCTTGCTGCTCCTCACAAGTGAGTTCCCAAGCCATTTCCATTAAGAGACTTGGGACAGGCTTTCTGTGAGCTTCACAAAATGTATAACCAGCCAAAGGGCAGGGTTCGGACAAACCTCTGAAGGTGTAATCCATAGTGTTAAAAGCAGAGTGGCTGACCTTTGGTTTGAACTACCTGATGTCTTTACTATAAAGTTATCTGAAAGTTAAAATACATTTTGACCTCTGCTGGAGCTTTGAGTCCCATTTTCACACATGGCTGCTGGCAGGAGTGTCCAGGTTGGCTATAAATCACCAGAGGAGAAATGAGTGACATGTCTCAAATGTTTACATGCAGCCCCTATTCTTCTGCTCAGGATCTGAGAGGCGGGTTGGCAGCGCAGCATTTCCCCCCCAATGCCTTCTCAGAGGTTGTGTTACTGCGTCCATACATCACCCTGACATGGGTGCACTCATTGAAACGGCCTGGCTAGACCCTGTCTCAGGATGATGACATATTTGCCATTCCACTCAGTGAGGTGTGTGAGCATCTTGTCACTTATCACTGTCTCAGATCCACCAGCTCAAACCATACACATCCTCTGTCCAACTTAGCATTCATTCAAAGGATATATGCGAGATGATTTCACTTTTTTTGACTTATAGTGCTTTATGGGTGATCTAATTAGTGGCAAGACCCCAACATTTAGGCTCCGACATCGATACCCTCCTGACCCTGTCTGGGAGTCCCCTTCGACACAACTTCCCTTGCTCCTCCTCAGGGTAATGGATGGAGGAAGAATGTGGAGGGAGGAAGTAAGTTTCCTCCAGGCAGATTGCTGGATGGAGAGGCTGAGAGACGGACAGATGACAATGGCAGGGAGGCCGGGGCCTGAGTGTCGCCTCAGGGAGACCTACACCCTGCTACGTGTTGGCTCCGGCCGCTACGCTAAGTGCACCGAGCTGATGCCTTCACAGCGGATTTGGCAAGGTGATCCCTTCACCCACCCCCCCATCCATCTCCTGCCAGCCGCTCCCCTCGCTTCTCTTCCTCCCTTCGTTGACACCCAACCAGGAGGTGATGAGTTGACACAGAGGGTGAAGACAGGTCTGGGAGTGTTATCTCCACCATTACCGCTTTTCTATCTTTTTTTGTGGTGGTCTAATTATGTATAGAGTTTTTTTTAGGCAACAGCACAAATCAAATTTAAATTTTTGTTGTCCATGTTTTTTTTCTTAAGTTTTAAGGTTTTTGTGTGTGTATAGTTGTCATGCATGTATGTATGTATGATATGTCAGGCATGTATATATCTATGTGTATATGTATCATATAAACATAGACTGATAGTGATACTGGATTTTTGAGGCCGATACTGATATTGATATTTGGGAGTTAAAAAAATCCGAAAATGATATATCAGCGGATAGGTTTTTTTTAACATAAACATGTAACATTAACAAACAATCATAGCTTTGCAGTTGAAAAATTAACTTGTCAGATCTGGGAACACGTGACATCACTAAAAAGAAGAAGAAACACAATCACAGGTTTCAAACAAACCCCCGGGTTAGCCAAACTTATTTGGAAGAGATATCAAAGGCTAATGGTAAAACTCATTATCCAAACTGTCTGTTGTAAACACCCATCACAATTTTCACACCAATTTCCTAGTTGCACTTTGGCTTACAGTACTGTAGTTGTGTGCACACAGTTTTCCTGTGCAATGAGGGATTATTACCAACAGTTTCGGTACACTCCCCTTCAGTTTTACATCCAAATAAAGAGATTTAGATAATCTGGTTAAATTGTCTGATCGACTTGTGATTGTGTTTCTTGCCCCACTGGACTTTGCTGTGGCAATTTTGCCGTGTTCCCAAATCTCAGCAATTACTATAGTGAGTATGATGATATCATTAACGATAGAAAAGATGGACAAAACCTCAAAAAAAGACCCAAGTTGTAATAAACCACAATTATCCTTTAATGGACGCAGGCCAGGTTTGTGGTGAGAGAGGGGTCAGTCGGTTATATAGGCTGACAAATTGTTTCATACACATGCAAACAGGCCTGAAGCACTTCTGATCCCTCCTGCAGTCAGACACCGTGTCTCCATGTCTATGGTGAATGACACTGAACATTGCCTCCTGTAGACAGGCTGCATTGTTTCTTACTCAGGATTTAGAGAGCCGATATCAGATTCTTCTCTATTCAAAGAACCTCTGTTTTATTAGAAAGACGGACAGGTGATTGCAGCTTTTAAGACTCTGCATCACAGACAGTGACACAGCTCAGAGGAGAGGTGGAAAACTTGATGATGAATGGAGTAGAGGTGTAGAAGTATTGAATTGCAACAACATTCCTGAAGTTAAACTTCAGGTATTGAGATGCTGTGGTAATTTGTAGTGTCTTGTGTCATGGTTCCAATCTCTCATTCTCTCTTTCTTTTTTATTCCTATTGCTCAAGGTGTTGATGTGAATGACTTGACAGATGAAGTTATACTCTTTATAACAACAGCCCCGAGGTTTTTTCTGCGGTCAGCGCCATAAATTTCAGGCGGGTGTGACAATGATTGACGGCCTTATGACAGAGCTTTGCAAATCCTTTAATCCGTTCATAAAGCTCAATAGGGGGGCACTTGATGCACTTTATCCTAGCACCTCTCCCCATCTGGCTTCTGTAAAAGACACTCAGTGCCGTCAGATGCTTTGAGAGGCTTGACAGAAGCTGATGACATGCAGCGTTGAGAGCTTTTATGAGACATGACGTTTCATCACAGAAATTCACTCAGTGTACAGTATTCATTTAACATTTAGACAGATGGAGGCACTCTTTAACCTTCAGATTAACACCCTTTATTATGTTTCTCTTAAATTTTAAATTGAACCTTAAAAATGTTTTTGCCAATGAAAATGTTTTTCTTTCATTTTTTCAAACAAGGGTATGGAGATACTGTGCAAGGCAGACTAGAATTTATATGTGCTGTCCATGGGTCCAGACCTCTGGAATCTCTGCAGTTTTATGGCCATATGGATTGGGGAACAGCTTGCAGTCTGTGACTGAGTGTCTTGGTTACAGTCGAGTGTCTGTGATCTATGGATTTGTGTCCCGCTCCAGTGACGGTCCGAGCTCCTCCTTCACACAGGAGCCTTTTTTCTCATGGGGACACAGACGAACCTGGAAACCGCTAAGAGATATAAACTCACATGCAAAATAAAATGATAAAGTAAGCAGGTTTTACTTAGGCTGGGAGTGTGATTTTATGTTGCTGTTTTTCTTTAATATTACAAGTTTATATGACATAGACAAGATATTTAATGCTCACATGTAATGCTTTAGCAGCCTTGATTTGTAACACAAAGTACACTCACAGATTAATTCCCAGTTATTGGTTACCAATAAATGCATCTATTCATGTACTACACGTTTCAGACAGGGATTTGTTTGATTCAGTTGATCCAGTTATTGAATGCTGCCAGCTGGTGCAAAGCTTGAGAAAAACTCTCCTGGTAAGAGCCCTCACTCCTGTGAGAAACGTATTTTGATGTATTTGTGAAAATTGTGACTGTAAATGTATTCATGTGAAAAAAATCAGGTAGACATACTTAGATAATAATAATAACAAGAAAAATTGGGTGGGTTAGATGATCAGTTGAACACAGCAAAACTAGACATGCAAGCGGGTATACTGGGGTCCACATACCGGACACAACTCAGAACTGAAGGTGCACTAACTAGGGGCAACCAGGAGGTCAAGACCATCACTGAATAGGGTTTTAACAGGTGATTTAAGACACGTACATGTACAAATGAATCTCGCGAACAATGAATAAATTGAACTGACTATAATGAATCACCATTATCACTGACCAAAATCAATAACTTTTAGCAGTGGAGCTCCACGACTGCGTGCACTGCTGTCAGCTCAGCCATAATACATAGTAGGTCCACGTCATTTCCTTATTAAAAGCCTATTAAAGGACAGCGAAAACCACAGAAACAAACATAATCTGATAAATAAGTTATAAATAGTAGGCTGCTGTTGAGCCATTAATCGTATGTGCAGTGCTTGTATAGGCTAGTTTTGTACTGAACTGAAGGTGACAGCTTGAACTGGCATCAGACTGAATGTACTACTGAACTGAAGACAGTCTGAATTATCGCTGAACATTGGGGCCATATGAACAGTGATGTGTTCCTACATTTGAACGGTTATGCAACCACTTAGCTAAAAAAGTGATAAAACTGCAGTGACTATGAAACGTTATTATCTGATAATTATATATAATTATTTGAATCAGCAAAGTGATTCGTGATTTCCACCTCTATCGGGTAGGCTCAGACTGCTAGGATGTGCCCCAGCCTAGGACTATTAGAGTCTCAATAAATCTAGATAAATCATTATGTGCCTCATTTGCGAGTGTTAAAGTGTAACCTATGTTAGGTACTGCTCTCTGTAATACGCTCTGAAACAAAGAAAGAAAGAAAGAAAAAAAAGAGAAAAGTTCTGTGCAGGAAATCACAAAGCATCTAAGTTAAAGTTTGTTTATGTGTGCTGCAGGATAGGCAATGTCTGCAAGCCCCAATTTGAAATTAAGAAAGGAAGAGTTCTTATAGGCATCATATCTAGACAGAAATGGGTCACAGACAACTCTGTATTCAGGACATGCAAATATATATTGTGAGATATGAAACAAATTCACAGACTCAAGATCATGTCAACACATTTTTATAAACGGAAACATTTTTCACCTCCACAAAAACCTGTAGATATCTTTTTTAAACACTATTTTATATCGTCTCATCTTTTTTCTTTTATCTCGTTAATCATTTTCTTCTATGAACCATTTGTCTGAAATATAGTGGATTTGAATTAACATACAACATAAAAATCAGTTAAATCCTGCCCTATAAGATTTACCGTTGTTAATGTTAAGTGTTTGTTTCTGTGTTCAGGTCAAATGGCGACAATTCAGTTGAACCATGTGCTGTGTCAGTAAGTTAACTGTGTGTCCCTACGCGTTGCACCCACTGATATCTATCACACCTGCCAATCAGGGGGCACATTGAACAACAATGGTGTCAAGCGGCATGGGGCAGAGAAAGTGCTCGGCCCTCCCTCCATCCATCACTCTGGCTGTAAACAGTCTTCTGGCATCAGACGTAGATTTTTTTTTTTTTTTTAACCACACAGAGAGATTGGTCAGAAAGCTTCAGCACAGATGGATTAGTTCAGTTTGTCTCCATCATGCGTTGTGAGACCAGGCTGAATACCCTCTCTGTCTTTTTCTCTGACTCTCTGTCCCAGCCAGGTAAAGTGGAGAATTGGCTTCAGGTAATTTGGAGAAGATCTTATCTTCTGTTAACAGTGGAATGACACCATAATGGAGCAGCAGGGGTGCAATTACCTTTTAGCCCTCCTCCTCCTCCTCCCTCTCACCTTCCCTCCGCCTTCACCTCAGCCTTCACTGACAAATTAAGATTAATGACAGAGATAAGTAAAGAACCTGCCTACTTTCCAATATCACACGGTCAGGTCGAGTGTGAGAGCACCTTGCGAGTACAGAGAGGTACAGCTCATCACTTGGTGTTTTTCTCTTACACCTGCTCCCTGTAAATCTTCCCTTTACAGTGTTGAAATTTATAGAGTAACATTAAACATTAAAATATCAAATCAAAATGACATTTTTATTTGTCATATACAAACATACCAGTACAATGTGCAGTGAAATGCAGGGTTGTCTTCTCCATTGACTGAACCAAAATAAATAAATAAAATATGAATAATATAATATAATGGAACAATTTCAATGAGCATGTACGTAATTTGAACACATATTGAACAATATACAATAGACATAATTATTTTTTCTCAATTTTTACATTTTATTTTATTTTCAAAAATAAGATGTTTTGCCCAGTTTTACTTAAAACAAAGAAGTATGTAAATGATATATAACCACTAACAACAGTAGACAATATACAGTATAGATGAGTACGTGTGGCATGTGAAATGTGTTTATTTGTGTAATATACTGTTGATAAGTCGTGATGTCAAGACAGGGAAGTGGCAGTGCCATAAATGTTGACACGCACATTGAGAGCCACACCTATCTCACTGCCTCTGTGGAGGGAGAAGGTCACTCAGTAGTGATAAGGACATCAAATAAAAAGGCTCTGGGGCATGATTGGACTTTTCAGGTTGATAGTTTCTATTGTCTTGGCACCTGTGTATTTAGCATTTTTTTCTTTTTTACATTTCTAAGACTGGATCTATGTATTTCAAGTGAGGAGCCCTTTGAGGTGTTTGTGAAAGTGTTGAAACAAGTGTTGTAGACACTCCCTCCCCCCTATGTATATGCATCTACCCATGCCTCTCAGTTGTCAATGTGAAATTAACTCCCAAAGGTAGAAGGAGACCAGACCCCTTCCCCCAACCTGCTATACCCCATCAGAGTGGACGCTACAAGGCTGAATGTGTGCCCCCCCTGCCCTGCAGCTGGAGGTGTCTGTTTCACAGGCCTCTGTAATGCAGGACCTGGGAGGATAAGGTTTCACAGGTACAAAAGTTTCCGCTTTAATCCTATCACACAGAGTGAGTGGTCAGGGCTCAGGGCTTCTGCATAATCCCGGGTTTATCCATTCTGGTGAGCCAAGAGACAGAGAGCATGCAGAGAGGAAGAGATTACTGCCCATCTCTGATTTTATTCAATCAATGTTTGCACAGCAAACGACGAGAGGGGTCTCTCAATAGCAATTCAGCTATTCCACACCTCAGTGCACACAGGAGAAGATCGGTAATAGATATGGTGAAATATCTCCTCTGGCAGCTGTTAAACAGGTTGATGCTCAGAATCGAGGGATTCTACACTGATTTAAAATGTCATTATATTTGTCTATAATGAGTCTTTTTTTTCTTATCATGGCTAAAGGGGGATAAGTAAAGATACGTACTGCACAACTGACTGGAAAGAATTATTTTAGAAATCAAGTCAAGTTTTAGTATTTTGTTGTGCAGTCTGTCAGAGGTCAGACTGGGTCAGTGATGAATTTCAAAGGGTGAAAAATAACATAAGAGGGTCTCTAATGGCTGACAGATCTCTGATGTGTTGTGAAAAGCTTATCAATTTCACAGCAGGCGATTTTGCGCTGAAACAGGCTTTGACGTGGCCTCCTCTGGAGAATACAACCTGCCAGGGCTTCACACTGGGTCCCCTGTCACAGCTGCAGGGTTACATCAGGCTGCATCATCCTACATCAGGAATATTTTGGCAGTAGTAGTTTGGTAACAGGTGAGAAAATAAATGTTAAAATTTGAATATTGATCAGTGTAATTCAATGCCATTAACAGACTAAACAACAGAAATGTATTGGACTAATGAATAAAACTTGACCCTGAATAAGCAGAAGGTTCTCCTGCCTTGCAACCTTTGCACATCATAAGGCATGGTGGATTTTCTACTCTGCTAACAGAATTTCTGTCTGGCATGAAATGCTTTTGATTCATTGTAGAAAGCATGCATTCTCAGAAATGTAATACATATTCACACTGACGAGCACAAAGCAGATTGCTGCATCCTTCCGCAGGTCCCTTGAAGTATGAGACTTGAAGGAAGAGTGGTTCTTTTGAAGGCAGGTAGAAGGCGTTTCAGGGCTGAGAGGTGCTGGAAAGGGCATGTCCAAACAGACTTTAGGTCCTGAGTGATGGGACACGGGAAACGGTAAGAAGACACCTCGCCCCTGCTCTCATGTCAACACAGTCATGTGAATCACAGCTGTGAGAGCGTCTGAAGATCCAGGAGACAATAGACACTGATTCTCAGCAATATCTCTCTCAGCTTCTACAGAATCAGCAAGCTTTGTTTCAATATATGTTACCATTTCTTGTTTTTGTTTTTTCAATCCTTTGAAATGGATTAAACAGATCTGTAATAAACTGTTATCTCTCATCAAGGCTTCTCCAAGATGATCCCACATGGAAGTGGATACAGTTAAGATGCAATGCATCACTGGAGTTTAAAGGGCTCAACTTAAGCACTGCTTTTATCATGAGCCATGAATTGATCAAGGTAAGTAAAGTAATCCATGTGGCCTATGTCAGTAATTTAGAGGGTATTACCCCAGGAGGTACCTTTGCAGTCGCCAGGGGTTACAGTACATGATTGTAGAGTAGATCAACTCATTTGCAAAAATAGAAATTAGGATTTGATCAAAAAATATATCCACATACTGAGTCAGCTGTAACACTTGAACACTATATGTTGTGATTTAGAGCGTGTGAAAACTAGTTAGCAAGTGAGCAGCGAGGTCTTATCAGTTAGCTAAAAGTAATGGATAAATGGTTGAAATAAATAGCAAGCTAAAGGTAAGCAGTTGGAATAGTTAGCTAAAAGTGATGGATAAATATTGAAATAGTTAGCCAGAAGTAAATGGTTGAAACAGTTAGCTAAAAAAGTAATGGGTAAAATCATTGAAATAGAGGGCTACCCTATAAGTAGGCTGTGGTTAAACAGTCGAAATAATTAGCTAAAAGTAACGGATAAATAGTTGAAAATAACTTAAGTTTAGGTATTTTAGCCATTTAACATTATTCTTTACATGTGGTTTAAACATAACAGATAGATAGCTAAAAGTAATGGACAGATTTTCGGTTTAAGTTAGCTAAAAGAAATGGCTAAACAGTTGAAACATCCAGCTTCTGCCACATACAAGTAGTAGTATTACAAATGCAAACTTGACCAAAGCCACTGACAGTTCAATTTTATGAAAACGTTATTGTAACAATATCCACTTTTATATGTGTTAAATAAAATCCAGTTTGAAATCAACTCAAATGGACACATTTGGAACAGGACAGGTGTGTCGTGAAGGAGTTCTTGAGTTCTTCTGACAGGGCTGTGGGGGTACACAAAAAGTTTTCCAGCCATGGGAATGCGTGTGAGAATCCAAGTATGTGTGTCCTGTGTCAGTGCTCCCTCCTGGCGATTTTAAGATAAATGTCAGCTTTTGCATTTTGTCTTTCTTTTGTCAGACCATTTGACAGAAATATCCCATAATTAAAAATAGACAAACACCAACAACTGCCAGCCATGACTGATGAATGACTGATTAAAAAGAAAATCAGCAAAATAATTTTACTCCTGTTTGAAGGATATGTGTGTTGACTTGAAATATGGCATGAGACGTCTCTTTGCATTTACACCATCTCAGAGATAGATGGCAGCAGAGATCAATTAATCCCCAAATGCCTCTTCCCACTTCACTCCACCTCTCTGGCCTTTTATTTAAATTTCACTTTCAGATTTTTCACAAAAATGTGATTTACTCATCAACTATATTGATTCTTAGTCTGTGCTCAATTCTTTTAGTAAATCTGGAACATTAAATTTATTTTGAAAAATCCATTCTTTAAAATATAAAGAACAACCTCATCTCATCAGTTTATTCACATTTGCATATTTTATGCAAACTATTGTTTCAGAAACATAACACTAAAAATGTCATTGGGTTAAGATACATAGACTTAAAAGATACATTTGACTGTCATTTCTACACAAAATAAATAGATTTTTAAGTGTGTAACTTCAGTCGAAAATATATATTGTATCAGCAAATAATTTGCAATATGATAACTTTACATCAAATTAAAATGCCAAAATGATAAAACTGCTGCTCATAGTGTGAAGACATTAAAAACATGATATTGGATGATGTTTTTCTGTATATATTCTTGTTGTATTTTAAACAAGCTGTACATCCATATTTTACTGTACCTTAATCCAATTTCTGTCTGTAATTCTCCATTACAGTAAGTTACTCCATAAAGTCTTGATGAGCAATTTATCAATGTCAATAAAGACTGACTCCATCGCAGGCGACTAATACATCATTATCTCCTTGGGCGCGTCCTCGGTAGGCCTCTGCTGTTCTCTCCTGTGTGTGTAGGCTGCGTGGTCGTACATGTAGATCAAAGCAATGGCGATGAGAGAGAGCACTGTGTACGGGATGATCAGGTAGTATCCTAGAAGCATCTCTGAAGACTTGTTACTCAGGTCCACTGGAATAGCATCGGCGAATTTCTCTACCAAATCCTCTGCCATGTTGGTCAAGTTGACGTTCACCGCAAATATGATAAGGACCACAACAGACAAACATGCTGCAGGAGAAAGAGTGACCATTAGTACAGTCACAAATGAAAGAAAGGGACAAAATGATATCCCAACCACCACTTAAATGTCTTCAGCAAGGATTTTCCTACTCCCAGAGGCTTAGTCCTCTAACATCTGTGGGACTTACCGCTGAGCGAGCTGCAGGTGTAGATGCCAATTGGCCCCATGTAGGTCTCATAAGGGTTACTGACACTGTTGTAGAGTGAGATAAGGATACTGACGGCAGAAAACAGCAGACACGCGGCCAACAGGCACAAAACCAAAGTGTGCAGGACTACAGGGGTAACTCCTGTTTCTATCAACTTAGGAATCACTACACACACACACACACACACACACACACACACACACACACACACACACAGAGTACAAACACATTATAGTTATACAGTACAATTTAGTAGAGTTTACATTTACGTTATACTATATTACAGGCTGGTGAAACTGCGTGAGCAGGTAACTCTGGCAATATTGTACAATATTTGTGTATGTATGTGCACAGTAATCATGTCTGAGTGTATACTCACTCAAAAAAACAAAACAAAAAAAACAATGATCATATTTCCTCATTTACCTTAGTCATATCCAGCCATGCAATTCTTTTTTGTTGTATTTGCCCACATTTTGAGATATCTGAGATAAGTGTTTTCGTCCTAAATCGTACCCATACAAAAACAGTTGACAGTGTTTTCTTTGGATTATCCAGAGTAACAGGGACACTGCTTCTGGAAAGACATGCTGCTGTTATTTATATTTCATTTTTCAGCGCTGTCGGCAGGAATCTCAGAGACGGATTTCTAAAAACCTGGGAAAATAAAACCAAAACTGGCATGGCTAGATTCTAGAGGTGTGTGAGAAAATATCTTGTAATTTGGGTGAACTGGTCCATTGAGAGCCTTGGAAAGTTACCTTGAAATTCATCAAGACCTCCAAACAAGGGGCAAAACGTTCTGCTCATACGCCCAGTAAAAAGCTCCAAAGTGATCACAGCACTTCCATTGGTGAAGCTACTTCCAGCTCCTGTGCAGTCCATGGTCGTCTTAGCCCACTGTCTTGACATGCCATACCCCATCACCCCAACAGATATGGAAGTAACCAACGCACTGGATATGAAATGCAGAATCTTCTTAATGGAAGGCATTATCGCTGTATTCCAGTTGCGCTAGTTAAATCTAAATCCCAGCGTCTCTTCTCTAAAGCTCTAATGAAGCCTCAGAAGCAGATTAAGACCCTCTGATCCTCTGAAGGTTCTGTGTGTGAGATACCTTCCTGGGTGGAGTGAAATGTGGACTGCTGGTCATAAAATCTCTCGATTATGGCTGTGACCTTTGGTTTGAAAGGAAAAGACAGAGCTGGTTGTCATGGTAGGGACACCAGTTTCCCCAACAGTTTAAACACAATAACTGTGCCATGTCTGGTCTCAGACTGCAAAAGAAAACCATATCTGTAATGTACAGTTAGGGCTGTGAACTCCTTTCTGAAGGGTTCCAGTACTAACAGTGGATACGCAATTAGCTGAACAAAGCAACTTCAGGACATGTAAAAAACACTTTTTGAAAAGACACTTTATTAATTCTAGTTGTTCAGTGTCACACACACACACACACACACTTTGAGGGAACCACGTTCACAGTCTTGGGTTCAAAGTCTTGTTCTTGAAATTATAGGGTCATAAAACATAACACAGATTAATTATTTACCCGTCTCACTGGAGAAAAGTTACAGGAATGATCATCTGATCACATGAATGAGTCATCACTGAAGCACTAAAGCCATGATATGTTTAGCCTATTGTTTAGTTTAAAGGATTAGAGAGGATTAGTGCTGCAGTTGAACACAAATGATTTCCACTTAAAATTTGAGACATTAATACAAATGATACCATAGACAAAGTGGAAACTCACAGAGAAAACTGACATGCTCCTCTGGCCTATATAACTGTATATATAACTAACTACAACTTGTTTGGTGCCATTGATTTATGGCACAAAATGAAGGTGCCTTACGAGACAAGACAGGAAGAGTGCGCTATTTTTCAGTACAGTAGGTTATAAAGCTTCAGGAGTTCCTGGTTTCTGGTAATGGTAGATAAGAAGCGATCAAGAGAATGTGTTTATGATTTTGCAAAATGTTTCCACCAATCCTCTTATCTCTGGGTATAATTAAATTAGCACAAGCTCATAATTTCAGCAAAAGGCTTACATTACATTATGACATGACATTGTAGAGGTAGATTTACAATACGATTTAGACACTTAACGTGTCAAACTCTTTTCCTCATTTTATTTTCATAACCTACATACATTTTTGACATTGTGAATATTGTTTTATATTATTTAGGTAGAGGTAATAAATAAGCACGTTATTGGGGGCATTTTTTCTCTATAAAAATATTACTTTCCTTTAAAAAAATGATATAATTCTTTTAAAAAACGTATAAAATCCCAAGTCTTTACCGCAGCGGCTCGGGTTCTCTCTCGCCTTTCCTGTCTCTTCAGCTTTCCCCATCCAATAAAAAAAGGCAAAAATGCCTGAAAAAAAACTTTTTAAATCCCAAACTCATTATAATCCGCAACTCGTTCTAATTATACTAATCAGTGTGGTTTTTGACCAATAATAACCCAAAGTTTTATTCCAACGGGGATTAAATGAAACAAAGACATTGGGACAGACTGGAGGTCCCCAGTGTCATGAGGAAACACACATGTTGTAATAAAGTGTGTGGCCAGACTGTGGCTCCCTCTCTTCGCCAAACAGGGAGAGGATGGGATCCGTGTGCTCGCTGACAGCCAGTTCTGTTATGTTGGAGTAAACACAAACTCCTCCTTCCCGGTGACAGGCGGCAACACTGAAGCATCGCCTCGCCTTTTCCAAGACAATCAGTGCTCAGGACTCAATGTGGAAGCCGTCAAGGTGAGTGAAACGATTACTTAATTTCACCACGCCGTCTTTTGCACCTTGACACTTATTTGGCGCGTGGAAACCGTCAAATTTTCAGTCATTTTTCAGCCACACACAACGCCGTGTTTTACCTGTCCGTTACGCACAGCAGCGCACGTTTGTTTGTTTTTTCCACACGAACCGTCCATTTCAGGTTTAACGTGGCAGTGAATGCAATCCTCGTTCAACCCACGATGTTTATCGTGTGCTTAAATGCCTGGAGATCTCCGTTTGACAACCTGCAGCGACTTGAGTCGACCCGGTGCTTCAATGTGGGTTAATGGAACAAGCGCATGGAGTTTCTGTCCCGATCTCCCCCTTTTGGTCTTTATTTTCCCTCGTTTATCCATTCTGTTTGTTTTTTGCAATCATCACGATGAAGATTATAATTCTTTTACTCGTATTCAGTAGCTGACTGCTTTTATGTGGGCTGCAGTTGAGCCAGTTTCAACATGTCGGTGAACAGAGGCTATATTGGGACTTCATACATGATGTATGGATCTGCTAAGACTTGTTAGTGTAGGAGGACTCTTCTCCAGGTTTTTGAGTTATGTCTTGAGATTTTGACTCTTGTTTCATAGTTGATTGCTAAATGTAGTGTTGGCTGCATGAATTTTAATTTGGTGGTGGTTTCTAATCAAATAATCATTGGACATAATGTTTATCTCCACATAGTGAAGGTCTCTCCAGAAGGAGGTCAGAGGTCAGGCTCAGCAACAGATCAGCATCCCTGGAGGAGATTGTCTATAGCAGGGTGCTGGGTAAAGGGAAGGGGAGATGAACCGCTGTACCAAGTCTGACATTTGCCTAATCAGACTGTGGAAATGAAAAGTTAAATGACTCCATCGAGACTGTGCTCCACTGGCCATTAACAACAGAACCGACTTTTACAGCCTATGCTACTGGAAAGACTTTAATTTAGACATCATTCTGTAACAGAAAATACATTCATAGTCTTATAGTGAAAATAATTCTGCGTATTTTTGTTGTCACATTTTTATCGCTTGGTCTTTATAGGAGCTGCGCGGACAGATTGTGAGGTTTAAATGCTGTGCTCTTACAGTGTTTTGGGCCATAACATGGCAACATTGGCTGGACAATGAGTGAATGTCATTACTGTCAGAGAGATGCTGTTAATTACTTCTAATAAATCTTGCAGTCTGTCTGACAGGGCAAGGTACTGCAGACTGAGCAGAAAAAGAAGGCAAATTTGAATGTGGAAAGTTTAACTTCTGTCACTCCTGAAAATAAGAAATTACTCTTATTTCATCTTGATTACTGACAAAATTCGAACACGCCAAAAACAGGGTTGCAAGATCAGCCCCTCACTGTCTGTATGGTCACTGAAATGCGTAACAGGTTGCTGTGACTTCCAGCTTTTGCTTAACAATGATCCATTCTGCTCCTTTCCATTAAAAACGCAACAGTCTCAGAGAAAACTGACGTCTCTTCAGTCTAACTTTAATACTCAGGCAAAAACATGTTGAGCCTGCCAAGTGAGCGGAGGTCCGCTGTCTTTTCCTGGACCCAGGACCAACCTCTCGCACCCAGATGCAGGAGCATTTTCCAGATTTATTACAATACACCGGGATGCATTAAACTAGTCTTTTAGTTTCATTTTCGTAGCATGCAGCAGCCATGTGATGTGACCTTGATTTTGTCTTTACTTTCTCTTTTGTCTCATACATAAACAGTCCGTGTCTGTCTGAAGTGTGAATTCCATCTCAATTATACAATATGGACCCCGGGATGAATGGCAATTGCTGTGGTAGAAGCTAATGAAGATGCAATGAAATAAACAAATAACCAAATGAGACTGTGTAAGGATGCAGGAAGAAATAACATTTGACTGCTGAGTGCTGTCGGCAGATTGATTTGGCTTTCATATCCTTACTATTCATGTTTGACTCCAGTCAAATTCTGCTGTCTGGGGAAAAAAGAAACCTGCACTGAAAGATATCTGGTGTTAGTTTAATCTCTGCCATAATCAAAATGACCCGAGCCACTCCTCTGTAAACTGGCCAGCTTATGTTCTGTTATTCCTTTTTTGCGCGAATATCAACTGTATATCATGTGTAATGTTATATTTCTCAAAGAAGTAAGGGTGAGTAGGTAGGCTGTTTGCCAAAGTCTCTTAATAAAATGGTTAAAAAACTCAACAGGTTCATAATTGCAGGAGCTATTTTCAACCCACATTTATTTGCTGTTTAACACACTGCCAAGATGTTCTTTTCTAGTTTTTTTTCTGGCTATAGTTAGAACTGTAAAAATGGCATATTGCAATGTTTGTGAAGTTATTTGAGCGTGGGTGTGCAGTGCGAAATGAACAGATGTGGTAATTAATGAAATCCACAGTGAGGTGGAAAGGAACGAGTTGTGCATACCTGAAGTTTCTTTCTAACAGCTTGCTGGGTATAAACTGCAAATTGCCAGCCCGGAGTTAATCCCCGCAGTTCGCCCACCCTCTATCTGCCACCTCTCTCTAAGTCTCGGAAACACTCCGATTGTAACTTTAAGCTGCCACGGCAAGACTAAACGCTGTGCTGTGCTCTCTCTGAGGCTGCACCCACATTAACTACACTCTGCTTGAAGGTATGTTTCTTGCTCAGATAGGTGGAGAAGGAACTAATTGCTATAAAGTCATGACAATTAGGGATGAGCCTGGTCCGACCCAGGACTTGTCAGGTATCTGCCGGCAGAATCGGTTTTAGCCAGCCTTGAGGAAGGGCTCATGAATAAGGCATTGGAATTGTTATAGTAAGATCCTTCTTTTGATACAAACAGCATTTGTATCCAACCTGTTATTTTCTGCTTGCCTTAGTGGAAGCTTGCTAAAGAACATTAAGCCGCAGTATGTTGCAACCGTAGGCTTGTTTGTGCTTGCGGCTAGTGCTACAGAATGCAAACCCTGCAGTCTGCCTTTGGATTTTGGCATCATGCTTAAATGATTTAGTAATGATAAAATATATTATAAGTCATGCAGAGTGAAGCAATAAAAATGTAACGCTCACTTAACCAGGCAATTGGATCAATACAAATTGATGACCAATTGGAGGGGTTGTTGGGGGCAGTTGTGCAGCTTATAATAGATGTGACATTATATTAAAACAGAAAAAAAACTATAACTGAAAACACTGCCGTGACAGCAAACCCAGGGAAAGCAGAAACGGAGCATGTGAGCAGTGTATTGCTTCCTGCTTGGAGGACTCTGGTTGCATCCGGAAAGCCCCATAGCCTCACAGTGAGGTGGGACCTTAGTGACGCAGAGAGGGTGTGTCTCCATCAGAGGAGGCCCTATTAAACACATGGCCGCCGTGAGGACAGTCTACAGCTGTGCAAACTGCTACCTGCAGCCCTCCCTCTTATTCACCCACACAGACCTCCCTCCCTCACCATCTGATCTGTGTTCCACCCAGAGCCAGCACTATTGCTGCTGCTGCTGTTGCTGCTGCTGCTGGGGAAGGCAAGTGAGGCGCTGCTGTGGCTCATGATTGAAATATGTACAAACTCAAGCTGTGCAGATTTGTGTTTGTTTACTATGAGCTGTGTTTAAGACTCAAGCTGGGTCACTGCAGCATTGAAACAGCTGGACAGAGATCAAGGTTCTCCCTTTTCAGATGCGTCAGAACTCACCCACCATCTGTTCAAAGGAGGCATTGTAAGTTGCTCCTCTGAGATAGCAGTAAGGTCAAGACAATGAGACTGAAGAGAGATATCATCTTTTGGGGAGAAGTTAGAATTAAATCAGTCTGTCCTAACAAAATAGTTCAAAAGTCAGAACAATTAAACATAATGTTGTGCAACAGAAATATTTCTTTGCCCCTGTAATCATCTGATTACCCCTCAGATTTATCTTGGGAACCACTAGGATTAGCCCTTCTGGTTTGAATAAAAGAATATGACCCAGGGAAGTACTGCATGATGTCACTCCACAACAGCTGCCCAGTAGTAATATGGGTGTATTCCCTCCTCCAGGCAACACAGTTTCTCTATTGTATTTCTGTCACTACATGAGAGCGTATTACAAAGTACACCACAAAGCTCTTAAAAGACACATTTTGGGAGATTGGGCTGGTGACCTTGCAGTTGTTTTATGAGTTTCCAAAGGGGGGAAAACACATTGTTGAAAACCTTTTTAAGATCGGTGTGTTTTTGTCTGCGTTTTAGCTCAAAGAAAGAGCAAAAACACACTCCCATACTTAACATCAGCTGCTGGTGGGGGCAGCATGTTGACAGATGTGATTTTAACATGATAGCTCATATTGACTTTTTTTTTTTATTAGGCCGAAATATGGCAACCTAATTTGGTGACCTGCTCAGGGAAAGCAGAAGAGATTAACTCCCTGCGCTATGTGGCCTGATTGTAACTGATTTAAACATCTCCAGCTCTGGCTTAAAACATTTTTCAGTCCACTTTATTTTATCTAAATGAATGACTGGGAAAGACAAATATTAGGTTTTCTTTAGAAAACAAAGGGAAACCCGCAGGCTGAGAACATGGTTAATATCGCTTTGACAGCCAGGAAGAAAAAGATTCTGCCATTGTTGATTTCCTTGAAGGCTGTTTGTTTGATCTTAGTGAATCTGAGACTCATATGCACATAAGACGTAACACCCACACCTAAGTAGATAGCTTGATGTTTATTATAATGTGTCCGGTGTTAAAAGATCATGCAACTGGTGTGAAACTGAGGTTCACTACTGCATGTGTTCATGAAATTACTGATGTTTCTCAACAGACTTCTGCTTTTATTTTGTTGTCCTCTCAAACAGTATTGAACTTCAATGTTCAATGCTCAGACGCAAACATGTAAAGTGGCTTTTAATTGATTCCAAAAGCAGCAGGCGTGTGACTGTGTCTCTCATGGCACTGGTGCATATAGAAAGAGTGATTATCTCCCCTCATTTCTGCAGCACCATAAACTCCGAAGCCTGGCTGGAGATGCATCAGGGTCTCACCTGGTCTTGTGACTGTTGTTGTCAGTCTCTGCATGTAATGTCTGTGCAGTATATCAGCACATGTTTCTCTTACACCTCCATAAAATGCCATGGCGATCAGCTGCAGCTCAGGCCCCTGTCTTTACTTTAAGCGTTAATGTTTGATCATATTCTTTTAACAGTCTGACATCAAATACAGCTGGACTATAAAGTGTTTTGTTGGATGTTTTAGAGTTTACAGGCTCTTAAGAACTTGGCTTCTGATCATATATGAGATGTAAGCTGGGTGTGACTTGATGAAAGAGTGAGTGAGAGAGAAAGAGGAAATAATGGTTTGGCTGTGTCACTACAAAGGTTGTTGACATGGAGGAGTACAGTGCTTGATGAATAATGGATGCTTACTAAAGCAACCCATTTCCTATTCATTCTTTCAAGGCTGCTACACAGGGAGTTGTGTGTGATCATCATGTCAGCCCTTCAATATTTTCATTGTGCTTTCAGTAATATGATGCAGTTTGAAGGCACTGGAATAATTCCAATAAACATTTTCACACAAGTACAATAGGCCAATTCAAAAGAACTGCTTATTTTGCTTGATTGCTATGTCAAATAAATGCGGAACAACAGTTTTAACACACCACCAGTTATTTGTAGATTCACTGCATACAGAAAGTAGTCAGTTTTACTCTTATTCATTCAAAGTTTTATTTGCTTCGGGGTTCCTTTTAACATCAGTATTCCTGGGACTTGTAATTATTAAAAGTGTGCTGATCACATCACAAAGGCCCGTAGTGACAGCGACAAGCATTAATTCAATGTCTGCATTGTCACTTTTTGTGTTGAGGTGGAAAGGATGTGGCGTGGCGAGCTGGTTCAGATCTCTTTCATTAAAAGCACCTTTTAACTTCTGAATCTTTGGGAAGCTTTACACTGTTGAGGCCTTTTTTGACTGTGATGAATGCGTCTAAATGAGCGCAGTTAGATGCGGCAGTTATATCCACAGACAGGGATTAGCTGACATGCCCTGCATGCTGATAGGCATGTAAGGCTCAGGCGAGCACCAGAAAGCGCTAATGTATGGGATGATAATCAGGCCTGTCCTGGATGATATAAATGACCAAGGTTAAAGGTAGTCTGCATCGTGTAGTATGTTGGAAATAAGATGAGGGGATGAACCTTGAACATGCTTCTTGAATTCTTCTTGAATTCCTGTCAGTGTTTAAGGATGTAATTTCAGCTGTTGTGATGTGATGGTACTGCACTATCTCTGTGTGGGGGTGGGGGGAAGCGCCACCATGAGGATGACATTTGGGATATTCACTGAAATGTCACAAAACTATGTACAGACATTCGCGTTCCCCTCAGGATGAATTGTAATAACTTTGGTGATCTCTTACCTTTTCATCTAGCGCCTCATCATCAGATGACATTCAAATTTGGTCACGACCAAATACCTGCAAAACTAATAACGTTCACATCAGCTTCAGTTGTACTTGGTGTTTAGTGCTAATGCAAATGTTAGCATGCTAGCACACTAAACTAAGATGGTGCATTAAACATTAAATCCAAAAATTGTCAGTGGGAGAATGTTAGCATGATGACGTTAGCATTTAGCTCGAAGCACTGCTGTGCCTAAGTACAGCCTCACAACGCAGCTAGTATGGCTGTAGACTCGTAGAGCCCTATTTTAATCACGAAAGTGCAACAACAAACGCAAAGCGGTACGTCATGTGCACACGTACTGTGTGGGCGTCTCCAAGCACACATGCTATTTTGGTTCATGTATGTCAACGCAAATGCATGACGTCAATCACTCAACAAATTAAGCAACTTCTCCAGGACCACAAATCTGCAGCCAGAGGCAGATGTTTTTTTTTATTTTTTAAATCAATTAATTTGTATATCATGATGATAGAAACAAGTAATAAACATCTGTTTGGTGAAGCAGTTTATGATAATCGCATTAATCAGACGCTATTTCAGTCTCTTCTTGAATGCCTTCTTGAATATCTGTGATAAGCCAAATTACAGCTGTCATTGTCTGCTAACAGAAAATTAGTTTGGTCTCTAATTCTAAGTTTGATGTGTACTCTGTGTACCCAAATATCACATCTTCACCTATGAAGACTTGTCTGTAATTGGCTGCCATCACTGCTGTTTATCCATTCATTTTGTAGAGGGCAGATTTTTATGGCTGATTAACGGGGCTTTCCTTTTTTATAATACTGATCAACGACAGTGTTGCAGATACCAGCTCTTCAATAAAATCCTCATATCTCAACTATTTCTCTAACTGAAAAGTCCTTGGTATTTGATTAACATTATTATGCTCTTCAAACAAGTTACATGGCTGTTCTGCCCTGTTTATAGTGTCATCACATAAGATATTTCCCATCAGAAAACAGAATCATCATAGTCATCAATAATGATCTTGAGTCTTGAGTAGATAATATAATAAGCCTGGTCCTCTTGGGGAGATTGGATTGATTCATCCATGTAAGAAAATACATGCCACACCATGACTTTGTCACACTGACCTTCAGCCCCAGAGATCTAATCTATGTGCTGTGAAACATTTTCACTTTGTAGCGGAGTGTTGTGTATGAAAAAAAACGTTGGATTAAACTGGGAAAGCACACTGTTGACAGTAACACTATTCTAAACACTGCCAAAGCCTTTTTTTGTGCTCAGCCAGAGACAATGCCAGATCCACACCATTCACATACAATGATCATAATTAGGGTCTGCTTTGATGCCAGCAGAGATTCAACCATGAAGAGCTATTTGGTGCTTGTACAGAAGTGAGAGCTAGTAATTGGATGACAATGCCATATATATGGGGCTCATTATTTCCAGTTTTTATTATTCCAAAATCTGCAAAAAATATCCATAATACAAGAACCCATGTGACATTGCTCTGTAGTTTTAGCATTCTCGTGTTTCTTAGAGGGTGCATAATCAGTAGCTTGTTTGCCTTTTCCTTCAGTTTTTATCTTCATCATCTTTTACTTGAAGGTTTTCGTGCACAAAGGGACTTTGTTTACTGTAAATGATGGTGGTCAGCGTCTTTGTGCAGCAGAAACCCCAACAACTTGCGTGGGGACATAAAGTTTTGGGGGAAATCGGTTTAAACTAAGGCTGCAACTAACACATTTGTTTTTGGAGTGTATTCTCAATTAATGGTTTAGTTGCTTTGTCTACATAAAGTCAGAAATTAACTAAAAATGCCCATCGCAGTTTCCCAGACTGTAGGGAGACATCTTCAGATGTCTTTTCAGATGTTATATTCAGTTCCCAGTTATATAAAACAAAAAAGCAGCCAATTCTCAAATTGGAGAAGCCTCTGGGCCTCCCTGTTTCATGGCACCTCGTACAGTGAGACAGTTGTGTGTCGGATAAGAAGGAGCAGGGATCACAGGCAGCTATCGAGTGTTTTCTCTGGTTCTCCTAGAGAACTAAGACATGGAGGCAAAAGAGGTTAGAGGTCACGGTGATCATAATAAGGATGTGTCCCAGGGCTGAATATCACATAGTGTTTCTCTTTGTAGGCCCAGCCTAGTCAGTGGGTGGTTCTTCACACAAACGTCTATTTTACTGCTGGTGAATTATGAATTGTTCGAGTCCTCTTCCTACCCGCTTTCACTCTCTCTGCATCTGGAGCTTAAACAGAAGACAAATTTACATTATGGGATATGTATTTTTAATGCTGGGAGTCTGCGTCCCCCATGGGGGTCCTCCATGTGGTGTGTCTTTGCACAATGACTCATTTGTTTTCCTGCTAGAAATTACACGAGCGCTTTAGAAAACAACCACACTGCAGGGCCTCATTTGTCTATTGGTGTTGTTTTTATTTATAAATCACACCACTTCCTGCTCTGCTGACATGTCTTTGTGCTTTGAAGAACGTATTCAGAGAAGTGAAATGCATGTTATTTACCATTACCTGCGTGTGGTATACTGCTGCATCAGTTGATTGGCATTGCTGCACAGAATGAGGTGTGATGGGGAATGTACATATGAAATTTGTCTGCAATTAGCTCCACATTTCCTTGTTTACCTTTCTTGCAAGTGCAATCTCTCTGGGCTGTACATATTTAGTCCTTTTATCAAAACTGGTGGGCAGCAGAGTCTGACACATGGCTGACATTAGAAACTGAAAAATACACCCTCTGTTTGATGTAGAGAGGGGCTCAATTAGGAGACAGGAAAGGATGTGATCATCAGATCTGTCCTCCCTGGAGAGGGAAAACGCCTTGCTCTCTGAATACACCAAGACACTCCCTCATTTGCAGTCTTTTATGACTGCTTGGGACGAACTAGTGTAAGATGAAGAGGCAGACAGTAGATGCAAGGACTGCTGGCTTTGTTAGAAGCGCAGCATGCTGGGATTTTGTCTCCAAACAGGGGCCTGTTTTGTATTGATGTGCTGTTCATTTGCTGTGTTGTATTAGATTCGAGACAAATATTGAGTCTGTTGTGTCCAAGCCAGCATTTTAAACCAAATCTGACACTTGGACACAGCGCGCTGAGCCATCAGTGACGCCTGTCTGACTTGGCTAAACTACAACAGGAAATAAATAAAAGGCTCTGTAAGGCTATCAGTTCATTACTGAACTATCACATCCAGCAGCTGGGCCACAGCAGGGGACTAGTTAGCCTCTTAGTTAGCCAGAGATGCCTTCAAGCTCAAGGCAACAACTCATTAGTGCAGACTAGTTGGATTCCATTTTCATCATGTTCAGCTTGAGCTGCACGCTGTTTCTCTTGTGTGGCTGCACCAGCGAGCAGTTGGTCCTTCAGCACTGTGCACTTTTGTCCTGAAAACAGCCAGAACTCCCGCGGCTCTGCTTGATTGTTTTCATTAGTCAGCCGGCGGTAGCTTGATACCACTAGCCGCCCATATGGCTGTCATTTTCCATGAGCTCCAAAAATATGGGAAGGTGAAGCAGAGGGTTGTTTTTATAGCTTCCCCACCCATGTTGTTACTATCATATCAGTGTGGAGTCTGATATAAAACCTACATGCTCCAGGCCACACATTTCACTCTGCATTCCTGTGCCTGTAATTGCTTATTGTCAAAATATGTAAGGGGGGTTGGGTGTAAGCTGTGGAGGGGAAATGAAGAGAAGGAGGGAAGAGGGAGAGAAAATAGGGGGTGGAGTGAGTGTGCATTTCACTTCAAACTACAACCACAAGCGGGAAAGATGAAACACAGGGAGCTACAGTTCCTGGTGCCAAAATACATCCCCCATGATGAAGTGGAATTTTTAACACATCTTTCATTTGCATTTGTTCAATTAGGTCTCCTTCAAATGCTGCTGTGGTGATGGTGGCAGGGGGCCCTGCTTCTGGGATCTCCTCTCTTAAAGCACACAGTGGTTGCCAGAGATGACATGGGTGGGCCAGCATGGTTATGTTTGGGTTCTGAACTTTGGGTTTGTTTTGTGGGGAGTGATGTTTGCAGTGATGTAGCGGAGGGGAAAACCTACATAAGCTCTGTCCCTATCTTTAGGTTTACTCCTGAGCTGAAAAATTATAGTGTTGCTGAGGTAATTAGATTATTGAAATAAACTTAATTGACAAACATTTTAATAAGCAATGATCTTCTGTGCCATTTATCATGCAAAAATGCAAAATACTGCTTATAGCTTCTCCAATGTGAGGTTTTGCTGATTTTCTCAATTTAATATTATTGTAAACTGAATCTCTTGGGCTTGGGTTTGGACTATTGGTCAAACAAAACAAGCAATTTGAAGACATCATTTTGGACTTATGGGATATTTGCTTGTTTAATAGGAGAAATAAGAATAGAAAAAGGCAAGTAGTTGCACTCCTACATTACAATATCACAGTGATGTTTAAGGGGAATAAAACACTTTGGGGCTGTTGCTCTGTCACTTAGCATCTGACTAAGCACCAGAGCAATGGAATTATCATTGTTATCATTATTTTATCTGTGTTTCTGCACTGTTACTGGTGTTATTGGGATCTGCATTGTGTTCTGCAATGTTTCCACTGTTATTCACATTTCCACATTGTTGTACAATTAGTCAATATGAGTGAATGCAGTTGATGTTGTGTGCACGATTATTGAGACAATCACGCTTCGCAAGAATTTGCTGGTTTGATGCAACATTGATAATGTCAATTATACCACTGCATCACAGTAAGCATGAACCTGTGTGCCCTCTGAGTTATTTTCTATCTTAAAATCTTATCTTGACTGAACATGTTTTACTATTCACAGTCTACTTGCACTTGAAATAGTTAACTATCTCTACCATTAAGTAATATTGGCCTAAATATTTCAATCAAATGTTTTCCCCTGTGTTTCCATTCAATCTAGCGCAGTATCAATAATCTGTCAAATATACAGTATTAGCTCACACTAAAACTGTGGTGGGAATTGGTCTGACAATACATGTATGATTATTTGTTTCTGTGACTTAAACATTACTGGCAAACTGACCACATGTTCTCCTTGCAGGCACTGGACTTGTGGCATTGAATTAACAAGTGGTTGTTATGTTTATCAGATAATCAGTAACCCTGTTTATGGCATCAAAAATGAATTGAGGTAGATGTGACACATTGAATTGTGTTGTTTCAGACTGAATTCAGATAAGATTCAATAAGTCAGATTTGTTATATTCTATTCTTAATGCAGGGCTTTTGGTAATGCAATGATTAATCAGAGAAAGGCGTTTATGACAGCCTTTTTCAGTGCCATATGATTGGTACAGTATCTCTTGTTGTATGTTATGTCATTAAAATCAGTAGCTGTCTGCTTTGTGACATAGAAATGTATTATTAACAAGGCGTTCAAACCGCCGTTCTGGAACAGTAGGTGGGTGGATTAGCAGAAGCACACTCTTTGCTTTTGACCTTTGGACACTCACCACATTTGAAATGATTTTCTGTCAACACTCTCCAGTGTATGGTGCCCTGAGAAGAAGTGCCTCTCCAGTTTTCAACAATGAAACAATACAAAACTTGAGGTTTTTTAACAATCTTAATTTGTGTATTCATATACTAAAATGTTGAACTTTCAGTACACAAATTTATAGAGTTAGGGGTTTAAATATTGTGAGAGATTTAATTGCAACAGAAAGTTATTATTATATCTGCTGATTTCCGACAGTAAAGTTCAGACAGAAACTAAATTGATCGTTGGCAGTTTGCTAAGTTATTGATGGTATGACGATCAAGCCTTTTGTTCTCGCACGCAGCACTTTACAATAATTCATACACATTTTTTATACACTGAGTCCCTTTTTTCAAAACCAGTTTTAGTATGTGACCGCTGACTTTGCGGGTTGAAATGAGTCATCTTCATCAGCTGTTGCCCTCTAGCTGATTAAGCTAACATAACCTTAACGTGTCATGTTGCTGTCTCCAGGCAACTTTTTATTGTTTTAATACTTTTTAATGTTCTTAATTATGTATTTCATGGCTACAAACATAATATAATACTACTGAGGCTAAAGTTACATCTCCCAATCAAAAAGGTCCTCACAAATCCTCACAAGCTGATGCATGCAGAAGACAAGGAAATAAACAGCACTGTTTTATTGTATTGCAGTGTAGAGCTAGTTAACCTAGTATTATAAGTATGATAAGTTATTTTGCCCTAATGTATTCCTTGTTGGGTGCTATCTAGCTTACATATTTGGACAAGCAGTACAGAGGTTAGATTTATGCTGAATTGTTCGTATTTTCAAACAGTACATTGCAGTTGTATTGTTACAAGAGAAAAGGCTTTGAATATGTGGACTAATCAACATGTTCGGCTAATAGGCTGGGGTTGCTGGAGTGTGAATTTTCCCATACCTGTAATTTAGTAGCACCCATATACATAACCTCTAACTCCACAAAATAATGTGATTGGCTAATGATATGCTAATCTCTTGGCCTTGGAAGTAACGGCAGGTTTGGATAACTGTGTATATATATATCTCGTTAGCTTGACATGCCAACGTTTGCAGCTTAAGTTTTTAGCAAATAAACACACTGTTTAACCCCGTTCTTTACACTTTTCCTTTTGTGTGTTTGGGAAGCCTAAAACCATCCAGACCTAGAGTCCCATGAACACAGCTTCAACATGTGGAGAAATCCAAAGTTTGACAGGCCTGCCGTGCCTAATTAAGGTTGCTAAGCTATGATTGGATAATCAGAGTTCAGAGAAGGGGTTTAATTTAGCGAGTGCTCATTTGGAATCCTGTTTGATTCCCGTGCAGTCCACAGATTCATAATGTTGTTTGCTATAATGACTAGCAGTGATTCCACTCAATAAGGGCATGATGAGATTGTTGGCTTTGAAATGGCGGTCAATGGTAGCGCCTGTAGCACTGCCGTTTGTAATGGTTTATGCCTTGTCACCAAAGATGCATAATTAAGTTCATTAAAGCCAGCCGTCAACCACTGTAATTGCTTTTACATTTGTTCCTCTAAATTGATTCCCTTTTAATATGTCTGGAATGTAATTAGACTGAGGTGTCTTGTAGAATCACTTTACTGAAGGGGGGGTTTTTACATGAAGAATAACGGGCATCACTGTTGGTTACAATGAAGAATGTATGTTCTGTATTAAAACATTATGTGAGATTTTACTAATCCATGGTGCGATTGCAGTGAGCAGTTTTTCTCCTTTTGATAGGGTTATGGCCTTTTGAATTCTAACAGCCTCTTTCTGAGTCACGTCAGCTGATTGGCAGCTACTCTGATGTCATTTGTTTTTGTGGGGCAAGGACAGGTCACGCTGGCTGATCTGTATTCCCTCTCTTTCTTTCTCTCTTAGTTTCTCTCCCCTCCCCTCCACCCCCTCAGTCTTCAAAATTTCCTCTTTTCACTTCTTGTTTATAGTTACTCCCACTGATCTTCTCTCTCTACTTTGTCTTTCTGTATCTTTTTAATGCCTGAAATAATACTATTCCCTACTGTTCAGATTTCAGTTTGAAGCCATAAGAATGGAAAATTAGTATTGTTTGTGTCAGAATAACATAAAACTGCAACTTTTTATAAATCACTGTATAAGATTTCCTTAAAAAACTAGCTGAGATAGCAGCATACGATCATGCCATTTAAAATATTTCTGAGCTTTGGCTTGAAGTTATAAATGACACTGATACCAATGCAACACAAGCTGCTTTATATGGCATACTTTCCAAGGTCTATAAGACTCTGTAAAATAAAATATAAGACTTTTTTGTGTGTGGGCTAATAAATTATGCATCAAATGCACTACGGCGCTCACAGCTGCCATAATGGATAGGCTGCCATCACAAGATATGGAGAGATGTCTAGACAGTTGGGTGCCATTTTTTTTATCACAGTAAAGTGCTTCTCGTAACTCTGATGCATCCTGCAAAGATATATTCTGTTAATACTGAATCTGTTTTTCTTTTACAGGGCCGTATTATATAATGAAACATTTTCAAAAGTCATAGCCTAGAGGCTATATTGCCATTTTAACCCATTTTACAACATTTAACAACACTAATAGGCTAATTGGAGTTGGTGAGGTCTTAATCTGACAAATCCAGTCTGATTCTGGGGGATTCTGGGGGATCTTGGGCCTCTACGGGCTTCCAGGCCTTCTACTTGTCTTATCACGCCTGACCCTATTAGAAATGAGTCCTCCTTTGTTACTGTGCGGTACTGTCAGTTCTGGGGGAACAAAAAGTGTCATTGTCTTTCTTTGCCGCGGCTGGGATAGAAGTAATCTTTAGCTGTAGAGCTGCCTCAGGACTGCTATAATCCAGATTCAGTATTAATGACAGTCTAATCCGCACATTTCTGACCCTCTGGAGAGGCTGACGTGGCATCTCTGTTGTTATTTGCTTGTGTAATGTCACTGATTCTAAAACTGAAGGGGGTTGCTTATGGCTTATGTCATGAGGGATGCAATATCCTGTTCAGATTTTGTCTGCTGTGTATGCCAAGATGCTGCACTTGTCTGATACCAGCACAGACAATGCACGGCTGTCATGTTGCTGGATTGGTCAGATATATCCATGGATTCACTTTGAATTCAACCAGCTTTGTTTTTCTGTGTATTTGTTTTCCTTCCATTCCTGAAGATATTTGTGCCTGAGACCAGTGTGGCTGACACAACCAATAATTGCATGCCTGTGTTGAGCCTGCCGAAGGACCATAGGGGTGTGTTTGCTCACCCATGCATGCACGACATGCAGCGGGGACAAATGACATGAATAGGAAAATGGTAATGCTCTACTGCGTGCACTCGGAAGGGGCTCTTTTGCTCTTTGTTCGACACAAAGGGATGCAGAGATAGACGAGTAGATGTGTGTGAAATCCATCACACAGCTAGCTTGGCACAGTGATCATTAACCCCCCCCCCCCCCGAACCCCTCCTACACCTTCTTATCTCCTCTCCTCAGCGCTGTGCACGTGGGCCTTTTGTTTACAGCTCTTTCCAATGATCCACGTCAGTAATCCCCATGACAGGTAGCATGACTCTCCGACAAGCCCCCAACCTTTCATCCCTTTATTGATGGCCAAGACTAATACTAGCTGGACTACAGCTAGCACTAAAACTGCGTCCACACTTAGCCAACTGAATGTGTGTCTGTCCATGCTAGTGTTTTCAAGTCGATTTCATAAAAACGTCCTTCCACGATTAACCACCTAAACGACAGGAAAATGATTAAATCTCTTCTTCTGTCTCCTCTTTTATTCAACAAACAGACACACACAGATAATTGCATCAAAAACTAGTCAAACCGGACCAAGGACCTGTCTCTCTCCTTAGGTTTCCTGTCTGTATGTCCAAAAAAAGAATCTTTGATAAGTTAATAATGTTACCCAAATAAATAAAAGATACCAGTTAAGCGGGCTCCACTAAGCTGTCGATCAAATCTGACAAAACCAACATAAACACAGGTAAAAGACAACACCTGTGCTGTGTGATCGGCTATATTGACTTTTAAAATGAGTGATCAGAGAGGTAACAGAAAATTGTCTTCTTAAAGTACTGCTTCAAACGAGGTGCTCACCGAACATCATCTGTAACTCCCTCCTCCCTCTGACACCGGCACTGGGAACTTTTTTTGGTAAGATTTGAACTTCTCTCTAAAGCTTTCTTTTTTCTTTCGTCACACAACTACCTCTCATATTTTGTCTGTACAAATTGCACAAAACAAGTGCCACACAGCACCCAGCTGTGTTTAGCAGACGTACGTCATCGTTTCCCCCATCTGCACTAAAATGTTAGGCCGGCGTTTCTGGATTTGTCGAGAAAGAAATCGAGGTTTTGTGAAAAGCTTGTGTTTGGTGTGAAAAGCTGCGGCTTAGTGCGGATGGAAGGCTAAAATGGAGAGAAAAACGTGTCTTTAGCTGACTTAGTGTGAGCTTGGTCAACAGTAATGTGGAGAGTAAAAAGATGGTTACAGAATACCACTTGAGCGCAGTGATATTTACTGTAGCTCTAGCGCGATGTACAGGCAAGGGTAAGAAGAGCATTGATGTTTCGGATCAATGGAGGCTAACAACAAAATCGCAAAGTGCCTTCGTGTATATCTTTGTGAGGAACTGTGATGTGGTAAATACTGTGAAATGTCATTAAAGGACACTGTGGTTCACTGGATGTACAGTATTTGACAGTTCTATGTTTTTTATAACAAGGGCAACATTTTATTTACATACATGACGGTTGAAGTTTTGCAGCCATCTCAATAATCTATTTGTCTCTAAAAGCCCAATACTGCATCAGAAATGAAAGGTACACATTTAACGACAAACTATAAATAATGTAGGCCACATCCTCCAGACAAATAAATCAATGCCCTGGAAATAAATCTCACCTGTCGATGTTGCCTAGACTCGTATATAAGTTTCATGGGCTGCATTTATCACTACAATATCACAGCACAGCCTTTTAAAAATGTAACATTATCTTGAATCAGCAGTCTTGGGTTGTATATGATCAAAATCAATGGTGTCACAGGTCGAGTGTGACTTGCCATCCATCAAGTCTGTTGGCTGACTGGAGCAGCTACTGTAGATGATGATGCTGAATGGCCAATTTCTTGTTACCTGTTAAAGATAGAGTACCACTGCAGTGCTTGCCTCTCAGCTCTCCGAATCGTGATTTCCCTCTGGGTCGCTGTAACTGCTAGGAAATAGATTAAAATAACACACCATGGTATTTGCATCTGTAATTTGAGCCCCTGGATAATTTGCGATCCGAGAAGAAATCCTGTTTTTGATATTGTTTGAAGTGTGGCTGACCGTAACGCTACGCTCTGAAGTACGGGACTGAATTCTCTCGGGCCTGAGATGTAATTCCATCGTAACTTTCTATTTTAGAAATATCGAAATTGTGGTCAGTGCATCAGCTGACAGCCCTGCAAATCGGATCCCTTTGCCTTCCAAGCTGCAGCCAGTGGCCTTCAGTATGTTTCACGTTATAAGTCAGACGATAATACAGCAGAGCATTTACAGAATATTTACGCAACTACTTCCTGTAAGGAGGGTAGGGTGGGGGTGCAGGTTCCCCTCTATCTGATGACTAGATTACAGTATTTACTCACGTGCACAGCCCTGCCTGTGGATCAGCTAATGTGATACCTTTTGAAGAGAAAAATACAAAGAGGTTTGAGAACCTTATTTCAGGTGTAGCTGGTTAATGCTCCTGAGTGCAGTGGATGTTACCCTGTAAATCATCCATATCCTGTTGATTTAAGTTTTACAGGGCGTTCTTCCTATGAGCTCTAACTTCCTGTCGCAGGCGTACTTTCTTCAGGACCGTATGGGGGTGTCCAGCTGTAGTAATGAGTAGTAGTAGAAGTATCACAGTTCACTTGACTTTTGAGATATGATAACTTTAAGATGAATTAGAATTATTACAGTGTGCTCCTACTCTCTGAGGGTTACAGTCCACAACACAGGCAGTCACCTCACTACTGACCGAGCAGAGCAGGCCAGACTAGAGCAATCAATCTCCAATCCGAAATGAATGCTTTATCATCGATATTTTTATATTAACAAAAGATCACTTGTGATAGAGATCGTTCATAGTGTCAAACCCACCGAAAATTTTACCATCCTCTTTTCCGGTCCACAACTTTACTCTTTTGGTTCACTCTCACCGCTCTCTTAGCGTCATTTTCAGCCGCAGCAATGTCTGGTAAACCCACTGTACGCCACCTGCCCAGCATCAAACGGCAGACAGACACAGTCAGCCACTAGCTGGTGAACATAGTGGAGCATTTAGCAGCTAGAGAGCTAGATATTTCCCTCAGGAGTTGGTGGAGAGCAAAAACAGAGCTAAAAGGAGAGTAAATATTCTACTTTCAGTACATTTTATCAGTTAAACACAAACACGACTCCAAATAAGTGCTACTGTTGCTTTGTATCTGCTGGAAGCTGAAGTAGGCAGCTGTTTGCAAACAAGTTTGCCATATTAACTTAAAAGGTGATAATATGTCAATGTTGTGTGCAAACACTAAACATGTATTTGCCATTAGAATTTCTTATCAGCAATGCAAGTACTTTTTCTGCAATCAATAAAAACATTAAAAGGACCGATAATGATTAGATTTAGATATTATGTTCCAGACAGAGATTTGTTTTCACAGCCAGTGCCACACATAGATACATACACAGCAACATACAGATACATCTGATTACACCAACATCAGGATAAAATCAGGATCTACACTGATACACAGGTATGCCCTTACACTAACTTGTGGGGTGATGAATCAAACATTTAGACACATTCGGGATTCTTTCGATACAAAATATTTGGGTTATTTCGCATATAGTAGTTAGAAGGATATGTTTTTTTTCTCAGCTAAACTTGCAGTGTAACTCTAGGGAAGGCCATGTCAGATGATCCATGTGTTTGTCTGTCTGAATTATAAAGAAAGTAGTGATTCCCTAGACTTACCGCTTCAAATGTTCCACTAACAATTTAGGATAAAACTAATAACTGAATTCTGGACGGCCTAAGCTGCAAATTGAGATTAATGCTAACAAAGTATGCTAATATGCTAACGCAGGTGCTTCCCACAGGCCAAGTTTGATTTTTTTGATTTTTTTTTTCCCCAACTAGTATTAAGAACTAAGAAAAGTTGTTTTTCCATATTTTATTCAGCTAATATTTTGTTCCTGTGTAATGGCTACAAACCTTTTTTATGGCACCAAGTCAGCTCTGGTCTGTTTTTTTTCTTTCCAATATTTATTAAAGAATGAGTCATTTTAGAAAACTAATACTTGGCTTATGGGTGGGAGACACACCCACAATAAATGTTTTAGGTCATAGCTCCAAAATATGCTGTTTCAGTGTGCCATTTCCTAATCCTTAATCTGGCTTAATAGGCCATACAACTGAGCCAGTGTTGAGCACAACGATGACATCTGTGGCCAGAATTGTCACTCTTGACAGGAAGTCAGTGCACCCAGAGCTGTTCCAATTATGACTCCAACTCTCTTCCCTCTCCTATATCCTTTTGTCTTTCTTTTTTATGTGCGTGGTGGGGGTTGAGTCTGTCCTTTCGCTCTCTGTCACCCTCTTTCTTTCTAGTTTTCACAGTCCGGCAAATTTTATACCTCCCTGTGTTCGGTGGTAAGCCTCTGCTAACACACAGGATATGATCTAAACTGTTTCTCTTCCTGCTTGTGGACAGCGAGTCTTCTGAGTCCGTTTCATACAATCACAAAGATGTGAATGAGTTCCTCTGACCAGTAGCCAAAGATGTTAGATTCATGGATAAGAGGGTGCAGCGGGGTGATTTTTTGTTTTTATTATTCATACAGCTTAAAGCAAGAGTGTATCTTCCAGAGCCAAGCTTTTAAAACAATCCTCATCCATGTCTTTTTTTGTTGATGTATGTGTTAATCATCCAATAGACAGCCTGACCTTTCTGTAGCAATCATCTGAAGCGGACAAATAAACCCATTCCTGAAAAAGGACATCGTTACATATTGCTTCACAGCTAGATTTGTGTTTTTGATTTCTCCCTCTGGTTCCTACTTTTGGCAGTTCTCTGTGAAAGAAGTGGAGGCGTTCATGGCTCTCTCTCCAACGTGCGAAACATCTCCGTTCCCAGACAAGGTTGTGCAGACAGACAAGACATGTAGCCTTGGGCTGTAGCCAGATATACACACAGATAGCTTGAGAAATCCACAGGGCATTTTTTTCCTTGGTGTGGGTGTTTCTAACATGCCCATTAATGTCAGTCCATGTGTGTATTTGTGTGTATTAGAGAATGGTTTCTAACTGCCTATGAGATGTGGTTGTTTCTCCCCCACCCCCGTCCTGGAATACCACTATTTCTCTGTCATGAATATTTACCAGGTGGGGTTCATGGAGTTTAAGTGTTGCAGGGAATCTTCGGCTGGGGACTTGTTTAATCCAAACTCCGTTCTGTCTGAGCTGCTCCCAGGTGTCTGGGAGAATAAGCTTTGGGAAAGGATGTGAGAGGAGGAAGGGAAGAGAGACACCACCACTGAGGGGATGTTTATCGGATTGTGAGATGGAAGGCTGAATAATGTCCGTTTTTACATGCTGCAGTTATAATGAACTGAGGATTTTTTAAGGCCTCTGGCCAGCTGTAAGTTATGTCTGAGTCATGCGAATGAGAACTGGGTTGACGAACTGTTCAGACTTCTTTTTTACTGTTGTTAAACCAAAATAGTATATAATCTAATGCAGTCCCATCAGGCAGGTGCGTAGGAGAATGGAATATATTGAAAAAGCGGTGGACTCCGGCACACTGTCAGCATATTATTTGATAAAATTTTGAACATTTTACAGACTTTCATCTGACATTAAACAAACAATATAATAAACAGCATCTTTATGCTACAGCCACAGGCTGCAATGCAAAAGGGGTAAAATCACAAGACCACCTGACACAACTGGACATTCAATCAAATGCAATGAATGCCTCTAACAAATTTCATGGCAATCCATCCAATAGTTGTTAAGACATTTCACTTAAAAGAAATGGTGGCGCTAGAGGAAAAGTCAGGTGATCATTAAAGTAATTATGATGCATTGTGTGGGAATCATGAATGTCCATACAAAATTCATGGAAAATTAAAAAAAGTGAGAACTTTGACCTGCTGGTGGCCCTAGATGAGAAGTCAGGGGATCACCAAAGTCAGGAAAATTTCATCCTCTTGGCATCATGAATGTGTCTACCAAATTTGATAGCAATCTTTTCCATAGTTGTTGAGATATGTCAGTGTGGACAAAAGTGGTGGACTGACCGACAGACTGGCTTTACCATCCATAGAGCACCGTAGGCTAAAAAGTAATAAGAAATGTTAGAAGGGAAGAAGAGGGGAGGGTGTTGGCCAGCACTCAGTCAACAATACACAAGAAAAAGGAGAATCTTGTACTAAGCTCTAATGACATTAACATGAAATTTGAAGCTCATGAGAGCTTATAAATATATATATATATATTTTATATATAATAGTATATATATTAACCTGGGACTCATTGCACCTGGCCTTAGCAACAGTTTCTTGCTTATATTCTTGATGGACTTTGGACATTTCCTACATTGCAGAGACTCATTCCATCACTATATTAGTTATTGATCTGAGGGAGCCACTGGTGAGTATTTAATCAGGGTTCTCATTTAGCTACCCACTAAATGAATAACACTATTGATGTAGTCTGTCACATACAGTCTGTCTGGAAATGATCTAGTCCTGCCTGGGCCCTTTAGGAAATTTTCCAGATATTTGATTGTAACAGCGATTGCCAAGTTTAGAAGAGCTGCTATATGATATTATCACACTCACATCCTGCTTGCTTTGGCTAAGGGCCACTCAGTGGTGCTCAGCAGACCTGGATGCCAAGATACACCGGTGTGTTTGGAAGTGAGGCAGACAGGCAAGGGAGTTTCAGCTAACAAAATCACACTCTTGTTGCCGCCTGTCCTCACGCTCTGGAACATTAAGCTCACAGTGTGCGGACAGCTCATCAGAGACACGGCTCTATTCACATCTGACGTCCACACGCATGCATTTCTTTCCTGCAGTGCCATTTATTATAATTTCTGCTGCAGCAGTTTTCATCTTGGGGCTGATTTGGTCCCTTTTCAGGTTTGCTTATAAACACCATAAATCACAATGAGCCTTGCCACTTCTCTTACTTTCCCATCTCTCTAACACCGACTTGGTAAAGCAGGTGCTAGACTGCTGCTGCTCTGTTCTAATTAAAGCCTTATTATTAAAAATTAAACACCACCTTCTTACTGTATATTTTATTTTCCATTATGCAGCTGCATTTAGAAAATAGTCAAGCTCTCATATTTTGTCTATTGCCTAAGAAACACTCTCTAAATTAGTGGTTCCCAACCTTTTGCTATGTTTAACTGCATTGTAAATTTTCCTTCTCACATGGATTGATTTGATTTGAATATTTGAACAATTGTTGGGTAAAGTCTGGGGGAAGAAAACTAATTTTGTTGTTGGACAAATATATTTTTTCTGCTTTCCCATCCTGTCAATCATCTCACGACCCCTGAGATTTATCTTCTGACCCACTGGGGAGGTCCTGAACTGCTTATGGGGGCATTATGTTTTTGGAAGTGACACACAGTGGCAGGTCAGAGAGGACTTCTGTATAAACAGTGTTGTGCTGGACTGATGCTGGGGTCCGATATCGACTCAGATGGCTCCTCAGTGGGTGATGTGACATCTCTCTCTCTATTTTTGTGTGTGTGTGTGTGTGGCAGTGGACCCTCAAAGCTTATCTCTATAAATGGATTCGTGTTGGTGCACTCGGAGATCTCGGTATGATGCTCTAATCTGATTGACCACAACCCTGGAGAGACGGATGACTCAAAGAGCCAAGTGTGTGTCTTTGTGTGTATGCACATAGGTGTGTGAGGTGTCCATCTGTCTTTGAGCTGGTATTTGTCACCTTGGTTCTGTGTATTTTCAGCTGAGCTTAGGGTCTTGTTGGGGGAAATAACAGCTGTGTGAGTTTTAGTGAAACTGTGGTTGTGAGTCTGCAGCTGTAAATCTCCACATGTTGGACAATCCATTTCAGCCTGTTATATACAAAAAATAAGACATTTCTTCTTTGAAGTTGCTACACACACTCACAGACCTAGCATCTGGCCAGCCAGAGCACAGAGATCCGATACAGTGCCAGAGATGATTTTTCATTTCTGTGTGCTGCCTGTATGTGTTATGTTGCTGTGAAAACTCTAAAGATGTGTTCATTTTGAATGGTGACACATTTTCACCTCATGTTATTCATGCTAATTTGAATGCACGAGTGTTTTTGCACTCTGTTTATTAGCCACAGACGGCTAGTTCTCCGACTACAGATATTAGTCGCTGCTATGGACTTTATGCATCTTTTAAGACACCAGGAACTCTAGTACTACATCTTGCTCTAGTTTCCCTCATTTTTTTGTCTTGCGTCTTTTTTGTCATACAAGTTTAAGATGAGCACAAATGGGTTCACCAGTATACCTGAGCACATTTTGGCTGCCAAGTCAAATATAGTCATTTTACAGTCCAAATATAATGTGAATCTTGTGAGTAACACCCACACGCACTGTGATACTCGCTGTATGACTGTGAGAAAGTGATGTAGATGGTCACAGAGGGCCGCCCTGTTTACCACATACTGTCACAGTGACAGTGCTCCTGTTTCCCTCAAATAACCTCTGAAATGAACACGATGATGATTGTGTTGTCGTAGCTTAGAAAAGATGAGGAACTTAATTGTTTTTTAAGATAAGAAAGGGCGTTGAGATGGGTGTTCCCTGGGGACTTCAGTTGGCAGGTAAAAACCTGTTATAATCCTTATATGTTTTTCACATCCCATTCACTCTCAGCTATCTTTCCAGTACCCTCTGGCTGGCAGTCGATGCTATGAGAGGGCATGAATGGTGACCCTTCTTAGATGGACTACAGCTTCTTCTTCCACACACAGAAGGGACCTAGATTTTACACATACAAAATGTATTCTGCATCCAGCAGCTTTTCATGTGTTGTTGCGTTTTCCTCTGATGTCGTCGAGTGTGATGCTCTGCATGCGATTGCATTACAGGGAGGTTCTTCTATTATTCAGTAGTTTGCTTGATCTGATTCCACACTGTCAGACCTCGTTTTATTTATTTATGAACGTTGAGATGATATGGGATTTTGAAATACTCCCTCACAGTTATTTCCAGGAACTTAGGTGTGAATTTAAAACTATATATTTCGTAGGATTAATGATATGATCTTTTTTTGATATAGCTTCTGTTACACTCTATCCTGCCTTCTGAGCATGGACTCTTTACCTCGTGCCATTATTTGGCTGTCATGGAAATCCTCAAGCATGAAACCTCATTTTCCAGGATGTCATAGAGCAAATGTTGAAAGACTGTTTTTCAGGGAAAAGGGGTGGAGATGGGGAGTGCTGTAGGAGATGTGTCCATTCAGATATAGTTACTAGAAAAAGAGAAACGGGCAGAGAGAGAGCGAGAGAGAGAGAGAGAGCCCCCCTCCACACCTCCCCTCTGCTCGGCTAGACGAGAATGTTGCCATAGCAACCGCTCGGCATGCTCCCTGCTGCTGGCAGGTGAAAATCTTGTATCTCCAAAATGTCAAAGTTGCAAGAGCAGAGAAAAGAAGACTTGTAGCTGAGCATGTAGTTTCGAGTTTTTGGGGTTTTTGGAAAAGGTTTCATATTTTCAAGAATGTAATCGGCCCATTTAAGTTTTAACCCAGAATCCTTCAGTTTAAGGTAAAACTGCACTTACGAGGTTTCCATACGAAGACACTGCCTCCAGATTCTTTGGCTGCTCAGCCTTCCCAGGTAGATAAATTGTGCTCCTTGTCCCCTTTTTTCTCACACTCCTAACCCCCCCTCCAATACCCTTCCTTTCAGGCCTCCCGTGGGTAATAGCAGGGATTATATATTAGTTGGCACCAACCTGCTATCTCTACTACAGCTTATGCACAGCATGTACCAGTATTTTCTCCTACAAATAGACTGAAATAGTAAAAGGGAAAAAAAAGCATTCAGTGACATATGTAACTCTCTCTGGGATCATAATAAATATGTTAGTAGCGAGACAGAAAGAGGCTTTATGTAAAACTCAGCTCCAAATCTGGGCTGATATGCTTGTTTTTGTAGTAGATTTAGATATCAGGGGAACTACATTTTTTAGTTTTTAAATGAGGTTAGCCTGGATACAAAGTGGTGTGCACTAGGAGTTGGTTGCTGGACTCATTTGCATTATAGGCGCTCAGTAAAATGTTACCCCAAAAGATGAACTCATTTAACTCTCCTGACTAATTTATAAGTCTTTTCTTCACCGTGGTTACATTTTGTGACCATCTGCATATCACCCTTGGGCACCTTCTTAGACTTTGTGCCATCTTCACCGTTCCTTTGCTGATGAGGAAAATGTTTCTTTCTACTTTCTTCTGAATTTCCCACAAAGCTAAATGGCATCATTATGCGTGAAGGGTAACTCATAGAGGGTATATATGCTGTTTCACAATGCTCTAGGGTCTGCTTATTACCTCACAGCCTCCTCCTTTGAAGAAGCTGTCCTCTACTCCTAACTGCACTCTCTTCTTACTGCTGCATACCATTTCTGCTCAAGACAGGAACTGCATCACACCTTCCCCATCCTCTAGCTTCTCCTCCTCGTGTGTCTCTGTTTTTGCAGTGTTGTTAATTGTCTAATATACTCTCTGTCCTTCTTGCTCTCTGTTAAAATGAAGGTGGTGAGCAGCATCCCTTTAAGACCTGCAGCGCTGTTCTACAAAACATCAGGCTGGCTGCTGCTTGGTGAGCCCCTGGAAGTGAAGCGCTGACACCCAAAACTCACCGCCGCCTGGATCCAGAGACCATCGCTCCTCACTGGGCTGTGAGAGCAGACCTCACTCCCCCACCTCCAGCTTCTGTCCAACTTCTCACTGAAGACGACGGCAACAATGTGACTACTAGACTCTGTCAGAACCATGTGACCTGCTGTTATGGATCTGAGAATCAGCATACATTGAATCAACACTCATCCAGGTAATTTAGCACACTGTGGCCTGCATGCATACATAACATTGCATCAATGTATTTAATGATTAATAGCTGCTGATGAAATCTTTTTATGAGTTCACACGTGAGGTTAGTGTTTGGGGACCTTTTTGAGGATTTCACTTGGACACACAACCCCATTTGATTTCCACATGGGATGTTTATTTTCTTCGTATATTCATAGGCTTTTTTAAGTTCACGGCATATTTGTGGCCAGTCAGTCACTTCCTCAATCTGGAGATGCATGGCTGTAGCTTGTTGTCTGTATCAACTGGCAAAAAGGATTAAGAAACAGGAAGTGGGACAGTAGTGTGAAACAGTAGTAAGAACAGAGGACTGCACAGTACAGTATATTGTACAGTAGTAAACACCATTAACTTGACCATGCATGCTGCAGCTTATTGACTTTCCTTATGCAGCTTATTCAAATCAGCGATATTGTTTGGAATATTAAATGGTTTGTATTTACACTGTGTGAAGTTCATCTGATTAGTCTGTGAAACAGAGTCGCTTTTGGTTTTGTACTTATACTGACATTTGGAACCTGATTAAGACTTGGCACTTGAGACTTAAGTGCCTTTGCTATTGTTGACATTCTAGAGGCAGGTTTTTTCCTTAAAAGCATACTGTGACAAGTGGCCCGCATAATTAAGCCTGAAGACTTACAGTTATCACTGTATTAGGCATGATGGGAAAAATACAGCATACAGAGGCAATTTTTTTGCGAGGTGTTTTTTTCTGAATTTGTAGTCGCCGCCATTAACTGAGGTCACTGGGGTTGTCCCAGATAGATGGTCTGCTTCTGTCAAATTATACACCCCCCCCCCACACACACACACACACACACACACACGGCCTGTATATTTAACTACTGATTCATTTTCCTGTTATTACAACCCGTGCTCGGTGACTAATAGGAATTTCACTGAATTGATGTCATGATTAGAGATTTTATAACTCCGAAAGCCTCTCAACACACATACTTTTGACTTTTCCTGCATTCAACAATCCCCTTCATTGTTGTGCAATTCAAATATTTTAGTCCCCAAAAAGCGGTTTAATAACGTGGAGGTGTTTGAAAAAATAAGGACAAAGGAAACAGTAGATGGAGGAATGGGGAAAAAAAAAGCCCAAAGTCTAAGACGGAAGGAAAGAGAAAGGAGAGGAGACTGTGTTTGTGTTGAAATATGTGGCTAAGTCATTGTCTGTCCAACTGTGTCTGCATGTGTACGTATCTTATCCAGCGTTTTTGTCAGGAGTGTGTGGCGGTCTTGCTCCCGTTTCCCCTCTCTGGAGCAGAGCAGTACAGGAAGGCTGGCTGGTTGGCTGGCTGCACAGGAAAGGAAACAGTCTCTATCAAGCAGCAGATGGAGGACAGCATGTGCTTACACAGCAGAAACACACACACAAATACACACATGCAGTCCTACACACACAAGGAACAATGTGACAGTATGGTAGCTTTTATTAAGAGTATGACCCAGATCGCAGATCGCAAATGTGGAGAATCAGTTTTCATAGAGTTCTAGAGTTCTAGTTGAATGAGGAAGATAGAGGACACTTTGGCGTTTCAAATGAACTTTTGAAATGTTTTCATAATAGCAAAGACCTCTTGACCTCTTGACTTTTCTCAAAGCTTTTTTTTTTCCTCCCATTGTATCTATACATAGTGCTGCAGTCCCCAGTAGCTCTTCAACCTTCACATTTCTATTCACCTCTGAAAAACAGACCTGGGTCAACTTTTGTTTTCAGTTTAATTGGAGTGTCGGCAGGGTTTTGCTCACCAAACAGAAAAAAATAAGATAATGTAAGGAATGAAAATTATTTTGAAATACTGTCTAAACTTTTTTCAGTAAACCCAATCTGTTCTTGGGGGCAAAAACAGTCAAATATTTCGAGTTAGCTCTACAGTATAGTTTTAGATCTCATCTCAACGGTATAGACATCAGCAGAGCTGACCCTTGTGTTACCTCGGTGGCCTGCAAGTCAAACACATTTGTCTGTTGTTGAGATTTAGTGATACCCAATATGTTATCACCTCCTCCTGCCCCCTGCCTCCTGTGTATACCCATGGTTTCTGATGGCCTCTCATGCCTGAATGCCTCTGTCAAGACCTGGTAGTGGCAGGCCAGGTCTCTCCCTGCATGCCTGTCTCGCAGAGCTTTTGTCAGCAGTGTGTGAGGACTGGATGTTACACTTCCTTTTTCCAAGAGGGATGCAAGTTCTCCAAGAGGCCTTCGACGTAGAATAGTCATTTGCTCTCAATATGGTGTGTATGTGTGTGTGTGTCCTTTCTCATTCATGTAACAAGCCTGCTTAGGAGGGAGGACAATGAGGCTCACTATGGTTCCCAAGGCCCCACTGAATGACTCATATTCCTATAGAATTCAGGCAGAACCCAAACAACAGGGTTACACAATCTTAATCAACAAAGTGCTGCTCATAATGTGCTCTGCAGGGGCTGTGATCCTGCACAAGAGGATTGTGAAAAATGTGTTAGGTTGAGGTTTGGGTAACATAATTACTGTGCTTCCACTTCCAGGCTGCTGTTCGAACCAGCATTCACTGCACCTCCTCTGTGAATCTGGACTATGCCGTGAAAATACTGGTTGTTTTTGTTTTTCTGCTTGTTTGTCAAACCTGTTGTCGGCGAGCGTCGAGTGATGAGGGAGCATAAAAAGGCTGTTATCCTGGAAGATGTGGACGTGTGATACTGTGGTTTTGCTATGGCAACCGAAAGATATTCGACATCAAAACCTCACGTGCATGCAGACAGTCTGGGGACATGTCAAGAACCAGGAAAAAACAGACTCATATCCTTTTTTTAAAGACTCACAGGAGGGTTTTTATAGTCTGCGTCTGCACTATCTCTGCAGAGCAGCAGAGGCAGGCTCCTCAACCTTGCAGCGTAGGCCGCTAACTTATCCCTTCTGCTCCCACATCTCCTCTCCTCTTCCTTCTCTTTTTTTCTCCCCTCAAAATCAAGTGGCTTTTTGTTCTCCCGCAGCGGTGCTTATCACTTGTTTCTCCACTGCTGCCCTCCCCCACCCTTCTCTCAAGGAATGAAAGGATATTTTGGGGGGATAGATTTTGTCTGTCCTGTGCAGATCCTGAAGGACTGTGGTTATCTCTGTCTCTCTGTGTCTGAAATTGGGGGTTCTATGCAAGATCTGTCTCCCTCTTTCTCTGAGGGGGTAGTTTTTTTAAGAGAGCCAGGTCTGTGTAGCCCCTGCTTCTGCGCCAGCGCTGATGTTAAATAAATCTCATGCCAGTAGGAAAGCTTTGTGGATTGTCATCATTACAGGCACTGACGCTGTGATTTATTTTAATTCATTTGAGTGAAGTAGGTTTCATTGTCCCACAGGATTCCTCAATTGCCTGTTATTTCTACGCTTGAATAACATGACATTAAAATAAGCCATACATTCTCAGGGGAGACAATCTGGTTGGTTGTAATGCTTTCTAAAAATCAGGCTCCCGGACGGCATCTGAGTCAGCTGTTATGATTCTGTGTTGAACTACATTTTAATCTGTTTGTTGACCATTAAAAGTTTCTAAAAAGGAAATTTGTGGTTAGTTAAAGAGGTGATTTACCCACAATGTGACCACCAGTCATCATTTTGTTTATTGTTTCAGATTTATTCTGATGTGGAAACTAACTGAATTTAGGCAATTCCAGAGGCTTAGAATCAGAAAGGATGCGGTTCCTGAATGACTAGCGCTATTGCTACATTGATTCCTGTTAGTAAATGTGTTAGAACAACTAAAAGTAACCACATAGTCTAATCAAACTCATAGCCATTGTATGGCAGTGTTAAAAATGAGGTATTATTAGGGAAATTCCTTGTATTTGTCATCTCATTTTCCTATTTTTGTCTATTATTGGTGATGATAACATTTTACTCACCTACATAGCACTGATTGGGGCAAGGAGCATGAGCCTCTTGCAGCTTTCCAAAAAACTGGAAGTAGGGGGAAACAGCTAGCCAGTGACTGTGTTTTTAACTTTTGCAAGGCTAGCTTTTTCTGCTGCTAAGCTAAGCACAGAGACTCCAGTTTTGGCTAATTGCTCTACAGCTAGCTATGCAGTTTGCTACAACAGCTAGAAGGATTTCCAGGGGACTACTTTCTGTGTTTGTTTGGTTTTTGTGTGTGTGTGTGTGTGTGTGTGTGTGTGTGTGTGTGTGTGTGTGTGTGTTTGAGATGATTTCTGTTAAATTTAAGTTTTTTTTAATGTAGGGGCTCATGTCCTTCCCCAGATAAACCTCATTCTTGCTGGAGTCCCTGTTTTCCAAATCTCTATAATTATGAATACTAGTTATAATGGACAACAACATGAGAATAACACCCACATTGACAAATACCAGAATTGTCCTTTAACCATTTGAAGAATGCAGATCCAACATTTACTTAGACCTCCAAAAAGGACTCCACAAGTTCCTTTCCTCATATTCAATAGCCTCTTCTTAATGGCCTTACAAGTTGAGCAGTAAATTTCCCATAGCCTACATCAGCACACTGACAGGCTCCCAGCTTTATACACAATCCCCTTTTCTTCTTCTTCTTCTCTCTCTCTCTTTCCTTCTACATGACTCTCACACTAATACCTGTTCATAGTAGAGTGCCAGAAATCACAGAGTGCTGGGTGATAATGAGAAGTGTCACAACGCCGGTTCCGTCATTTTCAGCCCAGCTGCTGCGCATTACGCTGGCTATCGATGGCTCTGATTCCAGGCCATAATTGCTCTGCTGCTGAATAATTGAAAGAGGGGTGGAGGTAAATCCCAGAGGTGTCAGGGTGGGAGAAAGATGGATGCCTCTGTGTTCAATGCTGTCAGGTCGGGAGATGTAAGGGGCCTGGAGGACATGATGAGACCCTCACAGGGAGATTGTCCCTCGACACACACACGTGTTGTGGATGATGGGCCGCTAGTAGAATGATTTCTGGCACGGTGGTTCTCAAACAGGCCCTGGCACATGTGTTTCCCATGGATCCCTGCTGAAGCGTTTGTGGATTTGTGGGTATGTGTGCGTCCCCGTGTGTGTATTTCATGCCAAGCAGTCAGGCAGTGTAGCTTTGCATGCCAATTGTTAGCAGATTTGGTGCAGAAACATATGCATGTAGTGTGTTTGTGCAGGCGTGTAAATCTGTGGATCAGAAGTGATTGAAAGACCTACTGGCGCCTTGGAAAAATTAACTCTGTGTGTGTGTGTCTGTGACTGCGCGAACACACAGACTAAATGACACTCAAACAAGCCAACCAAGTGTAAGCTCATATGTGGTGTTTGCTAGTGCAGACGACAGACTGGAGTAAATATTTACTACCAATTACGCTCTTGGTTTCCATGAATGTGAATGCCTCACCAGAATGTGACAGAAGCTTCTAAATGCTATAAACGCTGAAGACATTAAGTTATACGTTAAATGGGAGCTGCTCTCAAATGTTAGTCATGGCTGGAATGTTTTTAAGAGGATTATCAATAATCGCTTCCCATCTAGTACTGTGTTATTTTTAACTAATATGCAGCAGCTAAAAGCTCTTATTTCCAGTTAGGGCTGCTCTAATGGAAGTGCTTTTAGGGTCAGACACAGTAGCCGCAATATCTCAGTCAACAGGATGTTATGGCCTGAACCTGGCAACCAACAACAGCTTTTTTTTTCCTGGCATTGGTTAATGTGGTTTTCTCAGTTCTTTTATTCAGTAAATGAGTCTCTCCATGCAAACAGAACACCAGCATACATAAGCACATGCATTTTCTCACACATTCAGCTGAGATCTCCGCGGGAGATGCTACATTTGTTCCCATAGACGTGGAGGGCTGACACTGCAGAGCGGAGCCAGCGGGTCTCCAAGGTCATTACTACTGCCACAGCGTCTGTGCGCCCTGGGAAGGAGGTAGGAATTGATTAATGACCCAGAGGAACCCAGATTGGCAAGAGAGCAGCACTGCAGAGGTAAAATTGTTACTGTACAATGGTGCTACAGATACTGCTAGTGTGAGATACCGTAGAGTGTGACCCAGTACTACAGCTCCTCCTGATAATTATCTTAATGCATCCAAGTTGGATCTTCAGTAAAGAGAATTAAGTTGGTGGAAGGATTTTAAATCCTAATCATCAAAAGTAATTAGATTACTCATTACAATTATTATTATTTTTTTTTTTTACTCAGCCCATATCTGTTATTTTCCGTCCAGCTTTCTTTTGAGTTAGTACCAATGCCTTCAAGTTGAAGAGGCGGGGAAACGTTAAAGGATGGTTTATTTGAAGTTCTGTGCATTACAATATCCGAACAGGTGCATCTTAATCAGAACAAACTGGCTCATTACCAGCTTGATTCTGTATTCCTTATAATATGGCTTACCACAGTTAGCAGCTTCGCTTTTAATTATCACCACCTAGTGCCTAAACTGACTTACACATACACACTAAAGAGCAGTATCACCTGATGTAAATAAATTAAATAGTATAAACTTTAATTTCAGTCCACAAAGAAAGCTCAATCCTAGTTATACGTAATCAGAATTTTAGCATAAAGTAAAGCATATACATAGAAGTATTGTATAACTTCCAAATTAACATAAATGACAATCAACATGAACATGAACAATTGACTAAATATCAAAACATGCTTAATTGGCTCTTACAACTAGTGTTTTTTACTGTGTGTAGGTGTGTTTAACATTATACCAAACCCCCTCCTCCCCAGACTTTTTATCAAACGTCACTGTTCTTCTGGACCTGTTAACTCAGACAAAAGGCTAGATTGACATCAGGTTCTCAGGTTTTAAGTGTGTGTTTGTATGCTGGGTTTTCTTTTCCTTTCTTTTTAATAAAGTTGACGTGTTCAACATCCCACTGGTGCCACATTGTTGGCAGTACTGCTGGTCAGGTTACCATGGGAACACATTGTCAAGAGCAGCGGTATACATGTTAAAACAAATCTACATTTTTAAAATCTTAGAATGGATAATGAATACTGTGTCGCAAGTGGCGAAAACCGGCTTGTGCAAGTGTAATACAAGTCCAATTTTAGATCATGGATGTTATCTGCAGCTGCAACTATAGGTTACATTGCATGGGAAGTGGTCGCACATCTGTGTGAGCACATGAACACCCCAGCTTCATTTCGTCAGTGAAGACTGTGAATGTAGTGCGCTGTCCTTTAAATAGCTAACCCCAGCCCAGGTTTGCACACTGCAGCTCTCCAAAGGCAGAGAGCACAGAGACAGAGAGATGCGGTGATACAAGGATGGCCTACCCGAATAGAAAGCGCAAACTTGTTAAACTCCCTGCAGTGTTCTGGTCAAAACTGACTGATTTAAAACTTTACACTACGCTTGTTTTCTTTTAAAGGGTTTCTTGACATCCTTCACATTAGATACCCAAACACATAAAATTATAAGAGTACTCCAGTGATTTTGTATTGTATTTCAGTAAAGTTGGGGGACTCTCTTAAAAATAGTGGTCAAAATCGATGCAGTAGAGGCTGAGGTATCCTGACTTTTAGTCCTTGAAATGGGTCATGCTGCAACTTGATAACACCTTTAATGATTATTGAAGTTTTGTTGTGGTCTGTGTCAAATATGACCAACCACAGAAAATGCATTTATAAGCCTGTAGTACTGTGCAACTGGAAGACACACTATGACAACACACACGAAACCTACAACGTCACCCTCTCCCTCACACATCTCTCTTTTTTTTTTTTTTTACACCTTTCTGCCATGGAAACCAAACATTACAACTAAAATGTTACTGTAGTTCCGAAAACCAACTCTATTTTCATCACAGGTCACTCAGTGGTAGCACCACAATGAAGAGGCACCTTACAAAGAGAAGGTTACTTGATCTCGTTTTAAATCGAGGTCCTTATGAGGATATTTCAGTAACCACCTGAAATAATGGCACAGGAGGGCCCTGCTGACATTAATGTTACGTTCTGGTCAACACTGATGCTGTATAGGACAAAGTAAGACTGTTCATTATTGTACAAGTTAATTGGGCTGTTTATGTTACACTTGTCATTTAAGAGAATCAGTCTTTTCTTTAATATATATTATAAATTTTATATACTGCAATTTCTTGTTACGCATAATCAGCCATCATATGCTGTTACTGATATATCTGTCAGACAGGCTAACATCAGACAGCCACTTGATCTATCTGGCTATATCTATCATATTAAATGTTCCTGCGTACATTTAGTAGGAATTTAGTTGGTTTAAAGGATTAGTTTGACATTTTGGGAAATGCGCTTATTCGCTCTCTTGAGGAGAGTTTTGATGAGATGGTTGATACCACTCTCACATCTGTCCATTCAGTGTGAAGCTACAGACAGGAGACAGTTAGCTTAGCTTATCATTAAGACTGGAAGCAGGAGGAAACGGCTAGCCAGGGCTTGGTGCTTTTTACAGATCAATTAAACGAGACATAACGTGTTAATTAGTCAGCTTTAGAGGCTGGTAGGCAAACTTTTTTTTTTTTTTTTTGGACAGAGCTAGCCTAGCAGTTTCGCCCTGTTTACAGTCTTAATGCTAAGATAAGCTAACCGTCTCCTGGCAGTAGCTTCATATTTACCATACAGACATGAATGCTATCGATCTTCTGATCTAATTCTCTGCAAGAACGCAACTTTAAAAGATTATTTCCCTAAATCTGGATTTATTCCTTTAATAGTTAAAAAAACATAGCATATAAAATAATGTATGTCTGACCTTTATAAACACATAAATTAGGTTAGTTTTGGGCAGGAACAAAAAGGTTGCAGACATGTTTTGAACACAGCAGTTAGAAATAGCACAGAAGGCTTTAGGTTACATGGTTGTACACAATGTACCTACTGCCTGCTTACCCTGTCACATCGCCCCTACACCCACCACCCATTTTCCAAATTCCCCAGCTGATATATTTGAGGAGACAGAGAGACTACATTCAGTGGAACTGACAGTGCTCTGTCTACGGGAAGACACGATGCCAGGGAACGCCGCGTTTCTTGTCAGAGGCAAAGACAGCCAATTTCTCTGTCTTATCTTCCAATTGTAACAAGCTTGTCCTTTCTGATGGTTGGGTTTCTGGGGCTAATTAGTGAGACAACAGGGAAGAGCTGCAGGGGTATCATTATGTCACATCAGGATTTTTTTTTTAACCCAGATTGAAAGAATGACAGAGCAGGAAGCACACCACAAGGAAAATACAGTGTCCACAGAGAGGTATAGCTCATCCTCCAAAACAAAATGCTGTCAGGGAAAAACATTTATCAGCTTTTTGGTTTGGGACTATAAATTACATTAGAATTCCTTTTTCATGTTTGGAGCAAGGATAAAGAAACAAAGAGAGGCCTTGTAGCGGGCTGTTACTATTCTCTGCTACGTGTCTGTGTAAACTGACATGCTGATATTTGTGCATGTGAGTGTGTCCACATTTTTGTTTACGTGCTGTGAGGTATGCAGGTATTCAGAGGTGGAAGGTTGTAATCAGTGGAGATAGAGCTGTGAGTGACACAATCCATACCAGGTGTTGGAGGTCTCTATGAACAGTGGCTGACGTGTTGTCATACACTGTATGTAGGCTGAAACTGGGCTGGGTGATGTGGTTAAAATCAGTTTTAAAATATTATTACAAATACTTTTTTGATATGGCAAATATATGCAAAACCGCATATTAAATAATCACATTGATGTTTAAAATTAAAGTTACTTTGTGTTGAATTTTGAGACAGTCCCGGTGAGTCCTTGGGTCCAATTGCTGCTTGCCACAATGTTATACGAGATAGTTCAGATCCTGCACATAGTGGACATCGTTAGTAGACATTGATGGGGAAGCAACTTCGGGTTTGATGTTCAAAGTCTGTGGGTCTTGTGTTGTGTGGAAGGCTGTTGTATGAATCAGCATATCGTAAAACAGCAATGTTATTTTATGCGAATCCAGTTTAATGAAACAATTTGATTGGCTGTATGAAAACAAGATCTCTATCTAGAATTACCTCAAACCTACTTTTGCAATTCTGTACTGTAATTTCTTGTTACTTATCGGCCGACATATACACCGATACCGATATATCTGCAAAAAGCTAATAGCATGGATGATTTATCAGCCTATCTCTAATCATAATACAATAGTCACATGCTCATATGTACATTAAAATAGTTTTTGGGGGGCACCGCTACAATGGGCTGCAACTTGCCCAGTATTGGCAGTCTAATAAAGGTTTAAAAAAAAAAAAAAAAGCTATTGGTTATCATTCCTCCTGGTTATACTGGCCATGAAGAGATCCCTTACTAACTCAACTCCAATGTAAGAGATAGGGGACAAAATCCATAGGCCTCGTTAAGTGCAAAAATACATTCTTAAGTTTAGCTGAAACTTATGAGGCTTCAGACATCTCAATTAACCAAATCAAGTGGGTATCATTCACTCCTGGTACAAACGTTTAGACCTTTTTGTTACATCTCTCTACTGCAGCTCAGCAAGGAAACACAATAAGGGAATTTTGTACTAAAAATACAAAATTTGGAAGATACCCATTTGATCTGGCTATACTGGCCGTAAAGAGATCCAATGTAAGAGATCAAATATGAGGCTTCAGCAATCTGAGTTAGAAAGGATAGGAATGAATACACTGACCAATAACTCTTTTAATGTGCATATGGCATGTGAGTATTGTATTAAGATTGACTTGCAAAAAATCCCATTATATCGTGATGTAGTGTAAAGATTTTCACTAAATCTGCAGTGGTTTCAGATGGGAATAATTCTCATTCTCTACCTTCGTTGTACTACTAATTGGTGTTGGAGCTCAGTTCCTGTCAGTAGAGCTGAGGCTTCCCAGTCTGCAGCCCAGGAAGACACTGACCCGCCGTGAGACAGAGCAAACTCTATGCCTGGGTAACTCTGGACACACATACCACTGAAATAACTGGCTGTCTAGCTGGCCAGGACAATACCCTTCCCCTAGGCTACTTGCAAATGTCTCCTATCAGAAAATAAGGATGCCTTAGAACTCCCCGAGCTGACATCTCCCATGACCTATTTTCATTATGGCCGATGGTTGGTGACTAGCTGCAGAGTGCTAAATGGAGAAAGGACAATACACAGATGAGGGCACACACAATGTGATGGTAGCTGTTTGCCCAGAGTCTGACCCGAGCTAAATGATGACTAATCTTAATAGTCTAATTTGAGACTTGTGGTCTAGGCTGGTTTATGCAGAGGGAGGAGAAATGGAGAAAAAGAGATTAGATACCCAGAGGAATAGGAGGCAGTGTTATTTATAGTGTTATGTGAGGGACATTTCCCCAGAAAGATGGAGGAAAGGAAGTTGGTGAACTCCTCAGAGATGCTGAAGAGGTCAGGCTGGAGACCGTAATGACAAGATGGGAAAAGTTGGAGAACTGGGAGGGAGGGGGGCAGCCTGTGGTCCCCCAGGAGCATTTGAGCCACGCAGGGGTTGGAGGCTAAAATGTGACAGGGTTACATCTCCAGAGGTGATGGAGAGGGAAGAGGGCGCTAGGGGATGCTTACGAGAAGCAGCAACACTTTACCACAAGACACAGCCTTAGGGCTAGCTATGAGCACTCTGCTGGGTGTCCCAGTTGAGCTCACCGTACACACAAACAAACAGAGCATACATAAAATTCAATGCAGCTTGTGTAGTGGAAAGTCCCAAACGGTGCCATGAGTGAACTTCCACACCACAAAACCTCAAGTCTTATACACAGAGTCCTACCCTCAGGATTCACACACTGTACTTACTCAGCTCAATATCCTCCCCCTCATCCAAGCTTGTGACATTTGCAGAGAGAGCCTTAGAGAGGGGGGATAAAGACGGAGGAGAGCAGGAGAAGGGGGTAGCACACTCCTCCTCTCCTCTCTTCTCTCATTAGAATTCTCTCATCAGTCTTCCCCATGGAGCGGGGGGACATGTCAGGGTTTATTAATCGCTCCAGGAAATATTATTGACCTGGACCTTCTGCTCCCTCTCTCCCTGCTGCAGTCAGTGTCTCTGCTCTGCTGCCTCCACATTCCTCCAGTGTCCTGCCTGGACACATTACAGGACACTGCGGCACAGTGTGGAGGCTTCAAAACACAGTCTCTTCATTGACTATGCACTTGGCCTGGGCTTTCTTTTCACTGCAGCTGCAAAGCAACACACACACACACACACACACACACACACACACACACACACACACACACACACACACCTGCAGTCTTGGGGAGACAAAGCACACTCTGCTCTGCTTCATTATGGGATGATAGCAGCTCTGTGCTGGCGTGCTTTGCTTAGATTCCAACTTTTAGAGTGCTTTTTGTGAAAATAAAGAAAAAACACTTTTTTAAAACTGCAAACACCTCAAAGCTTATTGGTTTTTAAATCTCACCAACAGCTTTCAAAAAAAAAGAGGTGCTTAAATCAATGTGATGTGAGACCCATTCTGAATGCTCAAACACAAGATTGATTAGAGATACTACTTTATCCTCCCTCCTCAGCATTCTTCTACCAGGAGAAAATGAGGGAATGATCAGAGTCACTCAGCTGAGACTCCTGGACGTCACTGTGTGTGGAGGCTCTGGACAGAGCTTATAGTGCTGTGGGTGTTGGCGTGCATGTGTGTGCCTCGTGTAGTCTGTGTGTGCATGTGAACAAGCGTTTGTTTTGGGGTGATGCTATCAAAGGGGAAGAGGGAGGAGGCAAAGAGCAGAGCATGAGGGTGTAGGTGTAGGAGAGTGCCTCTTGCTGCCTGACTTTAGATTTTGCTCCCCATGATCTGATAAATCCAGTTTAGCTTGGCTTAACCACTCATTTGTAGTTTGATGTCAGCTGATATCCAGGCCTTTTGTTGGCATGCGTGTTATACGTGTGACACAGTAAGACCCTACACATGCTATATCCTGGAAATTACATGGCATTGCTACGGCAACAGCTGAAGGAAAACAGCTGTTATCAGAGTGGCATTTACTCAAGTTCTTTTTGCTCAGTCTGATAATGCACTGATTAAAGCATGAGCATGTGCCTTATTAGAGTAGTAATTGCATTGAGTTGGGATGGTTGCAATAATGGTATTCGTGGACACACATGTAATCATAACATTAACCCACACATGTAACCTTTTTTTCTTTTGATATAAATTTATATTAGAAATGTATTTTTCCCTGGCCTGGCTGTTATCTTTTGAATTTTTTTTCTCAATGGGTTGGTGAGGAAGCATGCTATCATGGCCAGCTTTGTTTTTCAAATATTGGAGTATTGTGCCTCTGTGTGGACATATTAGGCATTACACTGTGAGCTTTATGACAGGACTAATGAATGACCAGGATATGAGTGTGTTGTTCCATTGTGTCTCCATGAACTTTGCACCGATGAGCACATTCCTGAAAGCAATGGTCATGAATAAAGAAATATGCTTCAGATCTGTCAATAGCTTTTGTGTTTCCTAAATGGTGATATTAACCAGCGGTCATGTTCTCATGAATCCTGACTTTGCAGACATGTCTGGCACTAAATTTAATATCCGTCTTCATTTTGTTTTTCTGCAGTCACAATGGTCCCACTTCTGTTTTTGGTGGCAGCCACAACAACATCCAATTCCACCGGCAATGGCAACCATACGCAAGGTAAGAACAATAACAGGAGCAATGCACGTCGACATGTGAGACTGAACAACACTGAACAATTTGAGATGCCAACAAACTCCCATTGCTATCCATGGAAGTCATCACTTTTCCCTAAGATATGATTATTATGTATCTTCCTCAGTGCATGCATCTGCTTGATAATAGCCTTTCCTACAGCCTTGTTATTACCGGATCACAATGAACTTCAGCAGCCCTGGACAGTAATTTACGGCTTATTGTGTGTCTTTATAAACACAGCTAATAGCTGGCTGTGTGGCTGTGACTCTTGGCTGAGTCTCCATTCTTAGAGCCTCTCATTTTCTGTTAGACATACCGACAGGGCGAAATGAGCTGATACTTATCTCTGCAGACAAAATTCTGCTGAAGCCAGTTATTAAATCAGGCATGTGGCCAGAAGAGAACATGGGAGGTGTGATGCTGTGCCAAGTATTGATTCTTTTACGAGTTCATGCAATATACACATGGATGCAGCCAAGCATTTGCACACACGAACATGTGCACATATATTGTCAGCTTTGCCCCCTCTTCCTGCTTCTTTGTTGATTGTGCTCCCTGACCCCTGGCTTTGCCTCTCCTTCTTCCTCAGAAGACGTTACATCCCCCAGCCACCACATCCTCCCCACCGTGCTGGTCCTGTCCCTGCTGCTGCTCATCGTCGCACTGCTAACCTGGTACTTCTTCAGGTAAAATCTCCCACCCTGTGGGGACTCGCCAACCGCACCTCACCCCCTTCCAGGGCCTCGCTGACTGGCTATGAGCCAGGCTTGGGGGCAGAGCTCGGGGTGACAAACACTTCCTCCTTCAGTCATTGAGGCGGAGCCCAGTCAGGAAGTGCTTCTAGCTGACTCGCTCTCATGCTTAGTGAGAAGAGAACTGGCAGCCAGGCTCTGACCGTGGACCTAGGCAGGCAACAGAGGAAAGCGAAGAACAAATTCTGTACCACATTCGGACTAGAGCACTGTCGTTCCAAGACATTAGCTAATGAGAAAGAATAGCTTCTCCAGTTTCAGATGGTAGGATGGATAGGCTTTTGTTCATGGCTACGTAGATTATTTAGGACATCTTAATCGTATTGTTTTTCTCTAATTAAAGAATCAAGTTGAACTTATTTTACCATGACATCATTGGATCTTGTGTTTTGTGCCATTGCTCTTCTCATTTTATTGCATTTTCTTTTTCTGGCAGGTTAAAAAACCAGAGAAAAGAAGTCGTCACAACAGTCGACAAGAAGATGCCAAATGGCATCCTGGAGGAACAAGGTAACATTGTTGTAGATTAGATATTGTGATAAACAGCAAGGCAGATTGTAGATTGAGAGTGATCGGCTGGCAGTCAAAAGAAGTACAGTGAGACATACAGAAACATGAGGCAAAGGAAAAGAAAGAGGTTAAGACAGACAGTGGGAGTTATAAAAGAGGCATCAGTTTTATGCTTGTATGTGCAGGTTGTCCCACCACTGCATTGTGGTTGTTATACTTCCTGTGGTTAATGTGAAGAGCAAAACTATGTGTGATGATCACCACCTTTTTATAGCTGTTTGACACTGCATATGAAGTTAGTATATACACCATTACTGGTGCAAAGATCGTCACTGAGCTTTGAGCTCACACAAAATTAAGAGCCGTTTTGTGTGAAGTATGCCAACAGCGATTGGACTTCACAGGAAACGACACGTCTTGAGTGTGTTCTTTAGGAAGTATTTTCTTATCTGATATTACAATGGCGTGTACAGAGCAGGTTGTATTCTTGCAGATAGGAATGGAAAACACACAGCACACCCAGGAGTAGCTGTAACAAACATTGAGTAAATAAAGGTATTAGCTGAGCTGCTAATTACTTTGATTGTGAACACACAGTCCACTTTTTCACAACAGTATATATTCAGATGTGATGTTAAATTAGTTCTGGAAGAAAATATTCTGCATAATTTGAAAGATTTTTTGTTATAAGGCTGTATTTATGTATAAAGAATTTATTAAACATAAACCTTCTTACACTGTTTTATTGAAATTTACATTTGTTGTTAACTTTTGAATTGATAAAAGTGAATGCAGAAGTGTCATATGTGGGCACAGTAACTTCATTCTGTTTTATACGTGATGTTGTCAAAATACTATTTTAATGACAGTATTGTTTTGCCTTTATGACTTTACATGTATGTGATTTGATGTGTGTTGTGTTTTAGAGTTTGGATACAGTACTGAGTCGTTATACACCAATGTACCACCAGGTCAAGTATACAGGGTGGCGGAATTAGGAACCTCATGTTACTAACACTTTCTCAGTACTTTTTCAACCTACATTTTCCAAATTGTGAGCACTAACCGAATGCCTGGTTGGGTGCTTAAGAGAGGTTTTCATCCAAAAACCTGCCTACAGGGTGCTGTAAGTGGCTTCTCCCTATGGTTCTTTGGTTCTCTAACACCTGTTGATGTTTGGTGATCATTGAATACTTACACTCCTTTTTTAAATTATTGAGGTGTTGGCAAACACACACCAACATGTCATAAGATTTAAAATCAGTTTGGTAATCATTTTGGTCTTTGTTAAGCTGTTTTTAAAATTGTTGCAGAGTAGTTGGATAAGCTTATTGTCTAATGCAGTGATTCCCAACCAGGGGTATTTCTGCAGTTGCAAGGGGGTACATGGAAACTAAATTGAAAACGTAGAAATTACGATTGGATTTGAAATATATATCCACATATCACCTGTAATACCTGAACACTGTGTGTTGCAATTGAGTGTGCGTGAAAACTAGCTAGCCAGTGAACATTTAGCTAAAAGTAATGCATAAACGGTAGAATTTGTTAGCTAAAGGTAATGGATAAATGGTTGAAATTGTTAGCTCAAAGTAATGTAATAAACAGTTTAAATTATACTTGAAAATAATGGTTAAACAGTTAGCTAAAAGTAATGGATAAAATGGTTGAAATAGCTAAAAGTAATTAAATGTAGTAAAAATGCAAACTTGACCAAACCGACCTAAACACTGACAGTTGTATGAAAACATTATTGTAACAATATCCAGTTTTATATAGTTAATAGCGTTAAATAACCAGGTAGGTTGAAATCAGCTCAATTGGACACATTTGGAACAGGACAGGGTGTGTCGTGAAGGGTTCATTTGACAGGGTTGTGTGTGGGAACCACTGGTCTAATTAAACCCAATCCTGTTTTGTAATTAATTTCTCTGAGCCGGTCATTTAATAATAATTGAATAAATTGCAAAGTTAAATCAGTTATTTTCTTTAACACAACAAAACATCATAACATTAAACTATCAGGCCAGCAGGGATAATAAACCCACTGACTGTTCTCCCCACAGAGCAACAGACGGTGGTCCTTCTGCCCAGATCCCCTTCAGCCTCTAAGACCTACTTCCCCCTCCCAGTGGACCACCTCGAGGAGGAGTACAGGCTTCGCTCAGCTGATGATGGCAAGCTCTTCAGGGAGGAGTACAATGTAAGCATCCCCTCTTCTCCGCCTGGAGGTTGGAGTAACAGGTGGCCATAAGGCAGAGTCTTCTGTATTCTGTACAAGTGCTGAAAGTAGCGTTTACATCAGGCGTCTTGGGTTAAAGCACTGAGTCATTGTGGTGCATACATATGCTAAAATTTTGGTTGAGTTGAGTGAGTTGAGTTGAGTGAGTTCTGTTTAGGGTAGTGCAGTGGTTAGCACTGTTGTCTCATAGCAAGAGGGTTCTCGGTTCGACCTAGGGCCTCTCTGTGTGGAGTTTGCGTGTTCTCCCCGTGTCCGCGTGGGTTCTCTCCGGGTACTTCGGCTTCCTCCCACCATCCAAAGACATGCAGGTTAAGTTAATTGATGATTCTAAATTTTCCGTAGGTGTGACTGTGAATGTTTGTTTGTCTGTCTGTATGTGTCAGCCCTGTGATTTACGGGCGACAATTGGCCTCTCGCCCCATGTCAGCTGGGAAAGGCTCCACCCCCCCCCCCGCGACCCTCCGAGGATAAGCGGTATAGATAATGGATGGATGGAGTTCTGTTTAGCAGTTTATTTTTTGTGAAGTGTCGCTTAGGACTGTGTTCATTTGGACTCATTTGAGACGTTATGAAATGGCCACATCTGTGTTGTACTTTATAATTTCTATTTAACCATTCATTAGTTGAGAATTGTAAAATTTTTAATAATTACTGTAAACAATAGAATACCAATATCATCACTATTATGCAACTTTGTGTCTCCAAAATGTCAAAAGCAGCTTTTTTGCTTAAGAAAAGAGTGTTTTGAAATGGTATCTTGAACCTAAGAGGGCCAAGTGTTTTGTGCTTTCGACCATAGCAACAAAACCACATATAAAATATCTAAAATTGGAGTTAAAGGGTTTTCCCACAACAACTGCGATATGCTGCATGTTCATGCGAAGGCAGAAGACTCACACTTGTGTGTATTTTTTACTCAGGAAAACTACTGTAGCTATACGTGTCACATTGTCCATGACACATACTGTACACATACACACCCACAAGCATGAAAAATACCCTTTTGACTATTTGTGATCATGATTGAGGATCTGAGTCAAAATACAGCGTCTGACTCATGGTTCATGAAACACAAATGTGTGATTTTATTCAGTTTGTAAGCACAGACAAAGGAAGTTGAAGTTCACTGCTTTTAATGGAGGACTGTTTACTGTAGGTAGCAGAGGAAGTGCCTTACAAAGCCTTACATACAGCAGAACACAATTCACATGAGCAGTTAAGTCAGCCTGTCCGACTGTTTTTCAGTATGGGCGGTTGTGTAGAATCTAACTGTAATTTTGTTTTGCAGTCCTTGCCAGGGGGTAATGCCCACGGGACATACGAGGAGGCCAACAAGGACGACAACAAGGAGAAGAACAGATACCCAAACATCCTTCCCTGTGAGTGTACTTTCTGTTCTGTAGGAACTAGGTTCTCTTTTGACTCACACACCCAGAGCTCACCATTTCCTGCCTGTGTGTGCACGAGTCTTTTTTTTTTTTTTTTTATCCTCCCCAACAGCTCATAATTATTCACAATGAAACACCTCTGCCCTTAGAGTTTACTCACCCTTTTTCCTTTTTCAGTTGCAGTCTCACTCATCTCTGTCTCATTAATAATTCATCGTGTAATTTGTAATTTATTTCTTTACCTATGCACTCTGATCCTTAAAGGAGTAGTTTTAACAAGTAGTTTTAATTTTGGGAAATACACTTATTGGCTTTCTTGCCAAGGGCAGCTAGCTTGGCTCTGTCTAACGGTACCAAAATCCACCTACCAGCACCAGTAAAGCTCACTAATTAACACGTTATATCTTGATACTATCAAAAAATTACAATTTGTGTCGGACTGTTTCTTTGCCGGAAGCAGTTGCCAGGCAACAAGTGGATACTCCAGGAAATTACTGCTCCTGTTTTTTGTTAGCTTTAGACAGGCTAGCTTTTCCCCATTGTTTCCAGTCCTTATGCTAAGCTAAGCTAAGCTAAGTGGCTACTGGATGTAGCTTCATATTTTACTGTACAGACATGAGTGGTATCGATCTTCTTGTCTAACTCTCGGCAAGAAAGCAAATAAGCGTATTTCACAAAGAGTTCAACTATTCCTTTAATGCTCTTTACGCTACCTGCCTAGTGTTTAATCAGAGTATGGTGACAGATTCTGTATTGTTTCTTCACTGTAACCCTCTAAACTTTATAATGGTATTTTCACCAACAGATGATCATTCCAGAGTGGTGTTGACGCAGCTGGATGGAAATCCCTGTTCAGACTATGTGAATGCTTCTTACATTGATGTGAGTTTTTTATTTTGTCATCATTCTGTTGAGCACAGTTCATTCATTTGTAAAATGGCAACACTAACTGTACCAAAATAACAATTATTGTCTTAATTTCTTATGAATGTTTTATAAATCAGCTTAATATTGGTTGGTCGGTAACAATCTCACTGCAAGTTACATTAGTAGCTATTCTGGAGCTTTCGATCGTATCACACAATTGTTCTCAGCAGGTGAAGTTTGCGCAGTTTTTTCGTTCTTGACCTTGGAAACAGTAGTTGAAGAAACAATCCCACCACAAAGTCCACTAGTAGCTATACTGGAGCTTTATATTAATTTTCTTAATTAACTTAATATTATTTTCTAACAGGGTTTCACGGAAAAGAACAAATTCATAGCAGCACAAGGTACGATATAGTGCACTTGGAAATGACATACGTAATTATGTTAATGCCTGGGTTATTCATGTCTTAATAAATAATTTCTTATTATATTAATCATTGAACTTTTTTGTGTCACAGGTCCAAAAGAAGACACCGTAGAAGATTTCTGGAGGATGATATGGGAGCAGAAAGTAGCGACTGTTGTCATGCTGACAAACCTGAAAGAAAGGAAAGAAGTGAGTGATTTTCAGCCTTGTTTATTTCTTAAATGTACCTCAGCTCCCCTGCTGACGTGTCCATGAACAAGGCAACACATTCCTACGAGCACCCAGGTTTTCTTCTCCAGCCAAGTCCTCCGACTGCGACTCTCTGTAGGGATAAATGGAGCATCACAAAAAGATTTGAGAAGAAATGTGCTTCAAATAGATTTAATTGATTATGGTCAAAGGTGAAACCTTCATTTCACACCTGTAATGTCCCCTTTGACATCTCTTTTGTCTGCTATAATTGCCCAGTTTTTATTGTGAACCAGAGCTCATTCACTGAACAAGGAAAATGGAGGAAGGCTAAAAACGATCAATAAGAAGAGAATTGGCGAAGATTTAAATCAGCATGTGGACGGGTTGAAATCAATGGCTACATAATATGTTATTAAGTCCTCTAAGGAAGTATCATAATCACCCAGCACAGTCTTATATTGAGTGGTTTCACCTCTCTCACTTAAACTAATCTGGACCGACTGGCTGTGAAATTGAAGCGTGTGTACTTCTGCATTTAACCTATTTTGTCTCTTGGAAGGAAAGTCCTTGAATACGTTACAGAAGAACTCCTTTTTAGGTATTTAATGTATTGATTTAAACGCTGTCTTCTTCCCCCAGGACAAGTGTTACCAGTACTGGCCAGATCAGGGCTGTTGGACCTATGGGAATGTGAGGGTGGCAGTAGAAGACTTCACTGTCCTCGTAGACTACACCATACGCAAGTTCTGTGTACAATATGTAAGTTTCAAGAAATGCTTATGTAGTTAAGGTGTGTGTAATGCAATGTGAACAGAAACATGGGTGGTGTTTGTGAAACATTACTGCATGTTGTATCATGCTCAGCTTGGTTCCTTTTTCATAGTAAGCCAACTTTGATAATGGTTCCTGTTGAAATCCAAGATTTATAAAAACATTGCCAGACCGGGTTGGTTGTGTCTTCAAACTTGCTATGCAGTTGTTGTTGTTAACACTGTTAACTGTGTTTCTGCCTGCGTTTGTGTCTCTGTAGCAAGCCAGTGATGCTGCCAAGACTCCCAGACTGGTCACCCAGCTCCACTTCACCAGCTGGCCCGACTTTGGAGTTCCTTTCTCCCCCATCGGCATGCTCAAGTTCCTTAAAAAGGTCAAGGCGGTCAATCCACCCTTCTCTGGGCCTATTGTGGTCCACTGCAGGTACCAGAACGCTTAGCTAATGCGTCATTGTTTATTATTTTGTTGTTTACTTGGATCTACGTGCTTTTGACTGAACATTACTTTTAATGGTTTTAATTATCCAATTTGTTTCTATGGAGATAAATATATTTAGGCTTAAATATCCGCTTTGTGTGTCTGTTGGAAAACAAACTGTCAGCTATGACTGGAAACTATTTCAGTGACTATAGCAATACATGTGTTTACAAGCACAGATGTCTCTTTGTTTCACTCATGTTGTCTACTAACATGGAAGTGTCAGCTGAGGATTGTGGTTCATTCACTCTGTGGTTTGTTTTGTGTCCCTGCAGCGCTGGTGTTGGGAGGACGGGAACCTTCATCGTAATAGATGCCATGATTGACATAATGCACGCAGAGCAGAAAGTTGATGTGTTTGGGTTTGTCTCCAAGATACGAGAGCAACGCTCGCAGCTCGTTCAGACAGATGTGAGTTGGAGACAGTTCCCACTTGTCGATCAAGTCAGCCACATGACATTACACTAGTACTTGACAGCTAATGTGTGAATTATCCCTCATTCATCTGTAAATGTTCAAATGCCGTTGCATAGTGTGTGTGTTCATCAGTTTGTGTGTATTCTCACCTCAGATGCAGTACTCATTCATCTACCAGGCCCTGCTTGAATACTACCTCTATGGAGACACGGAGCTGGACGTGTCATCTCTGGAAGGACATCTGCACAAACTCCACAACACCTTTGCAAACGGTGACCGGGTCGGCCTAGAGGAGGAGTTTAAGGTGTGAGACCTCTTACAGTATTTGTTTACAACCATCAGAGTTAACACTTTTTTTAATCAAATATATATTTGTACAAAAAAAAAAAACATGTACAAAAAACCATCTCAAGCAAGAGAAGAGGGGGTGTGTACCAGCTTTGGCTACTTTCCATCTATAGTTCGTGGGCAGTTAGACACAGGAACTAAACAATACAATAAACTCTACACAATACAATGATATGATAGATTTGAATAGCTACTCCAGAGCCATATCCGCTCCAAGTACAGACAAAAAACCTGTCCAATAAACATGTACCATCACCTACATATACTTACCTTGCCTGTATTTATCACTGAAAAAAATCAATTCTTACTAATACAAAAAATGAGTTGTGCGGGCCTAATGACAGTGCAAGAGAAAGATGCCAGAAACTACAGTATGTATTTTACTTCTAAAATCTCAAAACTCAAGCCTCAGTAAAATAACATGTCCTTCTCATTCTGCCATTATCTGTACAGCGATCCAGTAACTTTCATCTACAAATACTAAGTGTGACGTGATCTATAATCAACAGCATAACTTGTTTTATGTCCCTATTTAGAATTGTAAGCATTTGCAGGTTTGTAGCAGTTTGACTTTGCTTGCTTGATTTCTGCCCAGAAACTGACCAACATGCGAATAATGAAGGAGAACATGAGAATGGGGAATCTTCCTGCCAACATGAAGAAGAACAGAGTTCTGCAAATTATTTCATGTAAGAAAGAAGAAAAACCATAGACCAAAAATAGATTGGATGCCTGTTCCATATATCAACTCATGGCAGATTTTGACCTCCAGATTACATTGTTTGTCACTATGTTTAGTATCTGAACATGTTTTTTTCCAGTCCTGTTTGTGTACCTGATAGTCAAAATGGTTTTGAAGAGTTTCTTGTTCTATTCTCATTTCAGATGACTTCAACAGAGTTATTCTCTCCATGCGAAGAGGTCAGGAGTTTACGGATTACATCAACGCATCTTTTATAGATGTAAGCAGATTAATCACCTAATGCCTAGTTCCTAGGTATTGCTAATAGTTCTTAGGTATTGCTGTTAACACACATTATTGCTGTGACTCAGGGCTACAGACAGAAGGACTACTTCATTGCCACCCAGGGCCCTCTGCCACACACAGTAGAGGATTTCTGGAGAATGGTGTGGGAATGGAAATGTCACTCCATTGTCATGCTCACTGAGCTCCAGGAGAGGGAGCAGGTAAGCAAGCTCTGATTGATGGCTTCATTAATCACTACAGCAGTGCAACATAAACCATCACTGTTCTGATTTCCTGCTTCTGTCACAAAACTGTACTTTTATGTCAGGTCGTGCAGTATTTCATATTTTGAGCCATTTAGAATATTTACATTTCATGTATTATGCCGCAGTTTCTGTTTAACTTATTGCTGGCAGTAAACAGACACTTGTCTCCGTTTTTGCAGGACAAATGTTGCCAATACTGGCCCACAGAGGACTCAGTCACCTACGGAGATTACACAGTAGAGTTGAAGGGAGACACTTTGTGTGACACCTTCAGTCTACGAGACTTGGTACTCACCTTTGTCCCGGTAAGCAAATTAACCTCACACAGCTGTTAATGACGGCAGCAAAAGCCACATTACATTTTCCTGTCAGGATGAAAAGGCATTTATTGGCTCTCTCGATGTAATTCCATTGAGCATTTTAGGTATTTTTCAAGGAATATGACATTATTCCTATGCATTATATGATTGCAACTAAACATTAAAATTGAGCCAGTAAGATTGATTCTACTTTAAATCATAATAGTGTCACTTGAATGCATTGTAATGACTTCAAGTGGTGGAAGAAGTATACACATTATTTACTCAAGTAAAAGTAGAGTTACAACAATGTAAAAATACTCCATTACTAGTCAAAGTTCTGCATTCAAAATCTTAAGTAAAAGTACAAAAGTATTATCAGAAAAGGTAATTAAAGTGTCAAAAGTAAAAGTACTTTTTCAACAGAAAAATGGTCCCTGTGAGTGATATATTATTACATTATTACTCTTTTGGCTGCCAGTGGAAATGTGGTGGGCAGGATGTGTTTAGGATTCTCAAGTGGGAGCCTCCCATCTCATATATTTCATTAAATTCGACCCACATCACCTCTCAGAGGCTCAGTAGTACATTGCTGCCTCCCGGAGCAGCACCCATCAGTCCACCACTCATCTACTGCACACTTAACCTACACTGACATTGCACCTGCCATTATGCTTTCATATACTGCTAATAAATCATATTTGAAAGGTATTATGATCTCTCGTCTGCCTGTGCATTTCCTCTCAAAGGACAAGCAGACGAGGGTGATCAGGCACTTCCACTTCCACGGCTGGCCGGAGGTCGGCATCCCAGTCGAGGGCAAAGGCATGATCGACATCATCGCCTCAGTGCAGAGACAGCAGCAGCAGTCTGGGAACCATCCCATCGTCGTACACTGCAGGTAGCTTTAAATCCATCTTTTAGGCACACATTTGAGCCTATATTATATTGGTGTTGTCATTTGTGTTTTGCATATGACAGCTTAAAACTGTACGATTTTTGTATTTCATGCCTGAATTCATTTCTAAGAGTGTTTGTGTGCGCTGCAGTGCTGGTGCAGGGCGAACAGGTACATTCATTGCACTGAGCAATATCTTGGAGCGAGTCAAGGCAGAAGGCCTGCTGGACGTGTTCCAAACTGTGAAGAGTTTACGCATGCAGAGGCCTCATATGGTCCAAACAGTGGTAAGTATCAGCAGAAGTGGGTCCTAAATAATCTGAACTGCTTTATCTTGACAGAAACAGATTTTACAGGCTACCCCCAATCCATCTTTTCTGTTTCTCTTTCTTCCACAGGAACAGTATGACTTCTGCTACAGGGTGGTACAAGACTTTGTCGACATTTTCTCAGACTATGCCAATTTTAAATGACGAGATTTGCCTTAAACATGGTTTTTAATGTTGTTTTCTAAAGCTGGTTTGTCAGTTTTATGTGTTTCTTTAACTCGGTCAAATGATCTATTTTGCTATGCACTTGTTCTACCATTAACTGAAACTCCATCCTCGCTGTAATATACTATATGTCAGTGGATGAAAATTGTAAATGAAAAAAGTTAGATTAATAATGTATATTTCACATCATGTATGATAATTATTTTGTCATGAAGTGTTGTTTCAGACTTGGTCTCTTATTTCAGTTTTGTTGTATAATACTGTACTTTAAATGTTTATCTAAGTGTTATTTTGGATTGACCACGTAATATTTTTAAAAGTTGTAGTTATTGTAAATGTATTTATGTATTGACAATGACATTCCATTCTTGAGTTTGGAGAACACAACGGTAATTTTTTTTAATTTGTAAACATACAGTACATGCTTTCATTTATTGATGACTTCTATCTGAGATTAGAGGCGATATTTAAACTATTTTTCATTGTCCTTAAGTTACATGCTCATCACAAATGTGATACTCTTTCCAATGGAAATATTGTCAGAAAAAGAATGAATCACTTCAGCCATAATGCAGAGAACGTAGAGTGCAACAGAGGCCGAGGTGACGACACGGGTTGATTTCCAATATGGATTCAGGCAGAGGTTTTACATTAAGATGTATACTAAACTGGTTTTGTACCTCAAAAAAAGTGGTATGCAACTGCATTTAACATGGATGTAACATTACTACAGTCTGCCTTTTGTCTGTAGAGCGCAAGTATTTTGCTAAAATGATTGCACATTAAAAAGCACATATAGCTAAGCCTTTTGCCAAGAACCTGCAATATTCAAGAGTATGTTTATTGCTTTATTTGTATCATAGATTAGAGATTTTTCACAAAATCAGTGCCATATGTACATTTTTAAAGACATGGAAAAGTAGAACAACCCTAAGTGGAAGGCTGAGCATTGAACGGTGATCCTAAGAAAAGGGATGTGTGCTCGCTAAATGCAGTAGAGCCAGAACAATTTCATGATAACCTCTAACATTAGATGAGTCCTGCAATGGCAAAATGCACAATACACAAATGTGGTGCTTCAGTGCCTGCTTAATGCCAGAGCAGCAAAAAAAAAAAACACCCCATACTATCAACCTTCAGTTACTTTAGATGTTTTAGAATACATGGGTTTGTTTTTTCACTTAGTTCAAAATGAGGAGCCAGGATGTTTCATAGAAAAGTATCTAGCGGTAGTTTCATTCATAGGAAAGTATCTGAATGTGAAACAGTTTGTCTGTGAATTTCTATCAAGGCAGTAACCCCTATCTATCTGGTACACCAACATTAAACCAAACATTTGGAATGATTTGACCCAGCTCTGCTTTAAACCTCAATGAGATGTGTAATTTTGTTGATGCTGTATGTAAATAATACAAGTGCTAACATTGTGAAAGTCGCTGAGCAGCAAGGAACTGTCAAGTGATCTGCGGGAATAAATCTGTGGGAGACGTGAGGTGCAGCAGAAGAAGAGACCTAACAAAAACTACTCGAGTCTATTTTCCCATGGCTTCTTTTCTGTCTATGCCTGTCCTTTTAAGAACATTGAGGAGGGTCTGTTTAGACTACAGCTCTTTGCCTTTGCTCTCTCTGTGGGTGGTTTATCCCTTTTTGGATTCTCAATGTCTTTGAAATGCAAGTTGCAATATTAAAGTCATCTGAAAATGCTTTGGGGGTCAGTGAGAGTTTTCTTCAGATCTCTTTGATGGCGTTTGAAAAAAAATTATTTTATTATTATTATTATTATTACAAGCACAGTGGCACTTAGGTTTCATTTCAACTTTGGGGGACATACTGTACTTGGACTTCTCCAGCCACTGCAATTATACTTTGATTCATGTGAATGGTACACTGCATACACGCTGCATACGTCTTCGACACATCCTGATCTAGACAGTGTATTGAGGAAGGCGCATGTTAGCTGAAAATATGCACTCACTGCATTAATTTTCATTATTGATTAATCTGCCAGTGGTTCTCATTTTATAGGTTAATCATTTGGCCCTTAAAAAAACTAAAATTATTCCATTTACTATCATAAAGGACAAAGAAAGCCAGCAAATACTCACATCTGAAAAAGTGGAATCAGTGAGTTTCTGGCATTTTTGCTTCTAAAAAATGACTTTAATGATGAATCAATTATTAAAATAGTTGTCGAGTCATTTTCCGTCGATCGACTAATCAGTAAAACGACTAAGCTCTCAACTCTAGTGTAAACAAAAGAAGACAGGATTTGAAACCATAACCTCTGTTACCAAAGCTGCTTTTTAATCATCTGTTTTGCATGAGAATATTTAGTTAAATATAAATATCTTAATATCTAGTTCAGCTGGATCAGAACATTCATCAGAATCATGTTTTTAAAAAGTAAAGTCTGACTACTTATTATTACTCTACATTAAGTCTGCAACTAAGGACTATTTTCGTAATCCGTTCATCTGACAGTTAATTTCCCACCGTGAAGTCATCAGATTGCTTGTTTTGAACGACCAATACTGTAAAATTATAAAGCTATTCCGTTTAAGATCACGTACGACAAAGAGAAGTAGCAACTACTCACAACTGAGAAGTTACAATTTGCATTTTTGGTCAAAAATGACAAACGATTACTTGATTATCAAAACAACTGACATTTCTGTCGATTGACTAATCGATTAATCAACTAATCATGTCATCTCTAATCTACATTATTTTCTGGATACTGCCATAGGTTCACAATATCTCAGATCTGTCATTAAACAATAGTCAGGTACCCATTTGAACATTGAAACAGGTTTTGCTTGCTGTTAATTGTTCCTCTTGTTTACTAACCATTAAAAGATCCCTTCGCTCTGTGCAAAAATGTATTCAAATGTATTAAATGAATATCAAGATTTAGCTGTCTAAGTTAGTCAAATTAAGAAGATAAGTTACAGTCTTTTTAATACAAAATTCCCTGTTGGGGATTGGATCCCTGAAACTGGTTTGTTGGATGATTGAAACACTACAGGGCTCCGATCAGAGAGCAGAGTCATCAGTTTGGTTTAAGCCCTTTACTTGCAGAGTGGAAGTAGTACAAATTCCCTCATGCGTTTCCCCGAACACTGTTGAGCTGCAGTGGAAGGATAGTAACAAAAGGAGGGATTTTGTAGTAAAAAGGCTGTAACTCTGGAACATATCAACTTGATTTGTCTAACTCTGTTAGCTTCAGATAAAATTTGGAACACATAACAGAACAAGGACTGTATTTGTCCCCCATGACTAACATTGGAAGTGCATTAGGAAAGGATCTTTTAATGGCCAGTATGAACAGAAGGAACAATTAACAGCAAGCAAAAACTGTTTCAGTGTTCATATGGGAACCTGATTATTGTTTTAAGCCAGACTTGAAAAACTGTGAACCTATCCTTTAAGTTCAACTTAATTTTGTCATTTTGTTTCTGAATTTTAAAATTGCTGTATAGCATGCATTCTTTTTTTAAACTCTTAAACTTGTTGTGTGTATTCGTCAATGCTGGAGGCAGCCATAGTGAGGAAGTACCCCGCAGAGGAACATCAAGCAAGAATATGAAAACGTGGGATTAAATACCAGCAGGAACAGAGGAAATACAATAAGTTGGATGCGCAACAACTAAAGGCGATTAAAAAAAACCACAACTGACTGTGATGTACAAAAAAGAGGAAAACCTCACACTAATTCATGCACAGCAACAAAGAGGTTCAGTTTTTCCTGTCTCCAGCACTCCTGTTTGCACATTTCCATTCTGTTCAATGAAAAAAACTAAGTCACCCCTGAAGATACCTTCAGTATCATCTTCTGCTTGAAGACTGTCAGCAACACTCAGCCCATTAAATTACACTTAAAATCAGCAGCTGTACTGGTTATGTGACATAACATATTTTTCAAGATTTCTTGACCTGTGTAAATACTAGTTTAAGCCAACAGGGGGCAGTGCACCTCAATCTATATGTAGATGAGAAACTCAATTAAACTTTTTTGGGTCTATATCAGATTAAAGATATAGAAACATAAATGTTATTTAATTGTAATTGCTCAAATAAAATTTCTCAGAAGCCAACTTCAGAAATTGTCACATGTCCTCACTAGATCTCCTCAATGTTTTAAATGGTTCAAATGAATTATCTTTATTTTAAGAGCGAGCAGAGTGAGTTCTTACTACATATTTGGAGGATAATTCCTTGTTTAGAACTAGTCTTAACTATCTCGTGAAAAAAACGAGTTGTTTTTTTCAGCAACAAACAAAGACTCATGTTGAATTGAAATCTGAAGTTTTACATCCACATAAATCCAAATGATCTCTTCTGTACGAGAAACTGCTTTCCACTAAGTATGACATCTCTACAGAAACTGATTCAAAAGCCGATTCATTATTACAAGACAGGCAAGAAAGTTCCTCTTTCAAAATGCATGTCACAAGATCCACGACAAAAAAAATGATCTACTTCCAAATATAAATGTGTGGTTACATAAAGCTTTCATCCATGTGCCACCAGTCAATAACAGGGAGGCGTAAATCTGAGCTATTTTTTCCAAACAATCATGTTTCTTATCTTGCAGAAAAAGCCAAGTGACAAAAAGCCTCTTTGTTGACCATTTCCACTTCCTCTGGGACCCGGTGTCATGGTAACACTCCACAGCAGGAGGGGCTAAAGCCCAAAATAAGGTCAGCATGAGTGAAGAGGTCATATGAATTATGTATTAACCCTAACTGGCTCTCTTATTTTGACTGACCCCTAACTAATTATATTTTGTCTTTCACAAGGCTTTCCATTTTCTTTCTAATATAATATGGAACATGAGCCATTTATTGGCAGGGTGGCCTGCGCTGTGACCCCTCTACTGAAATGCTTTCATGTGTGGCTTAGGAAACTAATTTCTGATTACACTGTACGTGTATTTGAAGCAAAGTCTTTTATCACTTGTTTCATCTGTAATTTTTTCCTAAACATGCCCACATTCCACATTTCATCATCTCCTGAATGGAATAAGGTTCCGTTAAGGCATGAGAATTAAATATGTGGGTCTACAAACATGTTGTATTATCACATGGAACCAGTCTTTTACATTTGTAAGTAGCAAATTGAAGTTTTGACCTGATGATGGTGCTAGATAAAAGTTTAGGGCATTACCAAAGTTTTTACAATTCATTATGTGGGGAACATGAATGTGTGAACCAAATTTCATGGCAATCCATTCAATAGTTGTCGAGACAGTTCACTCAAAACCACTAATGTGAACCTCATAGTGGAGCTAGAGGAAAAGTCAGGATATCACCAAAGTCAGTAGGATTCATCCTCTTGGAACGATAAATGTTTATACCAAATTTCATGGCAGTCCATGCAAATGTTGTTGACATATTTCAGTCTGGACCAAAGTAGTGCTGCTAGCATGGCTAAAATCCTAAAGACTCCCTGTATCTGCAGAAAGTAAAGAAAAAAGGATGATACAAGAGTCTGAATTTTTTACATTTTGTATGCTATAAAAGTGTGGTTTCTAAGATATCAACTTGACCTGATGTTAGCACTCTCTCTTCTCTTGCCTCAGTGTGGTTGTGGCTGATGAAATGAGACAGGCACAGGGTAGAACATGGAGACTGTACCATTAACCATCCTGAGAATGAACTGGAGATCCTGTCTGTCTGTCTGTTGTTTACTTCACATATCTGAGTTACTGGCTTGATAATGACTTGCTGTTAAATTTCTTCTCTCTTCCTCTCTCTGTCTCTCTTTCACAACTCAGCATCTTGCTACACTGAAAACATTCTCAACAGGCGCTTTAAGTCTTACCATAATTCAATCAGACAGCTCTTACTGGGGTGTTAATTTGACACAATGCCCCCCAAAACGCATTACAAGTGTTATCCTATTCCTCCCTTGTTCCATCAGGCTATTACGCTTTTCAAGCTTCTGTTCAATACAGTGAAAGCTCTGATGAACCAACTGCTTGGCCCCAAAATATATAAAAATAAAATGTAGATGGAAAGGGAACAATTAAAAGCCAATATGATAAAAATCATAGTTGGTATGCATGTCATTTTTGAAATATGTTGTGAGGCTGCTTACTTTTATGCTGCTTAAAGGATGAGCCTGGTGATATATTTTTGTTATTGTCCACAAATGTAATGAAAAGACTAAAACCAACAATATATTAGTCCATCTCTCAATGCTTTTCAACTTCCCTATCCTGTTTGTGCCTCCAAGCCACATGCCCATTGATTCCCACTGAAGAAGAAAATCTTTAAGGCATCAAAAATATAAGTAAAGGTAATTTCCTGAAACAGCTGGACACTAGTTTTTAGCAAGCATTGCTAAATCAGGAGAAAATCGTGCATTGTATGGGGATCCACTCAACAACAACAACAAAACAAAAAACCCATGTTACCCATGTTCATTGTAATGAATTTTGTGCTAGTCCAACTAGTAGATGTTGAGATATTTAACTGTATAGGTGAAACTTGGACCTGCTGGTGTCCTAGATGAAAAGTCAAGGGATCACCACAGTCATTGGGATTCATCCTCTAGGCACCATAGGCATATGTACGAAATTTCATGGAAATCCATCAAACAGTCAAGACATTTCAGTCTAGATCAAAGTGACGGACCAAGCGACCAGCGAACTGACATTGCTATCCCTAGAATGGCTATAAAGTGGCTACAATATTTATGATCATTCATGTTGCAGCAAACATTCCAGCAGCAGTGCATTAATTTAGCTTCAGTTATGTTTTTGGAGGAGGCCACAAAAATTACATTCTTGTTTGGTGGCAAAGGCATGAATATGTTTTTTTGCATTTTGCCTTAGATGATTAAAACTATATTAATTATGTTGTTGACCTGTACAGCTAAGATCCCTTGTTGCCAATGCAATGTATAGGTGTGAGTTGTACAGATAACAATGGTATTGGATGTTATACTTCTTCTAACTAAAGGAAGTATACGAGTTAAATTGTAGAGGGCCCTAAAACTGACCCCTGTGGGACACCACTTATTTTTCTGATTTAAAGTTACTAAGGGAGATGTAAAAGTCTTATCTTTCAAATTACAGATAAACCAATTTTGACACGGTTAAAATATTATCAACTGTGACAAATCAATAAAACCACAACAGAAACCATACTGGCATCTGCTATAGTTTGCATGTAAACCTGACTTGAAAACATCCAATTATGACAGTTGAATAGTTGCTTGAAGACAGTATCTTACCAAAAAAAGGGAAGTTGATTATAGGCCTATAATTACTAATTACAGAGTTTACTTCAGTATTTTATTGCCTTGTTTAGATTGTTGATGTGTAATTGCTTTAATGAAGCATATATATATATATATATATATATATATATCTTTGGCAAACAAGCAGAGAATCTTGCTTTTATTGTCAGAAAAACTAAAATAAAATAAAATAAACCATAAAGAGTACATTTCCCCAAAGGGCTACCTCCAGTGGTAACACATATTGAGAGTGCTTACTGGCAGGCCTAGAGAGTGCCTGGTGCATCTGGGCTTAGCAGCTGAACAGCATCAGGATAAAGACCGTGAAGCAGAGATCTGACACCGCAGAGTCATAGATCTCTAGCCAGAAGGGAGGAATTAAACAAAACGAGTCAGCACGTGTCTTTGATGCATGTGCCGTAAATGGAGGGAAAAAATGCACGGTCCCAGCTAAGGTGCTTTATGAACAACCTTGTCCAGCTGTCTCCTCGCTCAAGCAGTATAGCTGTCATTCTTGACTGACTTGAAAAGCGTCATGTATGGTAAAAGCAAATCAATACTTCCTCAACCACACTGAACCTTTTAAACCACTGCAGAAAATAACCTTTGATGTGCTTTTTAAAGAATTGTGGTCAGGTTTGCCTCCCATTTCCAAGTGGGAGAAATGGTGTTTCCCAAAAAACACATTCCCGACTAACTGGTCTCTAATAAACAGTCATCTTTCAGTTTCTGAAAATCTACCACCATTTTTTTGTTATTTTTTTAATGAAATACAAATTGCTTGATGTACACCATTTGACCAAAGCCACCAAAGTTGACTGATAGCATGTCTGTTATTGCTATTGCTATATGTACAACAGACAGCTTTATCATATATGCAGTCTATTCAGCTTAAAACCTCCATCAGTAAGTAAAACAGAAAATAGAACATTCCATGACTATGCAGCTTGTTGACATCTGTTATTAGAGAGACAATATATATGAACTGAGTGATACATGGTTCCTTTTTAAGAGGGTCAGCATAAATGAACAAAATACATTAAACATGAAACATTGTTGTTATGGTTGCATTACATTAACCAGCTGCTCTCTAACTAAAAGCCCTCTGGATGCCAGTCAGGGAGAGAGATCATAGAATTAAAACTTGGATTTACTGATTGTCATGTTTCAGTGATTGCTGATGGAATATGTGGTCCAACAAATGTTATGAGCCTTGTCTGGCAACCCTCTTAGCTCATGTCTCCTCTTCTGTCTGTCTGTCAGTTGTCCGTCTTGTCGTTCTGTGCCACTGATGTTGCACCAGTATGCGATTTATAAAATGAGGAAACAATGAGAATTGTGAAAGGCCTCTAAAAAAAAAAATTCGACTTGCAACAGCTTCAGCAAGTTGATGTTATTTCAGATAACACTCTTCCTTTTCTGTTCATGGTGTTGACAGGGTGTTACAGGAATGTGCAATTATATTCTGACCCCTACACAAGCAAAATCCGTGAAATAATCTCTCTTAAATGCTCAGTAAACTTGTGGTATTTGCGTTTGAAGAACAAAAAGGGTGAGTCCCATAAGGTAAATATCTCAGAAAACACCAGTAATGTTTCATTGCCAGCTTAATTCAGCTTAAGCAAGGTGGCTAAACTTACATCAAAGCCTACAAGGACTCTATATGCTACACATTGATCAAATATTAGATGGAGTATTTGTTGCTTGTTTAAGGATGAAAGGGTGTGGTTTTCTGCCAACAGTTCTTGGGGAATTAAGAGATTGTTCCTCCGTCATGAAAACACATCCTGATGCTCATTTTGAGAAGTGTTGAGCAGGAGGTAAATGTCAAGTGATTTGGATTGGACTGATCAATTTTCTTTTTTATGTGAGCTGTGATGAGATGTTTAATCTATGAGAGGAACATAAAATGTGCAATTCAGTGGTAATTCTTTTATTCAATGTGGCATCATGACTACAGTGGCTTTTAGTCCTGAGAGTGTAACTTCATATGTGCACGCTACAAATAAGGCATTAGGTTTCTGTTTGATATTTGTCGCAATGTAGGAAATGTGTATGAAATTGCAAATACACATAATTATACATTTGTGATAACAGAGATCTGTGCAAAATCCAAAGTGGAAAAAGCAACTAAGTTGATGATTTACGGGCGGAAGAAATAGTCCGGCACATAACTGGATGCAACACGAAACATATGAGACATAACGTGTTCATCTTTATGCCAAACTAAGCTAACTGGTTGCTGGCTGTAGCCTTCGTATTTTACTGTACAGTCATGAGTGGGGTATCCCTCTTCTCATCTAGCTCTTGACAGGAAAACGAAAACTCTCTGGTTAGCACCTCTGCTGTGATCTTAGGGCTACAAAGGTTCCCCTTTTTCATTTTATTCAGATATGAGAGTGGAACTGATCTAACTCTTGGCAAGAAAATGAGTTGGCATATTTACCAAAATATCAAACTATTCCTGTAAGCGACCAGATGGGCACTTAGGAGCTATTTGAACCAATTAAAGGGTACTTTAAAGGGCTAATGGTGAAATTGTGCAGACCAGAAGGACTCTTGGGCTCATCAGAGGGGCATTCGGACTAACCACATCATCACTTAGAAGACACTTGGACTAACTAGAGATGTACTTGAACCAAGCAGAGGGACACTTGGACCAACTAGAGGGGTAGGTGGGGGTTATTAGACTCCGGCGCGGAGCATGAGTAGCAGAGGCAATAACCCCCACGCCTCCACCCCCTGCCCGCCCTCTCACTGTGCACACCACTGGATAGATAGATATTTACAGTGACTAATGATGATTTTCATATTTAGTGACAGACTGATGGGGCATTTACTGATTCAATAGGACATTACTGCCATCCTGAAGGAAATATTCTGCATGTCATTAAGAACAAAATTAAGTGAGGATTATTGTCATAATAATATGTGTTTTTCTTCTATTACTGTACAAAATACTGGGAGAGCTCCAAAGAAAAATAATACCTCCATCTGCAGTCCCACCATAAAAAAACCCCCAAACCATTCCCCCAATACCACTTGTACTGATTGCGCTATACACATTAGCATGCATACTGATCACACCCATATATTAACTGTTTTCTGCTGATGGTGGCAGATTTTTCTCCTACAAGTATCAGCGCTGAGGACTGGTGGTTTATTGTCGTGGTTAAAGTGTAGCCTGGTGTGTGAATTTGAATTGGACTCCCCCTGTGACCGTGGTTCAAAAAACAGACCAGACTTTGTTTTTCAGCCTTGGTAAAAGTGTGCAGCAACCACACACACACACACACACACACGTGCACAACACACACACACAAACACACACAACACACAGGTAGCAGTGTCCATGCTATGGCCCTGAACTTGAGGTTTCGTTATCATCCTGAACTAAAAGCTACTCTGCATGTAGAATTCTTACATAATGCCTCTTAGAGTTAACTTTATAGGCTCTGTATTTGAGGTGAAAGACTTCACCTCAAATACAAGTTAAGATTACCTCTATTAAAACGAGAGTGCCGGGTATCGAGGATTTAAACAGGAAACAGGAGTTCACCCGCTGCCTTTTCTCTAATATCCCTCCAGCTTCAGCTCCAGCTCCCATCCAGATCTAACACTGCTTTCATGTTTGACCCACTTTTACAAGACAGAGACAATGACAAAGAGAAAAAGAGGCAGAAGGAAAATGATGAAAAAGACACCAGTGGAAGAGAGTGAGAGAGTTAAGGCAGGGAGATGCAGAAAGTGGATGAAAGGAGGAAATGCAGTGAGTGAAAGAGTGACAGCCGCAAAGAGAATGAATATGACAAAGGTATAGAGAGAGAGAGAGAGAGAGAGAGAGAGAGAGAGAGGGAGGAAGAGAAAGGGGTAAACAGAAGGCAAAGCTGGAGGCGCCTGGGAAGGAGGGGAGTGGGCTGAGCAGGAGGGAGGAGGGAAGCTCTGCTCCTAATAAAGCTAGTGTATGTGAAAGGAGGTGCTGAAAAACGACTCACTGAGCAGAGAGCTGTGTTACCAGAGAGAGAGAGGAGAGAGGAAGAGAGAGGAAGAGAGAGAAAGAGTGAGAGAGAGGGGGAGACAGAGAGGAGAGAGAGAGAGAGAGGGGCAAAGAATAGAAAGAGTATTGTGTTGCTGCTGAGAAAGAACCCATGTCTGCACAAAGAGGTAGGTGTACTATGACTGGCACACAAACACACACACACACACACACACACACACACACACACACACAATAGCAGGAAATCACCCAATGTATCCAGCAGTAGGATGTACCAGAAGTCTGTACAGTAAATGTATCAGGTGAGTGTTCTCTTCCAACTGTGTGACTTGCTTCACTGCATATAGCAGATGTGTAGCAGTGTGGGGCACGCGCGTGACTTTTCCATAAGATATGTGGAGGAGTGTGCGTACGGGCAGCATAAGCAGGTGCCCGTGTTTGTGTGTGTGTGTATTTTGCATGTGGGATTCAGCGGGGGGTTTACGGTCCGTGCGATTGTGTCACTGAGGATGAACACAGTGGCACATTTACACAGAGGCACTCATAAGTTTATGTGAGGTTTATGGCGGTTTGTCAGGCAAAGTGCATGTGACTGAGGGTGATTGTGCAACGTTATCTTAATTTGATGGTCAAAGTTTCATTATCAATATATATATCTGACGTATGAGCCAATATTTTTATTGATGTACTGATAGCTCAATCATATTTCATGCTCAGTATGAACCCGAATGGGCACTGTATTTGTTGAAAAGTCCATTGTTTACAAGAAGAGCTTTCAACTGAGCCAAATATTATTTGCAGCTATTTGATTTGTTTTAGGCTACCTAGGTAATCAGTGAATTTAAGAATGTTTAGACAATCAATTTGTATACAAAATTGTATACAAAAGTTACATTTGCTTATGTTTGGTGACTGATCATACCTGAAGTTTCACAATAAGACACATTACCTTAGCTTAGTATGGTGTGCAGATAGTTTTGATTTTATGGGCCGAGGTTTTAAGATATACGTCTTATAAATGGAATTCTGTTTGTGGTACTCGATTTATACTAGGACTAAGACAAAAACAATGTGTCTTTCCAGAAACAATTTCCCAGATATGCAAATGAAATTCCATTCACCTCCACTAATTGGTGTGAAAGCAGAAATCTCAGAGAAACCTAGAGAAATTGTAATTTGGGTGACTTGACCCTTTAATATCAACTGAGCCCAATAATGTTTGCATCTAAAATGGTTTGTTTTATGCTATTTAGGTATCAAGTGAATTCAAGAATGTGACAATATCAAAAATATATATTAAAAAGGTCCCAATTGCTTATGTTAAGTGGCTGATACTTTAACTAAACTGTCAAGATAAGGCACATGGTTCTCTATGTAGATTAAAAGGATCAGTTCACCCAAATTGAAAAAAATAAAATCTGCCATGCAGATGGTTTTGGTTTTATATGCCAAGGTTTTGAAGGTATAGGTCTCCTAACCATTACAATGGAGGTGAATGGAATTTCATTTGTGGTGCTCACTTTAAACTATATTTTAAAAAGTCAACAACAATGTGTCTATCCAGAAACAATGTCCAGATACTGTGGATATACCTTTTACTGTAGGATTTTTCAAAGTAATTTTCAATGCTCTGAGCACCACAAATCAAATTCCATTCACCTCCACTAATTGGTGTGAAAGCAGAAGTCTCAGAGAAACCTGGAGAAATTAAACCAAAACCATGTGTTTTTTGTTTTGTTTTTTAATATCATACCCTTTAATATCAACTGAGCCAAATATAATTTGCACCTGTATGATTTGTTTTAGGCTGTTTAGGTATCAGTGAATTCAAGAATGTTTGGACAATCTCAAAAATCTATACAGAAGGTTCCTGTCATGTTTGGTGACCGATACCTGGCTCTTCATATAGAAAAAAATCGGATGCCATGTAGATATGTTTTATTTTCCCCAATTACTCTGGAATTTATTTTAAGTAATTTTCAATGCTGTGAGTACCACACATATTTCACCATTACCTCCACTTGTTGGAGTGAAGGCAGATATCTCAAAACCTGACCAAATTAAACCAAAACTATCCGCATGGCTAGACACCACTAGAGGACCCTTTAATATCACAATAGGGTTTGGTTAGGCCATTAGATATCAAGAATGTTTAGACAAAAAAATCCCAAAAATGTATACAAAAGCCAAATATGCTTTTGTTCAGGGACTGATACTTATCTACAGTGTCAAGATAAAGCAACTGGCTCTCCACATAGATGAAAGTAAACACCAAGTCATCATTGTGGGAGTAATATTAGATTTGTAGCTATTATTTCACTCCAACCAGGGATGTTTGGCAAGATCCTTTAGAATGATATCATAATGGCTATTTTTTATTCTCTGCTTAAGGTCAGGGTAGACCAGCCCAGCCCAGAGTTAGTGTCAGTGTGTCCTGTAGGCAAGGTCAAACTGAACACCAGTGAGGACAGACCACTTCCCTGTGGTGGGCAGAGATGCTTCCTCTCATTTCTCATCATCATAAGACGCTGCCCTTTTTACAGAAAACGGCAGACGATGCTGTTTCACAATAGCCGGTACAGGAGTATTCATAAAGCTGTTAAGTGAGTGTTGTCGTCTCCTTCAACATTTAGAACATACAAAAGTTTGCCTGATTAATTGGAAGAAGTTGACGCAAGAAGCCCAGTGACAACTCAAGGACACTGTGTTCAGAGGCACAATGGTGTGTGATGTGTGTGGCAACAGCGGATAGGCATTACTTGATTTTTGTGGGTGTATATGCATGTGTGTTGCTAAGCAAGAAAGTAACATGGTCCATTTACTCTGAAGTACATAATTAAGTACAAGAATTCAATGTATCAAATACAATCTGCCCTTCATATTGATTATTGTAAAATGCTTTCCATTCAAATTATTGTTTACCGTTGGTCTTCTTCCGTTTTTCGGAAAAATAGGTCTTTCAGCATTAGAGCATTCATGCATCCAGGTTTGAGCATATAAGCAACTCAGTAGACATTTAGTACAATTTTAAGGTACTGGTTCTTTGCTTAAGTGTTTCTGTATTGAGACTTTTGATGTTTCATTGCAGTTTTTGCTCTTCAGCAGTTATCCAACGGCTATAGTTTGTTGTATTTCTAATATTCCATCTCTAATTTTGTCTTCCCATCTTTTCTTCTATGTTTCTTTCCTTGCTTCTGTCCTTTCATCTTCCATTATAAAGCATGAAAATCCAGATCTGGAACAATGAGTACTTAAACTTTGGATACTTGATCCAATTTTACAGCTGATAATTGTTTACATGTATTTACTAAAAATGTAATGCAGGACTTAACCTTGTAATTGAGTATTTTGCCACCGTGGAATTGCCAATTTTATTTAATTAAAGGGCTTAAACACTTGTTTCAGCACTGGTGTTAGACGAGTTGCGGCGACTGCGCCTATGTAACACATGTATTATCGCTAGAATGTTTATGACTTATGACTTGTTAGAGCCTAACCACCAAAGCAGCACAACAAATTCAAGACCTGTGTTACAGGGACATGCTGTTTCGTCTTTCTGCCATTATGAAACCACACAGTCGATCCCCAACTGTGTCACCCTTTGACTCATCGCTGAATGTAAAGTAACAACCCTGCTGATTCAAAACACCCTCCTTCCTCTATTTTGCTTCCTCTCTTTTGCTTTTATATCTTTATCTCAGGAGATTTATGAGCCCATAGTTTCAGATCAACAGAGGTGGAGATGTCATATGTAATAAAATGTCAAACAAGGGCCTGGCTGGGCTGCACCACACCACACTGTCAATATAAACTCCATAGTTGTGTGCTTCTCTGTGCGAGAATGGCATGTTAAGCAACCTATGAACTGTGTATCATGGCCGTTACGTGTGTGTGTGTGAGTGTGAGAATGCTTGTTTGAGCACTTATATATTTCCGCACTTTTAAAGTTGTAAAAACCACTTTGAACTTTAGGCTTTGTTTTTGCAAAATGAGGTCTCATGTCTTACTTAGGCTAGTTTAGAATCAGGGCATAAGTTTAAGATTATGTTCAGGGTTAGGTTTAGGTAAACATTATGATCAGTGAGGATTAAATTAAAGTTTAGGGATTAGGGAATGAATGTAGCCTACGGTCATCTTGAGGCAAGTACGTGTGTGTTATGCAATCAAAATGGCTATATGCTGTGAATGTAATTTTATGTGTCACAGTTGTTAAACATTGTTTTTGTAGGGGAATGTTCTGAATGCTATTCCTCTAAACAACACTCATATCTACTGCAGGCAACAGAAGTTGATTTTAAATCTCGATCTTCCTTCATATTGCTTTTTGTAACTTCCTGCTTCCTGACAAGTAAAAGTTAGTTCAAGCATGTACTAATACTTTTTTATTTATTTGGCTTGCTAAAAGTCTCTTTAAAAACTTAATAAGGACTCAAAAGAGATACACTGAGTGATAGCAGATGTTATGTTTTCCATTTCTATTTCCCCATGTTCTCTTTTTTCCAACCACTCTTTCCTCATGTTGTAGCCTCACCTTAACACTACATTTGCGTTTACAGCACGGTCGGCATCCGCAAACCTGTGTGCCTGTGACTAAGAGATTGCATGTGTGTGTATGCATTCGTAGGCCTACATATGCTGAAGACAGTTTTGAAAAGTGACGATATATTGGTTGGTCTGTTTGAAGGTAAAGACTTGGTTTCAGGTTTAAGATGAGATTTGATTTGGGATAGTCCAAGGGTTGGGGGCAGGCATGAAGTTGTGATTATTAGGGAATGCATAATGTCAATAAAGTTCCTAACAAGTTCAGACCTCTGTGTTTATGTGGTCTAAAAAGCTGCGTTTCAGTGTGTGTTGATGTTCCAAGAGAGTTCCTCTATGATCTCATACACTTAATTGGCTGCTCAGGTAAGCCCTGTTTTCTGTCTCAACATGTGTGTTTGTGACTATGTGTCTGTATCTGTTTAGTCGGCAGCCAACATCAATGTCATCACTAAGCAATTACACATAATGTAACAGTCTTTCCCCGCTTTAATCTGAAAGCAAATTAAAGAAGTTGTTCCATCTCTTGCTAAACACTTCTCAAACAGAAAGTTACTGGAATGAAGAGTGAGGTTCAAGTCAGTCCAGAGTACCTTTACAGCTCTACTGTAACCACTTCCTTCACAGACCTTGATTTGTACTATAATAAAGCAGGAACTTTGTAATTGGAGCCAGCTGTCATTAACGGAGTCATTCATAAATGCAAGGCTGGTTGTTTACTTCACTAGCAGACACATCACAGATGTTCGCATATATTTTAGATGTGCTAGACAAAGAGCTAATGACAGTATAAATCAAGGCATGCGAAGACATAAAACAAGTTAACATATGTGGCAATCCCATGTGGTTTCATTCTTGCTTCATTGCAGCTGCACGCCTTTGAGGAAAACTTTGATGAATCCCGTAATCCCGCTGAAGCAAGATGCTGGCCTTGTATGATGTAGCTCAGACAGTCATGCAGTCAGGGTTAGTGGTTGGACCTCCACTAAAATTAGCAGTTTATGAGCCTTTGATGGCCGACACCAATGTGGCTACTTCGATATAGAAGCTGTCTGTGTCTTGTATTTTGTATTGACTTAATATGTTTAGAATGGCCCTTTATGAATTCCATGCACTGTTAAAAGTTAAGACAACTCAAAAGCAACTTTCTTCACTGAATTGTAGCTAAATTTTAAAGAATTTGAGCCCAATTTAAACTCATGTGTTGAGCTAGACTAAAAAAGCTTGTGCCAACTAATAACGCTTTGTTTAGATAATTTACTTTCTTTCTTTAGAAGTACTTGAAAGTGTGAGTGGCACCAATTTTGTCATTCTTTGAGCCATAATTTTAAATATTTATTACTGAGCAACACTAATTTGCTTTTATGAGTTTACTGAATAATCCTAAATATAAAATAAATAAATAGTTTGGGCAACTCAGACTTATGTAAAGGAAAAAAGTAAATTATCTGAACTAAAGATTGTTAGTTGGCAAAGTGTGTGACAAAATAATCTCAAGTCAAGGTCCACTTACTAGCTTTTTCAAATCTTTCAACCATATCTCACAGTCTACATTCTGCAAATGGAACTCTTATAGTTTTACTCAAAACTTGAGAGTTTAAATTTGTCTAAAATCTCAAAAGGTTTTGTGAAGTACGTTGCCAGTTTTTCCCACAGGATGTTTGTTAGAAGCTTCTGAAACATCATTCAGATGATCGAACACAATGCATCCCACCTACACAGTAACCAAAAAACTTAGACTATCTTTATTGCAAGTTTTGCCCTTTTTATGTAGCTGTTGCCCATCAAGTGGTAACACAAGTTGGAGCCATTGTGGACAAACAAGAATGTTTTGGGGCATGTTTATTTGATTGTCAGGTGTCTCAACCTGACAGAAAGCCCTAGTAGTCTCTTTCTTGTCTTAGCACAGCTCCACCAAGGCCTACTCGGCTTTGGCCAGGTTTGGTCCCATTGGCCCCAACCAAACTCCATAAAAAAATAAAAATAAAAATTCAGAAACCTAAGGGTGACATCACAAGTTTTTGTATTTTTCTACATCTATAGCTATTATCCAAAGGGGTCTGAGTGTCAGTCATGTGGAGGGTCACATTTGTGCCTAAAGCGATCTGAGACCTGTCACATGCATTGGGACATGTCTCACTCTCGTTCTTTCATACTTCCAATTTGTACATTTTATCACTGGTGGTGCTTTAAATATTTTATAGTTACTTTTTAACTATTACATTTTTTTATTTATTTGAAATATTTCATTTTAATAAATCAGCACAGAGATACATCGGTCTGACTGTCATTTCCACATGTCACCTGAAGGATGCCACACTTTGTTGCCATTACAAAAAGATTTCAGCTGGGTGACAAAACTATGCTCATTTACAGAATACACAGAGAATCAATAAATAGCCAGACTGTATGTGGTTTAGACAGCTCCTGGGTCATGTTTTAAAAGAAGAACTTTGGTTGTTTGCTTGGAACTGACATGGTCAAACAATTACAGGATACTTTGTGGTGGCTACATGCACGTTTGTTTCCTTAATGTTCGAGGCTTTGAGTCATACAGCCCTCACCAGGTTAGTGACATCACTGAGTGATAACTCAGAGTGAGTGAGTGAGTGAGATATAGATAGATATATAGACTCTTCAAGTTGACAAGTTGACTCTTGTAGCCTACATGTTTAAATATGTGTGTTCGTGTATCTGCATGTATGTAGCAAGAAAAGGGAAAAACACAATGGGTCAACAAATTTGCAGGCAAGTCACGAGCTCTCCAGCAACCCCTATTCTTTTAACATACACTATATAGACGCACGCACAGCCTCAGAGAAAAGCAGGGGATTCCGATCTGTCACAGAGATGACATCATAGCCTGCCAGTAATAAAAAACAGCTAAACAAGGGAGTCCCCACTTCCCCTCCCTCCTACACATCCACAGAATGGAGAGGGACACAGAGAGAGAGAGAGAGAGAGAGTGTAACTCATTAGTTCACAGAAAGGGGCTGGGGTGGGAGGGGAGGGGAACAAGAGAGAGTCCCTTTTAAGGGACATGCACACAAGAGCGCGCCGACACATGCACAAACACACTTCAGCTGTGTCTCCATAGTGACCGGCTTTGCTGCCCCAGCTTGGGGAGGAAATGCCAAACTCAGTGCTTCAGAGCCACTTCACCAGAAACACACACACAGCCCTATTCTAACCCTCTGTTCGGCCACAACGGAAAAACCTCTCTTCATCTTATCACTCTGCTACCTCCCTCTGTCCATTCTCTCCTCTTCCTGTCCTCCCCATAGTGTCCTCTCCCTTCCACTCTTTTTTTCTCTCCCCCCTCCCTTCACTCTCTCTCTCTCTGTGTCTCTACCTCCTGTGTCAGTGGAAAGTTCACTGAAGTAGACAACAGAGGTAAGTGCTCTCTTCTGCTCTCTGTTCGCCGTTGGCTCACGGCTTTAATGTGCTCCAAGTTTCAGTCTGTGTGTGTTTTCCCACAGTAGACGAAGGTCAGGTTTACTATCACTGCCGCAGGTCCTGCTGATGCAGCACGTAACAAAATCAGCTCTGTGTGTGTGTGTGTGTGTGCCTTTCTATCTCCTAATGAAATGTGTACTGTACTCTACAGTCAGCTCAGTTTCGACAATATGTGTGTGTGTGTACTTTGCCAGCTGTCATGTGCACATAGATAGTGTCTGCCAGTTTACTTACCCTGGATATAATCAAACAACCGTGTGTGTCTGGTGTGAGCGTGTGATCGCAAGTGTGTGTACTCTACAATTCAGGCTGGTATATTGTTAATCACTCTTGTGAATACAGGCAGCCTGTTACACCCTTCTTTGTCCCTGTATAAACTGTATATTAGCGCATATTATCTACAATAGCATCTGTGTGTGTGAGTGTGGTTCATATCCCATCAGTAAACAGTGGAAACTCAATGAGTACTTAGGAAGGAATGGGACCCAAACAAAGCAGTAGCAGACACAGCGACCATATATATTCAGGATTAAAATAATACCTATAACAGGATGTTGCAATTATTCATGACTGTTGGCTAACACTGACTCATTGCTATAGCTTTAATCATAATAGGTCATAATTTCCATAATATGTTATCTTTTTGATTGAAGCCATTGTTTTGTATAAGCACTCCAGCTATTTCCACAATAATGACTGTGAAACTGGTTTCCTTTTAATCAATTTCCAATGGGAAATTGTTGTTGATTTTTCAGCATTAGCTAAGTACTGTGGTGGAATACCCTTTCAAACATGCTGTGGCTGAAATAACAAGGCCCCTAGAATCAATGAACAGCTTGGCGTGAGTTCAGACACACCAAATCAGAAATCCATCTGTAGTCCTTGGTTACAAAACAACACAATTAAACACTCCCTAAAACCCCCAGACAGGCTTTCTCTCATACATGCAAACGCACATGCTGTGACATCACTCACATCTGGATGCAAGACTGGCTAACACAGACCCCCTTCCTCTTTCCAATGTGTTCCCATCTTCCTCTTTCTACCCCGGCAACCCTCTCGCTTCTCCTTCCTGTCTGTCTGTCTGTCTGTCCGCCCCCGCTTTCAGAGATGAAAGAGAAGAACCCCTGGCACACGCCTGTGACCATCATCATCACTGTGATTGGTGTCATAGCGATTGTTGCCTTGGTGACGGTAGCAGTTTTGCAGAACAGGCCCCTCTCCCAAAAGTACAAGGTATGGTAGAGGGAAATACTAAAATGTTGTAGCCTGTTCCCTGTGTGGGAGCCCATTGCAATACGGTGGAATCTCTGTCCACAAGCCAAATATGGACTCGTCAGTATGACCTCAACCTGTACTACTGGTTCTGGAAATCCACTACCAAATAAGGCCAGTGGATGTTGATAAGAATATTAAATCACCACTCCTTTGTCTCAAATGCAAGCCCAGTTTGAGTCTTACAGCTATTAGTGATTAGTTTGTAGGGGGTGCCGTTTTACTAAATAGTTTCAGCACTTTTTACAAATATTTTTCTGTCTGCTAAGATAAATGTATTGCTGATATAGTTCTGGGAAGTTTGTCTGTGGGCTATACAATCATTACACTGAATGTTTAAACGGTATATCTAGATGGAACCCACCCAGAGTTAATGTCACCGAGCACTGAACTGGAATTCCTCCTTCTGTCTCCACTCTAGTATGGGATTGTGCTGGACGCCGGTTCCTCCCACACAGCTCTGTATATCTATGAGTGGCCAGCAGAGAAGGATAACAACACTGGAAGAGTTGAACAGACGCATTCCTGCAAAGTCAAAGGTACATGCTGCACTGTGCGTCACATACACACACTTAGCCCTCACATTCACGTGTACAACCACTAATGCATACTAATGTAAATATTCAATCGTAAGCTTATATGAACATGCCCATTTATAAACTTGACTTAGTATGTTAACTATTACTAAATATGCACATTTTGCAGAACTAGGACTTTAACTTTGAAAATATAGTTGCAAAATGTTAAAAGTGTGTTAATGCATAAATACTGACATACTTGTTACCACTTTCTGATAAGACATACTTTATAATGGGTTAAAAAACTGCAAATAATGGATTCATTAATGGTCAATAACTCATTCATTCATACTTCATAGATCAGTAATTATACATTAATATGAAAAACATTTGGGTTGTCCCTTTTGCTAGCGTTTATTCGCCTTCAGCATTATTTGCTTTGTCTTCTAATCTAGAAAAAAGAAGACCATTCTAATAGACAGTTCAACTGATTATTTTAGTGAAAAATGTATGGAGTGAATATAGTCTCAATAAGATTTGTAAATGTGTATTACATGATTTGTAACTGAAAACCAAGAATATAGTCTCAAAACTCCAAAAGTGAAAGTAACCTGATCCGTGCGTAACTGTAACAATCTGTAAATGAATACAAAGACATTTGTATGCGCAGGAAGCTTTTTGAAAGGGAAAAGGATCAGATCTGTGAAGCTGAAGTTAAAAATCTGTAAGTAAAATATACATATTTATTCAGGTTGTGATGTTTGCATTTGTAAAACAGTTTTTTTGGTTTGCGAGTACCCAAAATTACGCACAAACCGTGGTTTTCAATTACAAATCTTGTCATACACATTTACAAATCTTGTTTTTCAATTACAAATCATGTAATACACATTTACAAATCTTATTGAGACTATATTCACTCCATAAAAATGCCCATCACAGTTTTCTAAAGCCAAGGTGACGTCTTTAAATACCGACCAAGTCCAAAACATTTTTTACAATGGTATAAAATGGAGAAGCAGCAAATACCCACATTGGAAAACAGAAGAATGGATGGTATTTTTGCCTGAAAAATGACAAACCCTCTTCATCTAACTTACATGGGTTATCAAACCTTAAAGTACACTTTCATAGGCACCAGACAGCAGATTCTCACAGACAATAGGTTCATCACGCTTTTCTGAGAGGGTTTGTTTAAAACTACAGTGCCCAGCTGCTTTACTGAGCCTTTTTTAAATGAAACTGTATATTTTTGAGCTGTTTAAGATTTACGTCTTCGGTAGCAACCAGTCTCATGGCTGAGTGCCACAGGCAGGGTTAGGAAGTTAGAAAGTATTGTGAGATGAACTAAAGCATTGCTGGTTTTGGTCTTTTCGTGGGATTTGTGAATAGTCAGTAAATCATAAAACAACAGACGTATCCCTTTAACCCAGCTTTATTAACGGAACACCTGAACCTACTCTCAAGTAGGGAAGAGGTGCACGTTCATGCTGGATATCTACTGTAATTTTACCCACTGGGAACTCAAATACAGCAAGTTGAATACTTGCTCAAGGGATGGTACATTAGGCACGCTTACAGGAAGCAAACACCTTGATAACATCTTCATTGAACTTTATTCTCCATAGCAAATTATGACCTTCAATTTCATGCAGACTAGCATCAAATGACCTTCACAAAATGACCTTCAATTTCCAAGCACGCTAGCATCTCTGACCTCAAGGCTCTTATTATGTTTTATGGTCGCTACATTTAAGCTGAATGACTTCACCCTCCTCTTGACATTTTGCTCAACTTGCAGGACAAGGTATCTCCAGCTATGCATCCGCTCCATGGAAGGCAGGGGAGTCCCTGAGAGAATGCATGCAGGAGGCCGAGCAGCGGGTCCCCGGAAAAAGACACCACGAGACTCCTCTTTATTTGGGGGCTACTGCGGGAATGAGACTGCTCAAGTACGGCACACATCCCCATAATCAAACATAAAACATGCACCCACAAAAAAGTAACAGCATGCTTTTTCATGCCGATGCTGGTGTGACCGCCTTAACTCTGTAATTGTGTTTGCATTGGCAGCCTTAGTGCTGCTATCTGTAGCCTTCTCCATCTGCCTATTTTGTGATTTATCTCCACATGAACTTTACACTGCCAGAGAAGCGAATATGTTACTGTCAAATCCATTATATACGACACAGTCTATTTATTATTTATGGACTGCTGTATTGATTTGAATTATGGATGTGAATCACTAATGAATTTGTGTTGTGTGTGCTTGCAGTATGGAGAACAGTGCAGCGTCAAACAAGGTTTTTCAGGCTGTGGAGGCAGCCCTGCAAAAGTTCCCCTTTTCCTATCAGGGAGCGAGATTACTTAGTGGCCAGGAAGAGGGTGCATTTGGCTGGGTCACGGTCAACTACTTGGATGACCGTCTCAAACAGGTCTCTATGCGTATATCTGCATACATGTCCGTGCAAGTTTGTTCACTTTTAGCTGTGCTTTTTGTGCACCAGTCAGGAATGCATGTCAGTCAACGAGATCCTGCTGTGCACTGACTTCCATGCCTTTTTGTCTCTGCTGCAGGGCTTGGAAACCACAGGTGCCCTTGACCTTGGTGGGGCCTCCACTCAGATTAGCTTTGTATCCAATAATTATGATGGTTCAGAGTCACCAAGCAACTCCGTGACCTTCAGACTCTACGGAAATGACTATAATCTGTACACTCACAGCTTCCTGTGTTACGGGAAAGACCAAGTACTACGAATGGCGCTGGCACACCAGACTCAGGTAAACTTCATTAATTAATTAAACATTAATGAGCCAAGATCATTTGAGACTTAATGCATAACACTTAATATGATGAAATGTGCAATGATGCTGAATTTAATTAGCTTCCTCTTTCTGTCTCTCTTATACCTCTCTATCTCACTCTCTCTCCCAGTTAGGTCCAGGAACAATATTAGATCCTTGTTTCCACCCTAACTACACTGCCACAGTAAACTACTCAGTCCTCTACGACAGCCCCTGCGTGTCAGACAGGAAACCCCAGAGAGCTCCTGCAACCTTCAATCACAAGGGGGAAGGAAACTTCCTACAATGCCAGGAACTCGTCAAAAGTGTCTTCAACTTGACTTACTGCAAATATAGCCAATGCTCTTTCAATGGGGTCTTCCAGCCATTTTTGCAGGGGCCATTTGGGGTAATGCAACACATTGTCAGTGTTTATTTATTCAGTGGCCTATAAGACACTGTGTGTTGTTTGGAGGGTTGCACAATCAGCACACAGGGGTTACACAACATACAGATCTATCAGTTGTAGTCTTTAATAGTCACAGTTCACTAAGCAACTTCTGTTTTGGGCACGACTTGTCTTTCTAATAAGAAATAATTGGAGTTGTGAGTGCTTCTTGTTCACTCAAATGTTCCTGATCTGCGCCAGAATATGAACTCCCTAAAAATGCACTGGTGAAGTAATTTGCTTTAAGTGTCAATTCACCCAAATTACAAATAAAATAAATAAAACAATAAAATAAATATGTTTTATCTTATCTCTAGTGGTGTCTAGCCATGCAGATACTTTTTATTTTTATTTTTATCGAACTCTAAGATTTCTGCCACCACCCCAATAAAATGTAGGCGAATGGCATTTAGTTTGTGGTGCACATAGCATTGTAAACTTGCATGGGAAAACTTCAGCTTTCCAGAAACAGAGTCTCTGATAATCTAGACCTCACCGTATGAACATTTTTCCTTGGAACTACTTTCTCCCAAAGAAATATTTCCAATAAGAAAAAAATTGAATTATCCAGAGTAACAGGGATACTGAATCTAGAAGGAGATGATGTTGTTGAAATTTGCATGATTTGGGTGAACTCACCCTTTAATATCCTACCCTCACAGCTACTTGCAAACCAAAGACAAATAACATCCGAGTAAGCCAGCCAGAAAAAAGCCATATGCATCAAATAATGAGAACTAAAGTATTTATAAACTGATTACTTCATATGCTAAAGATACCAGGACAAGCTCATCTCTTCCTTTTCCTCTCGCTGTAGGCTTTCTCTGCTTACTACTTTGTGATGAACTTCCTCAATCTGACTGATACATCCATTCCACTAGAAGCTGTCAAGGAAAAGCTAGCACGCTACTGTGCTACCCCTTGGAATCAGGTCAGAGCATATCTATGCATCAGTCACACACAGAAAAAGATGTCCTGCCATATTTATCTCCTTTCATGTCTTATCTATGTCCTCCAGCCTGCCTATACTGTACATTGATGATATCAATGCATTTGAACTGCTTGAACAGATAACACAGCAGCATCCGGAAATTAAATTGAAGTATCTGGCTGAGTACTGTTTCTCTGGCACGTACATCCTCACACTGCTGACAGAAGGATACAACTTCACCTCAGAGAGTTACTCCGACATAAAATTCATCAAAAAGGTCAGTAGATCACAGTCCACTCCTTCCATCTCCTTGAGGACATTTTTGAAAACATTTAGCTGGTCCTCTCATTTAAAGAGCTGTTTCGGGTTAAGACTTGGTTTTCATGGATTAAGGTTTAGGTTTGGCTTTGTCCAACCACCTCTCTAATCAGCACTTCATATCCCACTTTAAAACATTGATTTTAATAGCATTAATGGTGGTTAAAAAGATTACTGATTGATAACAGATTGCTTAGTTGAGAAGAACAAACTAAATTATCCATCAAGGACTGGTTCAGTCTAGAAAACCTCACAGCAACCTTACCAGACAACATCAAACTATTCCAAGACATGACAAGACTTACAGTACATAGAAGGAAAATATTCTACACTGAATGTCCCTAACCTATGTGAAGCAACAGTCATGTTGCAATTTCCCTTGAATGGTAGCAAAGCCCTTCTCATCTGAGATGTGACTCAGTAAGTATACTGAGTAAAATGGACTAAATGGACTCCCTTACAGTATAAGGGCACTGTCTGCCATGATGGTCCAAAATCTTCCATAGGTTTTTATTTGGGTTGAGATCTGGTGACTGTGAAGGCCATAGCATATGATTCACATTATTTTTCTACTCATCAAACCATTCAGTGACACCTGGTGTATATGGAAGCATCTGAATTCTTTATGTTGCTCCACTTACATATTAATTTTTGGCTTTAATTTTGTAGTTAAGTAAAGTATTAATACCTTCAAACTGTACTAAATCAGTGAATGATAATTTTCCCACTTCCTGTGTTTGTGTCCAGATAAAAGGCAGTGATGCAGGCTGGACGCTGGGCTACATGTTGAATCTGACCAACATGATTCCAGCTGAGGCTCCTGACTCTCCCCCCCTGCCCTACGCCAGCTACGTCTCCATAGTCACCATCATGGCAATACTGCTCTTCATCGTCTTCATCGTCAGCCTGCGCCCTCTCTGGCCCCGCTGCTCCAAACAGCCACAGATCATATAAACACACGCACAGATGTATGTATGAGTGACGGTGAGAGATGGCATGTCTGTGAGGGCTTGTGAGTGTGTTGGTGTGGACTATACTACCAGTTTGTGAATAATAAACTTTACACTTTCCAGCCTTTGTAGGGAGGTCAAAGGTCAACATCTGCTGCACAACAGTCCTGCAGCTCATGTGGATTCAAGGACATTTAAGAAGGACAAATGCTTTCTCTCACTGGGGAGTGAGTTCTTCTTCTCTGGTTGAAGGACAGTTTCTTTGTTTGTTTGTGTGTGAGTGTGTATGTTTGAGTTCGAATGTGTGAATTTGAATCCGTGCTTGAATGCGTGTACCCAAATCAGTCTGCATGTATGTGTCTTGAATTATGTTGTGAATATGATACTGTATAAATAAAATAACCCAAGTTTATATAAAATGTTTGATTCACTTCATCATTTGCACATTTGTAAAAAAAATATGATCAATTAGAACAAGGTTCAATGTTGCATGATTTACTTGCACTATCCAGAAAGCTGACTGGATTTAATAAAAACTACCATTACAAAGGTCTGCTCTTGATTAAAACCCACAAACCAGCAAAACAACAATAAAAACAGCAGCAAAATGATCTTTGGAAGACAAGTTATTTCCTTTTGATTCATGTGATTTGAACCAATTTTTTAAGCTGCTAGCTAATGAATAAAAAAATATAAAACATCCACCATATATTGCACATTTAGTTTATCACTACTGTAAACTGGGACCAATAAAATATATGGATAATAAAATCTGCAACATGCTGCTACAACATGTTTCCTCACCCTCAGTTGTAACAATGACATATTGTTGCAGCATAATTACATTTTTAAGAAACACTCCCCTAAGCAGCATGAGAGATAAATTCCCAGTAAAAACGAACTTCATGTAAATCTATCTTTTGTATAGAAAAGGAAAGTGCTGCCCTCTAGTGGTATTAAAGAAACCATTGCAGTATGATTACCCCAATGAAATACACTCTAGTTACCAGTTTATTAAGTACATCTAAAACTACTGCAGTCTAATACAACAGTCCTGCAAACAAAATCCTCCCTTCATGAAGGTTATTATGTTCCGTTTTTTAAAACCGTTTTAGACAGGTGTCGATTCAACTGCGTGGTCATTTTGGAGGCTGCAGTTTGCAGTGCTGTTGTAATTGTATTGCGTTATACTGACAGGTTTCTATTATTTTGTCCACCCAGTTTATATGAAAACGGGTAGGCACAACACACAGCACCACAAACTGCAGCCTCCAAAATTAACATAAAGGTGAATCAACACCACTCTAAATAATTTTTAACAAAAACGAACGTTATAACCTTCATAAAGGTTGTATTGTATTAGACTGTATTAGTTGTATTAGCTAGGTGTACTGAATACTGTAAACTGGCACCTGAGTGTATTTACCACATGTCATCAGGACATAAAGACCAATAATGACCTGTAAGCAACCAGGAAGAGAAAAATGTTTATTCCTTGCTATCAATTGATGTTCTTCTTTGAATCATTGTACATAATGTACAATAGGCCAACTGATGGCACGCCTGATTGTCCTGGTACCACTTTAGTATTTCCAAAAAGGCAAATTTCCTATGCAAATACCACCTATAGATTATAGATAGATTATATTATAATGTGCTGAGGGCGGGTGTGAAATCCTTTAGAGCAGCTAGAACTGTGCCACTTTGGAATTACGGAATTGAGAGTTTGGCAGGACGTGGAACCTTGTGGGATTTCCCTCTGTTTGGGGTCCCAGCCCTTCCTCTGTGTTACAGATCTAGCTCTTATCTGCAGGGGAGAACAAGAAAACAATGCCACCCTGATAGTCTGGGTGGTTCCTGCTTTTACGCCACAAATGTTTGTTGGTGTTGGCAATGGCAGAAAGCAATCACTTTTAAGTGATTAAGTGAGCTTACATGTAGACACACAGAAGTGTAAATATGCATTTAGGCAGAAGTCAAAGCCGGTATGTCCTGAGCAGTCACGAATGGAGCACAAGTTTATAGACCAGGTCCTCAAAAACAATGTGTTCCAGACAATCTGTCATCAAAGTTTTCCATTAACAGCAGATCCTGATACTGGGGTGTAAGACGTTGACTTGCTGTCCTGTCGTAGGGTCGCAGCCTGTTCTGACACAGAAGGGATGACTGGTGGGTGATCTGTCACTTGATCCGAGGGGTCACTCAGTTGGTGGCTCAGGTGATCCCGGTCGATAATGTTGGTGGTCTCAGAGTCCAGCTCCCGAACGTTTTCTTGGTAGAACCTCTGTCTTAAGCGTCTCATCTGGGGAAGCTCGCAACACGTCTCCAGCACCACAAGGACACACACCAAGCCCAGCAGCAAGTAGGCTGGGAGAGCAAACACACACACACACACACACACACACACACACACACACACACACACACACATACACACAACGGCAGCATGATGAAACAAAGACCAGTGACTAATAAGATCAAATCAAGGTTTGGTCAGCAAAGAAAGGGTGTAGTGGATAACAGTCATTGCTTTGTTTAACCCTGTCAGTCAGACAAGCTAAAATAGCAAATGGTGAAAAACAAGATGTAGCGTGATAAGGAGCCTGAATAATTCTACATTTTTCATTGAAAAGAATGTACATCCACTAAAGTGTGACACAGCCATGGTCCCTGGCATAAAACAAGTCTCTGTTAAGACTCAAGGATGAGGTTTCCCAAAACCTCATGTTACCAGTATGACCTCCGGGCCATAAACCATGACCTGCCTGGACTCAGGGAGGACATTAAGGGAAAACTAAGTGACAATTGCCCAATTTACGACAGGTCTGTAGCCAACTAGTCTAATACTCCCACATTCCAGGATCTGGACTGAAGACTCTGAACTCTTGACACAAGAACAAAGGAACTGACTTTGCCATGCTGAATTTAAATGTATATCAATCAATATGCTATGTTTAACTCACCCTCTGAAAGGTACTGAAGTTTAACGTTTAACATGCTGATTTTGATGCAGGTAAAATGGAAGCTGAACCAACAGGAATGGTTTACAACTATCCACTAATCCAGATAAAGATAATGATGGGATGTCTGGTTTTGTTAAATAGCTAATGAAACAGGAAATGTGAATATACATTTACATAACAAGTAAATTGATCATAGCTAGTAATGAAAAAAGATTTAAGCTTAAATGCCTGATACGATCTCTGAGTGCAGATGTGTCTGTGTGGGGGTTAGCCCTTCCTACTTATTATTATTAATTACAGATATGTGGATATACATAGAGATCTATGTGCATGGGTTAAGTTTGTGTGTCACTGAATTGTTAACAGATTCCCCAATTGTGACACACACACACACACACACACACACACACACACACACACACACAGCATGTGTTTTTTTTCTTCTCCTCTTAAGAGAGAGACAGAGACATCTCTGTGATCAAAGGAACCCTGGTATATATTGTGTTTATTCTGATTTACCCATTAATTTGCTGTGCATATAGGTACATATGCATATATATACAGACATATATGGTAAATACGTATGTGTGTGGTTACAATAACATGTTGTTTATAATTGCCAGTTAAACCTGGTTTAACACTGTCTGTGACTGTCTTTATAAGGTGTTATCTGCCTCGTCCTGGGCGAGCGGGCCACTGGAACTGCTGTACTTTGTGTTTAGTGTTGATTAGCAAATGTTAGAATGCTAACATGCTAAACTAAGATGACATTCATGGTAAACAATACCTGATAAACATCAACATGTTAGCACTGTCATTGTGAGCACATTAGCATGCTGATGTTAGCATTTAGCTCAAAGCTCACAGAGCTGCTAGCGTGGCTGTAGACTTTTAGTATCCCTGTGAAATACTGGATTATTTTCACCTCTCCAGGCCAAGGCTAAAATCATTCAGTTGAAACACGACGAGGAAAAATACCCCTTGGTTGAACTGCTCACAACTCATAGACTTATGCTAACTGAGACAATGAGCACAAGTAAACAAAGATTTGTTTTCAGGGGTCACAATCCAACAAGGTTGGGAACCACTGCTCTACAGGATGAGAAAATTGACTAATGCTGGAGCTATTGAAACATTTTCTATATCAATGGGTGCCTTCAAAAATGCAACAAATACCAGTAGACCTTAATTGCTTAATTAAAAGTCTTCACTTTTTGGAGATAAAAGGCACCTGACAGCAACGGCAGTATATTCAGCCACTTGCTCACCTGTAATGGCCAGCCTGTAGAGCTGTGGATGTGGGTTGGTCTCTTTACTGTGGGTCTCTCCAGGGACATAATCCCCGAGGCCAATGGTTGTCAGAGAGATGAAACAGAAATACAGAGACTCCAGAAAGTCCCAGTCCTTCTCCAGGCTGAAAAAGATCCACGCTGGGATGATGAGGAGGAGCAGGGTCACGATGATGGCTAGGCAGGTAGCGTGTATGGAGGCGAGCTTCGATTTAGACATGGCCCATCGACGGTGGAAGTAGGACACTGGACGTCGAGTCACCAGGACCATAATCTTCTGCACCACAACAGAGAGGAAGAAGAGGGTAATGGGGATGCCAAAGAGGGAGTAAAAGATGCAGAAGGCCTTCCCTTCATCTGAGAGAGGAACAGTGTGGCCATAACCTGAAAAAACACAACCAGACATGCAACATAGCCTTAATTACAGGGGTATAATTAGAGGTGGGATTCTTCTCCAGGAGCCACTTAGCCCCTGTGAAGCTCTGCACACATAACAATAATTAGATAGAAGGAAAGAAAGACAGAGTTCTTTCTTTTGATCGAAGACTGACTAAATCTTAAACATAGAAATAAATAATAGGCTAAACAAATACATTTTTACTTCACTTGGCTGTTTGAGCTTCACTGTGCAGAATGATGTATGTGCAGAGTTGAACATTTTTCACATTCATGTGCTGAAGGGGGAAAGTTTCTCTGTGCTCACCTTAAACCTCAGTTTCAGACGTGGATGTACAAGCAGGATTCTGTGACATCACAACTAGTTCAGAAGCCAACTGTGGTCCAGTATTTGACTTGCACATATTGGGTTTGGAAATGTGAAACTTCCAGCACACATAGGCTACAGTACATTGAGAAGTGGCCTTTCAGTGAAGGAGGAGACATCTTTTGTCCAGTAGTTAAACTTTTGAAAGGGAAAACATGCATATTACTAGATTCTGGAGAGGGAGTAGTTAGTAATAAGTTTATTGAACTTTTTATGTGTAAAAACATATTAGACCAAATTAGTATTCAAAGCAGAGTATTTTTATGTGCCTTACAAAATGTGCTGAGGGGATCTTTAACCATAAAGCCATTACATTACAACTTCATTATTCGTTACAACGAATAAAACCCTTTATAAAACGTGACTTATCAGAAAGTGCTAAAAAGAAAAAAAAAAAAGAAGAAGAAATTTACACTCACATGAATGACCACAGCTTAGCTCACACTTTGCTAATTAAAGCAAATGGGCGCTTATCACGCTGTGAGGCACACTTTACAGTTTTAACACCTGTGTGCCCGGGCCTCACCTGTTGTGGTCAGCACGGTGCTGGTGAAGAACAGGGAGGACACAAAGTCCCAGTTGCGGTCGGTGTCGTTACCCAGCACGGACACTCCATAGTTGCTGGCCTCCAGCGCGCGGGCCAGAAACTCCTCCAGGCGCGCGTCGGACACACAGGTGTTGTTGCTCAGGAAGTCCTGCCGGGCCGCCATCAGCTCCTGCCGAAGCTCGTGTTCGTAAGGCAGCTCGATGGCGGAGAAGATCCCGGCGCCTATGATGAGGTAAAGGATGTAACCAACAACCAACAGCGCAAAATTCAGCGCTGACTGGCGTCGATCCACAAACTGAGCGCACCAACTTTCGGTAAAGCCGCGCACCATCCCTCCAGCTTCCACAAGTTAATGGCACTTGATTTATAAACAAACCACACTCAAACAGTTTCAATTACTAGAAACAAAGCCTGTTTGATACTGACTTCTATCCTCTCTACCTGGTGGATGGACTCTTCTTCCTCATTCTTCACATCTCACTGGAAGCGGTTAGTGGTGACGTCGGTCATACACTTTCCAGGTAGAGAGAGAGTGTGTGTGTGTGTGTGTGTGTGTGTGTGTGTGTGTGTGTGTGTGTGTGCTTGTGCCTTCCTGCACTCCCCTCTCAAACCGGTTTAACAGGTTTAGTATTTTGAGTCATTACAAAGGATTTATTTTCCCCTGACACTCAAGGTCATGTTTCTTTGGAGACCCAGATTTATTATTGGAGCAACTTTTGTGTTGTGCTTTTTCAAACAATTACACGAAAGAGACAACGGAAATGATGTAAAGAGACAGAAAAAAATAGAGTTGACTGGACAAGAACACTAAAACAATACAATTCTTAAGGGATGTTGGCAACATATTTCCCTGAAATATATCGTTTTTATTTGTTCAGTTCTTCCAGGATGTTTCATCATTAATCTGTTATTGGTTAACTACTTAAGTACAATTTTGAGTTACTTTACTTTTTACTTGCAGTACAATTTTCTGATAGTAGTACTTCTGTACTTTTACATAAGTAAAATTGACTTTTAATTGTAATGTAGTATTTTTATAATGTGTGAGTACTAATTTTACTTCAATACATTACTTCCACCTCTGACTTTACTAACCTTTCTCAGCTCAGTTTCTTCTCTCCCACCCATCATTTGTAATAATTACTTTCACCACTGAAAGGCGCTAGAGACCATGATTCCACAGTAGTATGTATGGTGTACTGGCGTCGTCAGAAAAGAAAAGAAAAGAAAAAAGAAACAATTGAAAAAAAGTATTTTATTGATAAGTTACCACCAGACATCCGCACAGTGCTCCACTGACTCCACCATCAATTTATTCTCCCATCTCTCCCTCTCATATCTGGCATCTGGCAATAAATTATTATTTACAACCATTAGCATAAAGCAAATGCAAAGCAACAAGAGGTTACTGTCACTAGAGGTGCTGTCTGAGTCTTACAGTAATATACAGCGAATGAGACAGCCTGAAATCAATACTGTCGCATAAAAAGCTGATAGATAGATGATGGTCACTAATTGATAGTCTTGGCAGGATAAAGGCCGGGTCTGGTGCATCCTCTCTCTCTCTCTCTCTCACTCTCTCTCTCTCTCTCTCTCTCTCTCTCTCTCTCTCTCTCTCTCAGTTGTATTAAGATTTTCTGAAATGAATGTGGATCCCTGGTGGGTTGTTCAGTTATCTGAGGAGAAAAACAGGTCACAGATCATCAGAGACAGAGACAGACAGTGACCTTTTATAAGAGGAAGTGATTTGCAAACACTGTTTTATGCTACTTTATACTTAGACACCACTACAATTCAGAGGGAAATATTGTACTTTTTACACAGCTACATTCATTATACGGATGTAGTTATAGCTACAGATTAAGAAGTGTAGGATAAACTTATAAAATACAACACATTGTTAAAGATTAAACCAGTGGTTCCCAACCTTTTTGGCTTGTGACCCCTTACAAAAAACATTTCAGATGCCAGTTCCACCAAAGAGACATTTGCCTTCCAAACTTCTCAGATGGTTTCATTTAAAAAACTGTTTGAGGCCCAAAGATGTCAAATTATCCAATATTTCACAAAAAAGCGAAGATGAGATGTTTTTTCTTTTTTACTCTCCCAGTAATTATCTCACGACCCCTCAGATTTTATCTTGTGACCATTTGGAGGGGCCTGACCCCTAGCTTGAGATCCACAGGGCTTAACTGTATATAAAGTAGTTACAACTAGCCCCACCTTGACCAGCTATAACAGTAAAATGCTGCTTAATGTCATATATGATAATATATCAGTCACAGGGGCCATTTTTCTTCTGATCGAGTACTTTTACTTTTGACTTTTACTTTTACTTACATTTATACTTCTGTACTTTTACTTCAGTAGGATTTTGAATGCAGGACTTTTACTTGCAATGGAGTATTTTTACATTGTTGACTCTGACTTAAGTAAAGGATCTGAGTACTTCTTCCTCCACTGATCAGTAGTCAGGACAAATGTTTTGTCAGGATTTCTTACCTCTGCACTCATATCTGAGGTCTGAGAAGAGGACGTGTTCCTGAGAAAAGACAAACAGTCCCAGTCTGCCTCCAGCGAGGGTGTGGTCGTACACCGCACCCGAGTCGGATAAAATCTCCCGGCCCTCATACACCACCACCCTGCAATGGGAACACAACACAACTAACATCCACATATGCAGCAGTTATCACGTGTTTTACCACGGATGCAGAGCACCTGTAACTGTGGGTGCCTGAGAGAAAACTCTAAAAAAAAAAGCTATAAATACATTGCAGGTTAAGATTTAAAAAACCTATAAAGTATAATATAATCTTATAAAATGTGATGCATTGTTATACAATAAATTAAACCACCCAACAGTATATAAAATAAATGCAATCAGCTTCACCTCAGCCAGATACAACATTAAAATGCTGTTTATATGTTAATACATGAGTAGTGATAATCCAATAGTATAATACATAATATAACGCTGACAGACCGTTCTACCTGCATAGTGGGAACTTATACATTTAGTCTTTAAGTAAATTTGCAGGACTTTTATTTGTAATGCAGTATCTTTTACACTGAGGTGTTTGCTACTTTTACATAAGTAAAGGATTCTTCATTACTGGGTCAAGCTTGTTGTTTTAGTCATGTATTTTCCTTCCTGTTCCCTATTTAACTTTTTTTTCCTGATTAACACAGAGGACATGACGTCAAATGGAACTATATTCAAAGCAGTTACAATAGAGCTTCGCAGAAACTATCCAAAATATCAATGTGTGTCTGTCCTTCACAATCAAAGAGCAGGAGCTTCTTTTCAGCCTCACATTCAGTAAGCTTACAGTCATACAGCCTGCAATCATTCAGTACCCAAGCTGCAACACAGCCTTCTAGTATTTTAATCATTTAAACACCTTGGCTTGGCACATTGCAGTTTTGTTCTCTTTTTCTAAGCTTGAAAACCTTGCTGTAGTACTGATGTTGTTCTCTCCATCTGAACATTAACAGCACAAAGCACAGAGAGCTAATTGCCCAGGGGGTGTTTTTGAAAGTCCATTAGTGAGAAGTACAACTAAGTAAGAGTAGATGTGGCAGGTTGAGGAGAACCGGGTACAACGCAGAAAGTGAATTTCACTGTTGTAAAAATAACTTGGAGATTTATGATATCCTTCAGTGTAAGAACATTGCAGGTGATTTTTTTCTTCAAAGGTGGAATGCAGTTTTCACAATTCAATTTTTTTGCATGTGTTATCCCATTTAGTACAAGTAATAATTATTTTATAGAGTTGCTAGTGGTTTTTAGGTATGCTTTAGTGTTTTGTTCAACATTTTGTTTGCATTCACTTCCTTACATTGAGTGAAAAAGGGAAAATCCACTTGCAGACACTTACAGTAAGGCCTGCTTTAAATTGGTGATCTCTAGTGAGCATCGTGTCTGTTTTTATCTTTGTCGAAGTAATATAGCTTCACTTGTTAGTAGTTGTAAAAGCAGACTGATTTGAAAGGTCTGCCCTGAGTTTGTACAAATCAGTAATGTTAGTTCCACAAAAATAAACGCAGACAAGATGTTCACAAATCTCAAGCGAGTCTGAAGGCCCTGCAAGTTGATGTTCACGCTGTACAGAAATGAACAGAAACCAGTGGCAGGAAAAATGCATTCCCATGTTTAAAGCAATACCAGAAAATTATGTGTGATGTGCAGTAAATGGGCTAAAATACTTTCATTTCCTTTAAAAGCAAGCCAGAAACCTTTGTTTTTGTAACTTTAAAAGTTGGGTGATTTCCATGATCACAATCCAGTTTATGACAGCTCAACATGAAAATATAAATTCAGGCTCCAAAGAGGAAAATCAGCCATGTGACTTGGACTCAATACATCTACAGGTTCATATATCAGATGTCTTGTTTGTGACTATCCTAGCCTATAGAAATAACTATTTAACACATTTTCCAGATAATAGTGAGAAAACACAAGGGAAAAGAGTCATTTCCTCACATATGCTGGATATTCTGGGGTCAAGTTATTTGATGACAGTCTTTGTACCTGATGAATCCAGTCTTGGGTCTGTGGATGAGGTGCATGCGGTAGGCTGTGAAGTCCTTCCAGCCAATTTTATTGGGGTCATGCCACAATGTTCTGACCTGAAACACACACACACACACACACACACACACACAGACGTCAGGGTGGAAGAAAATTGTACCTGAGTATCTGAGTTTTACTGTGCCAGTCTAACAAAGGATGATCTGTTCAAGGTCGTTTTAGATTAATCTGTTCAAATAAGAACTTTTGTGTGATTTATATCAAGCAGAATATAAAGAGATATAAAGTCACTGATTCATGCCTGGTGTCTGGTGTTTCCGGTGTGCCACAGAGCATTGCGTAGATACTCCCCCGGTCCTGTGGTGGAGTTGACCAGTTTGATCGAGACTCCCGCTGTGCCAAAAGCTTTGGACGGCTTTTTCTCCCAGTAGGCCTGAGACACCTGCTCTCATAGGAAGACAGGATGTGGAGGATAAAAGAGGGTGAATGTTAAGTCGATGTTTGTAGAGTAGCACATGGCTGAGGACTGTCACCGCACACAAAAAGACGTGTTTGAAAAGTCAGGTCTTTTCTTTTATGCGCTTTTATCATTTTTTGCTAGTGAGAACTGTAATATTAATTGTGTTTAAGACATAGAGGAGAAAGACAAAGGAGGTTATGGTGAAGGAGAAATCTGAGTTATAAAGGTGGATATAGCTTTTGATTCAAAAACCCCCAACTTAAAGAGGTACTGCACAGGGAAATGTGTTTTTTGAGCTGTAAACTAAATGATATGACTGTACTGTGATGAAACACATCAATGCTGATGTTAATATTGACATTTCTTTCTAAATGTATAAAAATCTGCATTTCATGGGTTTAAAATGGCTCAACACGCCATCGACTGTTTTAAATCAGCCCTGAACCTGCGAGGCCAATGCTGACATAGAGTCAACCGGTTGGGACCTGCTTACGTCATGAAATGTATATAAAAAAAAGACTCTAATCAGTGTCAGTCAGTCTCCCCCATGTCCCCTGACCCACACACTACATAGCCACGAGGCCACACCTCCTACACTTGTTGTTCCCTCACTGTTGCATTTTTTTAATTTGCTGGGAGAGAGGGTACTAGCAGAATTTGAGGGTGGAGTTACACTTTAAATATTTAAAAGGGAAATTTAGGATAAATTACTACTACTCCTACTACTACTACCATTAGTGAATCAAGTAGGAGTTATCAATGTTAAAGTCAGCATTCAAACCTCACCTGTTTCCACATGACAACATAGAAGCGTCGACTGGACTGATAGGCAAACACAATGCCTGCGTAGTCGTCGTCTCGGTCGGTATTCACATAAAATGTCACACTGAAGTCTACCGAGCTGAACTTGTCATATCCTGTTTAAACAAAGGGATGTTAGTTACTTATTACAGATTAAGTATTCTTTTTTTTATGGTTAATCCCACCTAAAGCGATGCCAGGGTCCGAGTTGGCTGTCTGCAGCAGCTCAGTGCCTTGGCTGCGGACCACCCACAGAGGGTCAGACTGCGTGGTGCCTTTAGGGTCCAACAAAACAACCTGAAACTTCCTGAAGTCTGTTGACCCGATATCCTGGTTCATCGGACAGGGATCCAGCGCATCTGGAATACTGTCATTGTCAAAGTCGTCAAAGCATGCATCTCCACTACCATCACCTGCAAGAGAGAGGAATAAGGAGAGAAAATGATGTGATTTCCTGGATTCATTTTTGGCAGGGGGGGGGGGGGGGGGTGGTACTGGAAGAGATAATGTGCAAATGTAGTGAGAAAGTCCTGTATGATGGTGGATAGATTAAAGAATCTTTTATTTATGATTAATCACACTCCTGAGAACCATAAACTGTTTATGTTGATGTCCAACATTAACATGACCTGGACCGCTGGAAACATGCTGGACTTATAGTCACAAGATTTTACTGCATGACTGCAAAATCCATTTATCATAAATTGTACAGAATATCTTCCCCATGTGACAGCAAATATTAATCAGCATTTGTTCACATCTGTATCATGACATTAGAGACATTCTCAGGTTTATTGATGGATTTTCGAGTTGCTATAGCTGACACCTTTTTTGCTTGTTATGTGAAAAACTGCCACCTAAAATTTTGAGAAACACTGACCATCAGAGTCTAGTTGGTCCCTGTTGGGCACTAGTCTGCAGTTGTCCCGGTCGTCAGGGATACCGTCGTTGTCGTCGTCATGGTCGCAGGCGTCTCCCTTCCCGTCCTTGTCATGGTCGGCCTGGTTGCTATTGGCAATGTAGGGGCAGTTGTCTAGAGAGTTTTGGTGGCCGTCCTCATCGATGTCCTCGTTGTCGTCACACATGTCCCCCACCAGGTCACTGTCAGAGTCAAGCTGCAAACACACACACACACATATATATTTTATAAAGTATAAAATATACTATATATGTATTTAAATAGTGTTAAATCACAACTCTCCATGATTAGTTTTACCTAACACCACCAACACACCCACTCCCTGCATAGACTTCCAACATTTCCTTTTCATGTATCAAAAAAATCCTTCCATCCATGATTGATTGCCACTAATAAATGGTTTCCCCATACCAGATGTTCTGTGAGGCAACGCCACCACCATCAGTGTTGTTTTTTCAGTAGATACATGTGTGCTTTTAAACACTTGTGTTTTTCAGAAACCTGCAGTGGGTTGTGGAGAAGGGGACAGTTGTCACACTGGTCTCCAACACCATCCAGGTCCGTGTCCCTCTGGTCAGTGTTGTAGACTAAGGGACAGTTGTCACGGTCATTCAGAACCTCTGGAGAAAGAGGGACACAAACACGCACACACACGCACACATACAGAAACACACACACAGCAGATAAATCACATTTGGGTAGGTTAAGTTACAGTGAGGTGTTATAGAGATAACTGGTTGGGTTGAGGTTAAACATCACATATAATGACTGGTTCAAATGCACTTTCTGAATTTGTGAAGGGGGTTAGCTAAACCGGGGTGTTAAGTTGCTCTTAATCTGTTTTATCTCTGTGATGGATAGATAAATAAAACATATTTTCACTCATTGAGCCCCATGGAAATCTAAAAGTAATAAGTTGAGCTACATGTCATTGCAGAATTATGGAATTGTCTAATAAGACGGAAATAATTGGGTAAGTAACTGCATGTTCCAGGCCTGGTTTAGTGAGTAGCTCCTACCGTCTCCATCAATGTCAATGCTGCAGGCGTCTCCCTCTCCGTTGCCGTCAGTGTCTCTCTGCAGCGGGTTGCTATCAAACGGACAGTTATCACAGCGGTCCCCAACCCCATCTCTGTCAGAGTCAAACTGCCGAGGGTTGTACACCAGCGGGCAGTTGTCCTATGCCAAACACACACATTTGTGCATACACACACACGCGCACAGGGGATGTGAATATTTGCCTCTTTTCAGTCATGGCATCCTCAAAGTTACTTCATGTCTGAGCCACAGTCTCACCCTCTCATCTATGATGTCATCATTGTCGTCATCAGGATCACAGGTGTCTCCCTGTCCGTCATTGTCCAAGTCTTCCTGTCCAGAGTTTGGTAGCGTGGGGCAATTATCCTGCAGCCAATCATAACTCAGTTTAGTGAAATCTCATCCAACCAGAACACTGCCAGCCTCAGATTAGATTTTTCTTTTCTTTTATTCTTTTACCTTTTGACAGTGATAGGTTGCATTCTGCTTGCAGGTTAATCTGTTGTTGGGCCAGCCATCCAGATCAGAGTCTTCACCACACAGGAAGCCATCGCCCGCAAACCCGACAGCGCACACACACTTGTACAAAACCTCAGACGCCAGGCCCAGGTACACACACTCAGCATACTTGTGGCAGGTGTGTGTGTTGTCTTTGCAAGGATTGTATGGTTCACACACCTACAACAAAAGCATTTGAGAATAGAAAAGTGATTCATGATTGCAGCTCAAAGTGAGGAAAGCAGTTCATACGAAAGAAAATGAATATTCAAAGAGGAAAACACATGCCTGCCTGGTTTCCTGGGCTTCCTGCAGTCCGAGGCCGTATGGCTGGGTGCCTTTATAGCGAGGAGGACAGGGCAGACAGTAGAACCCAGGGTCTGTGTTTACACACTCTGTGACACACACTTCCTCCACTTCACACTGCAGAGATGGAGGTATTAACCATGTTCAGCATATCAAACACTAACTGTAAATACAAAGGTTTGACAGGTGATGTATACAGGAGGAGCTCTCTGCCAGGATCAGACTACACAACATTTATTTCTTTCGAGATGGTCACTATGTCATATTAGGTGATCACGGTGCCTTCAGTTACAGGCTAGTGGTTGAACTCTGACCAATCATAGCTTTCACAACCTGCATGAAGTGCAAATGTGATCAGACAGGATCAGAGAGAAACTTTCGGGATCTGGGAAGTGTACAACCAAAGTGTCAAGGTGCATGTCGTAGACGTTGTCAAACTAGACCAGAGAACGTAAAATCAAGAGTCTATGGCCATGCTAGCAGCTCTGTGAGGTTGTACGTTGGTACAGCTGTGTTCTGACATGCTTACAATGACAGTGCTAACATGATTAGCAGGTATAGTGTTTACCATGTTCACCATCTTAGTTTAGTGTGTTTGCATCATAACATTTGCTAATTAGCACTAAACGCAAAGTACAGCTGAGGCTGATGGGAATGTCATTTATTTTGCAGGTATTTGGTCATAAACCAAGATTGGACAAATTAAAATTAGTTGACTTAAACTGTAACACTCTATATGGGACAAAAATCAACAAACTGTTGTTTGCGGTGCCCTACATCAGTGACAATGAGCCATTAACCGGCAGATGTCATGTAGTCTGATCCTTTGCCAGCTCTTATTACCTCATTCTCATCTTCACAGTGAGTGCCATTGCCATTTAAACCCAACGGACAGTGTCCACATTCCCATGATCCATCGCTGTGTGATGTGCACTCCACCCCAGGGAAACATGGATTTGAGAGCAAACATGTATCTGAAAACACATACAAATGTGCACATACAGTAAAGGCAATGAGTCTTTTATACACTGAGTCACAATCCAAATAATCCATTGGATTGGGTTAATGGTGCCTAAATTATTCAGAGGAAGTTTATATTTAAATCATTTGTCTGTTCTGTCCTGAGCCTCAACAATTGAATAAAGGCAGAATAAACATTGCATGATATTATTTTTTAATCCTCAATTGTTTGAAAATATGTTTCATCCAATAAAAAAGCAATAAGGCTTATCCATGGATATGAGGCTACCTTAGCCTACCTAGGATAATATATAGAATAATATATGTTTATACAGTTAAGATGTACCTATAGCCTGAGGTTTGTGGACAGAGTTAAGATTTACCTATAGGACATGGTTGTTTGTTACATGCTTCATAGTCCATAGCGTCTCCAGCACAAGGCTTCCCACCGTTCTGAGGGGCAGGGTTCAAACACTCCCGCTGACGACTCGTAAGACCTCCCCCACATGACTCTGAGCACAGTGACCATTCAGTCCAGCTTGTCCAGCCTCCAGCAACTACATACAAGCACATCCTTTACATGTAAGCCAGTTAAGTACTACAATCAAGTCTGTACGTGCATTTGTGCTCCTATACTCACTGGGGCAGAGTGTATTGTTGCAGGGTTGTGTTTCCCGGGCGCTCCCCGCGCACCCCCTGCCCCCCTTCTGTGGTGGAGGGTTGTTGCAGAGACGAACCCGTGTGATGTTGCCTTTTCCACATGTGGTTGTACACGCAGACCAAGGAGACCAAAGGCCCCAGTTCCCGTCAGCACGCACTAGACATGAAACAAGAACATAAAGATTGTAAAAAGTTTTTGTACGGTGCCATGGAAAAGTCTCTGTGTAGAATACAACACAGACCTCCACCACAGCTCCACACTGTGTATACATTAACAGAACTACAACATGTTTCCAATTATAATATAAATCTCTAAAATCCATTCATCTGAAGTTCCATACTTTTGCTCTTTGAGGAATATTCAGTTCAGTCCCTTGGACCAGCCGTGCTCAATCAATCACAAAAAATAAATTAAATCAAGACAAACGACAGATCAGACATGCAGAGTGATGCCCTACCTTTGCGGTCACACTTCATCATCATGCAGCTGCGGGTCTGGACTGACGGGCCGGCACAGGATGGCGTGATGCCATTGCAGGATCGGCCCCTTTGCTGCCCTCCACGTCCACAGGTGACCGAACAGTCGGTCCACTCAGACCACGGGGACCAGCCATCTTGATCACCTTTATATACATATACACACATACACTGATGGTATACCTTTATCAAATTTTGTGATCTTAGTACACATTTTCAACACTTAATCATAGTCGCAGACAAACCAAACTCACTGAGACAGACAGGACAGCATTTTCCATCGATAAAGGATGGATTGATGCAGAATACAGGAGGGCAAGACACCTGCTGACACACCACCTTTCCATCCTACACATGGTGAGGAAGATACAAACCAGTGTTCATACATTCAGAATTTTTAACAAAATTATTATTCAAACCATGTTAGTTTGAGCCAGATGTTTTGCTAATACCAGTCCTTGCAGAGGAATGGTATGCTGTCATGACTCATAATAAGTTTGGCTACTCCCTCAATCCATCCTTGACAAAACTAGCAATGTTTTATAAAGAAAAACAGATTCAGAGAGGAGGATGAAGCAAGTATAAAATGTAGGAGACTAACAAAGGCAGCTCTGAGAATAAATGAAACCACATTGGATACAAGTGAAACTTAAGTATCTCCCAACTTTGTTAATACATTTTAAAGGGATAGCTTGACATTTTGGAAAATGCGCTTATTCGCTTTCTTGCCGAGAGTTAGATGAGAAGATTGATATCTGAGAGTGGTATCAATCTTCTCATCAAACCTCTCAGCAAGAAAGCGTATTTCCCAAAATGTCAAACTATCCCTATGAGGTTTGGCTACATTAGAGCCATAGAATTCTTGGACATTTTTTTGTTCCAGGATTTTAACAGGTCAAAACTTGAGACTTAATGTTATGGCTTTCAAGTCCCAAGTCAAGTTTTTAGTCAAGTCTCAAGTAATCAAAGTCCTGCAGCTTGGACTTGACTCGGTCACAATTAGGACTTGAGACTTGACTTAGACTCTGAAAGAGATAAAAACTGCTCTGGGCTGCATACAAAATAGAAGTACAGAAGAAGAGTTACCATCTAACCTAGATGCTGCAGGGGATATTTCAGTCTGCTGTCTATCTATGACAGATCTTCCATTCAATCAGAGACTTGCATGGCACTCTCCCAGGAAACACCTCACTGCTCTTATTTTAGATAGTAGCTATATAAGATTTGTTCAACACTGACCTGGCAAGTACAGGAGGTGCAGCTGTCAACGTCCCAATCCTCCCCCTGCTCATACACTCGTCCATCCTGCACACACCAGACCTCCCCATCTCTGTTTCTGTCAAGATCATTGACATCATCGCTGCCACCTTTATGACCATCGTCACCACCACTGCTGCCACTGCTGTTGCTGTTGCTGTTGCTCAGCTCAGCCAAAGATATGCGCATCTCTTCATTTTCTTTTGACTGAGAATAAAAATACATACATGTATTTTCGAAACATTAAAATCATTAACAGAAAAACTTAACTTTTCTATTTATATCTATCCCTATCTGTATTAGAACACAGAGACCTGTTGAATTAGGCTCAAATGGTGGTTGAGTTGATTAGTAGCCAACATTTTTAACACTGATGGTATTCTTTCTGCTTGTTCTTCCACCCCAAAATTACTAGGACATTTACCACAAACCACACTGCTTCCTTCCAGAAAAAAGGATGTCGCTACTTGTTCCATTTGCACTGAAAGAAGAACTACTCTCTGTTGGTTTTGTCACACAGATTTCCCACAAAACTCTAACCCGTCAAATACAATGTAAAGTGCATTGCAGAGGCTGGTAGACACAGACAGCATTCTCTGCAATTGTCTTGATTTGTATATAATTATAATTACAAAATGAGTTACAATTCATTTTATGTTTTACAGATGTTAAAGTGTTGCACTTAATATTTTCATATGTTTAAAATATTTTTTAACTGAAAAAAAATCAGATTTTTTTTTTTTTTAACTTTTTCATCTAAAATCCATTTTCTTGCTCATGCCATATCACAATAAATGTAGCATCAGAGAGTTAAAGATGACAAACAAATGCCAGCATGCAGATGATGCATGTGCATGTATTTGTGTGTCTTACTACTCTCTCCAGGTCTTCAAGCAGGTTGCTGGTCACAATACGCAGGCCTCGGATCTCAGTGAGCAAGCCTACCAGCTCCTCACATGGATGACGACAGATTTCTGACGACACATTGTCAACCTTTGCACCACCCACACCTGTGGAGGAGGCACAAGTGTGTGTGTGGAATGATGAAGAAACTGTGTCTGTCATACACAGTATCTGAATGCAGGTACACTGTGTGTGTGTGTGTGTGTGTGTGCGTGTGTGTGTGTGTGTATGTGTGAGCAAATGCACACGTGAGAGCTTGTGTGGTACCTGCACACACAGCTCCTGCATAGAGGAAGATCAAAAGCCAGGGGAAACCTCTCAGCGGACTCATTCCTGTTCACACATAAATCACATGCGCAGTCACCATGAAATATAGCAACTATACTGCTACACCACCGCATAATGCAAGCAGGACTGCTCTCTAGGAGATAAAAAAAGAAGAGGAAGATAAAGAGGGAATTAACCTTGCATACCTGCGTACTCCTCGCTGGTCTGCCTTCCTCCACGATTAGAAATCACGGCTGGTAGACTCGTCCCTTCTGCAGCTCCACGAGGGCTGTGATGGAATGTCTGTCTTCTTTTCCTCTTCCTTATTTCCTTGTCTCCTTGTTTCCTTCTCACATTTGCATCCGGATCGGCACAGCTTCCTCAGTAACTTGTTGTTAAATCAGCCAAAAGAAATAGAGTTTGGTGGCGAGTGAAATCTGAGTGAAGAACATGTGGACAGCTCTGTTAGTTCTGTAGAAAGTTCTAATGTGGTTATGTATTTGTTTGAGAGTGTGTGTGTGTGTGTGTGTGTGTGTGTGTGAGAGGCAGGAGCGGGGGCCATATATTACCCGTCTGTCTGGCGATGAACTAGGCTGCATATCTCTCAGGGAGAAACCCAGCTGGATGGAAGGAACTGTGTGTGAGTGCTTGTGAGCGTGCGTGTGTGTGTTGACGTCTCGATGCAGGTTTCCCAGACACATCATTTACACTCTTCACTCTCCAAACTAAGACACACACGAAAACGTGCACTCACGCATTGAAACACACACACACACACACACACACACACACACACACACCCACACACTTATTGGCTGCCTGAGTTTTCCAATATTTTAGGAGCGAGAAAACTGGCATCACCATAAATCCCTGGTGAATATGAGAGGTTTGGCGTGTGTGTGTGTGTGTGTGTGTGTGTGTGTGTGCTTAGGATGGATTTTTCTTGATGTCTGCAGAGGATCGTGAGGTAAAGATGAGCAAGCTGGTGGAATACAAAAACATCTTCTTCCATTGGGACCATCATCTCTCTTTCCTCTCTCTCTCTTTTTCCTCCATCACCCCCCCTCTATCCCTCCCTCTCTCTCTCTCTCTCTCTCTCTCTCTCTCTCTCTCTCTGTTTGGTCTTCTCCCTGCTGAGTCAAAGAGGCATCATCGTCCTGAATCATATTTTCCATCTGTAGACTCCACTTGTGGAATAATGAATCTCACAGATGTGTGCACACGTGCAAGTGCCTGTGCCCATACAAATACACTCGCACACAAACACGCCATCCCAATAAACTCCCCATTTCCACATACCTAGAAACATCACAATGAAGAACAAATGGGGACAGACACCATGTTTCTTCCTGGAAGTGGTTCAACTGTGGAGACAATGAAAGCAGGTGCTGTCACTGCTCTGAGAGGCAGAAAAAGCCCAAAAGTAATGAGATCTGAGGGGATATAAAAGGTAAAGACTTGGGTGAGATTACTTGGCAAAGTCCAGCGGGACACTCTAGGGCTGATATGCCCTGTGGAAGGCACATTCTGTTCTGGGATCGCTCTCAAAGTCTGTGACTCTGTCTGTCTTCCCCTGTGTTTATAGAGAGAAAATAGTTTTAAAGAGGGCGCTCTGCTCGCTGTCTCAGAAAAGTGAAACTGGTTGCAGATCTATCATGACCTGCAGAAGCAACGGTAGGAGACCACTAGTGAGATTGAGGCAGGGTTGAGAAACAGGGCACTTTATGCAATCAGGCAGCTCAAGAAAAGCTGAGGTGGAGTTGCAGCAATTGCCCCATTTATCTAAAGGTAACAAGACCAGAGAACTCAAAGGGCTTTTGCATTATGCTCTAAGCCCTTGCTGTGAGCAGCAACCTTACTGCTAGGCAGGCCAGACAATATCCTGAAATTGCCGGCACCACTCTAGACATGTAGTGGTCCGAGAATTACATGGGCTTAAAGTAAAAGGATTTACATGGAATTGTGCACAGTAAAGCAAGAATGGAGAAGGTCAGGGACAAAGGTGTCATAAGACAGCAAGAAGAAAAGCTCATGTTATCCATGTCTACCATGGATAACATGAGCTTTTCTTCTTTCCTGGTAGATACCGATTGCACCAGGCATACAGAGTGCACTTCTTTGTTTATCCAATGGTAGCCACTGTGGGTCAGTAAGACAGGAGAGGAGCATTAATCCAGTTATCAGATCATCCTATTATTCTGCAGATTAGTTTGCAGCACCGCTATAGCGCATCTGGGATTTGTAGTCCTGAATGAGGCCTTCCTGGTTTCCTCCTAGTCCACTACCCAGTACCCATACATGAAAGCCTTCATATATCAAAGCCTTCTCTTATTGGGCACAGTGGTTCTGAAATCAAAGCCTGAGTGACCATAGAGTGATCGCCCACACCACCACCACAACAATGCCCGCAGGCCACAGGTGGACATCTATGAGGTGTGAAGTGAAAGGTGACACAGCGCCTGACAGTGCAGGTCAGATCGGAACCGACCCTCTGCGCCCAGGGCTTTGCACAGCTCAATTAGCGTGACATACTTTCCCCTGTGATCGCCTGCCTTCCGCTGGAGACAGCGGATTATGCCCACTAACTTCGGCAGCGCACTTCCCAGAAGGCACACAATTCATTAGCTAGATAAAGACAGGGACGCTTTTCCTTTACCTTTTTACGCGCGCGTACAGCAGCAAAGTGACCCAACTATCCGTGGGATATGACTGTGGATGGGGATATGGTTGGGTTTGTCCCTCAGAAAGAGATAGTGTATAACGGACTGCTGCCTTACTCCGACCGGTTGGACCGGGAGGCCACGGAGCTATTGGCGGAGATCAAAGCGAACCTGTCCAGAGCTGTCCTCCTCAGAGAGCTGTGGCCCGGGGTCGCGTTCTGGTCCAGGAAACTTTTCTCGTAAGTGTTGAAGCAAGGTTCTCCTCCGGATACAAGCTATCTAACGACTAGTTAAACCCATAGTTAGTCATGTAGGATTCATAATAATGAAGCAGTAGCCTATACATATACATATATATATATGTATATATATCCCAAATAGGATATATAGCAGTTCATTGAGGCCCTAATGTCATTTTGAGGCAGTTGTATTGGATTGACTGTGTGTATTTTGTCCCACAATGCAATCAGACCAACAAAATCGCAACCCACAGCCTCATTGTATCATAGAGTTGCATGAACACCTCTCTGGCACAGTAACAACAAAATCAAATGAATAAGCTTCATAAATGTGTAATAACATTTGTCACAGGGCTATTATATTGAATTAAATTGTGCAGTGTGTCAGGATATTCTTACAGGTGGCCCCAGCTATAATAAATGTTCACTTTAAAACCCAGATATTCAATATCAGGTCTTCAAGAGTCTATAGCACTTAAACAAATGAGGAATAAAGTGCCAAAAATATCAGAGTTATATGAGTGTTTAAAGAGGAGATGGTGTTACTTACTTTCCCTGAGCTACTCCAGAGAGCAGCAGGGTATTGTGTTCTGCCCTTTAGCTTTAAATAAAGACTGGACTTTTAATTCACTTTGTCCACTTGGCATCAACTCAGATTCACTGAGGTTAGTCGAGGTTTCATGTTGAGAAAGTGGGCCACAGAAGCTGTGTGCGTGTTAACTGTGTGTGTGAGCATATGGGTCAGCTGCAGAAAGCAGAAGTGATCAGCCGCTCACTGATGGTCAACCCCCCCCAGGTTTCTGAAGCTGTACGGCCGGAGGTTCAGTAAAGAGGACCATATTCTCTTCATCAAGCTGCTCTATGAGTTGGTCACGCTGCCGAACCTGGAGCCTTACATGATGCAGAGCTACGCCAGGCTGCTCATTCAGCTTCTCAAGTGGGTGTCACACAAACACACAGGCATACACAAATGTATGAAGGGATATATGAGCTCCTCATCCTTGGGGACAGGGTTAGGAGCTCAGACATCTGGATGGAGCTTGGAGAATCACAGCTTTTTCACATTATTAAAAGAAGACAGTTGAGGTGGTTCAAGCCTCTGATCCGGATTCCTCCAGGACGCCTCCCTGTGGACCCTGTGGCAGACCCAGAACATGAGGGATTACATATCCCATCTGGCCTGGGAATTCCTTGGGATCCCCCAGGAGGAGCTGGGGCAAATGGCTGGGGAGAAGCATGTCTGGGTAGCCTGCTTCTGGATGGATGGGTTATACTATGCAGTACAGCACAGCAAAATAACTGTATAACTAATAAAACATGAGAGAAATACTAAAAGTCTAGCAAGTTATAGCAACAAGGGCTCTTGACCTTAGAAAGCTGGACCCCCCAGGATCATCAGCCATCAGCTCTTGCCCTTTGGTATCCTTCAGTATAATGAGATCAGGGAGCAGCCCAGTTGGTAAACATCACTGCGCTACAAGTGGTATACTGATGTCAAGACACATGACGTGTTAAAGTGGATTTTTCACTTACCTCTCTGCCATTTGTAATGCTGCCAGTTTGGAGCTTTAAACAACCTGCAGACCTGACAAAGACAAATAAAAGTCACTTAAGTTTACACTTGACACATAAGAAGTATTTTACTGCTGTATCTGGTTGAGGTGGAGCTAATTTTAACTACTTTACATACAGTTTGGTAGTTTAGTCCAGTGGTTCCCAACCTAGGGGCCCCTCCAAAGGGTCACAAAATAAATCTGGGGGGTCCTTAGATGATTAATGTGGTATAGGAAAGAAGTTCTTCTACACACAGTTGTTTTTATTTTTTGTCCTTTTCTCTATACTTTCCTTTTGAGAAATATTGGATTATTTGAGCTCAAACTGTAGTTTAATTGAAACCATCTGAGAAGTTTAGAAGGGATATCATTTTTTGGTGGAACTGCTATCAACTCAAACATCTGAAATGTGACATTTGGCCCTAACTAGACATCATTTACAAGCCAAAAAGGTGTCAAATCAATGACGTGGAGTAAAAAGGGGAATATTTCCCTCTGAAATGGAAATACCTGAGTAAAAATTGGACAGCACAGTAAGTAGAGTTCATGAGTGAATGTGCTTAGTTACACACACACATGCTATCAAGCAGACACACTCATAGTAAGTAAAAGGACAGTGAAGTATGTTGGCCTAACAGTACATTTATTACTTTTTAAGCCCTGACCTATATCGTAGCTCCCTGCTTTTGTCTCTCAGATCAGATCTGTCACTACTCCAGCGACTGCAGGATATTCTCCAAGACGGTCACATTCATCACCTCCCATTTGTCTCCAGTTGTTTCCATGATTTTCACATCCATCACAAAACAACACCTTAATGTAGATGTCATTTGTCTGAGTGTTTTCCATTAGATGAAAAGAGAAAGATCTGGGCTAAACCATATATTAAGTGCCAGGTCTCGCAGTTGAGAGATGAATTGGATACTCAACATCACACACCAGGTCTCAATAGGCTTTTTTTCCCCTTCCCTCTCATTTCACCGTCGTTTCCCCAATTGTCTCTTCTTCCCTTCATTTTTCAAATCTCCCCAATGAGAGTCTGTTCCATAGCTGTTAGATGAATGAGAGAGGAGGCGACAAGAGGGATCTGAGGCTGTGGAAATTGTGCATATTCTTCACTCTCAACTTTTCTGTGGGGTTTATTCCTATAAAAATTGTGATTTTACAAAGAACTAAGTAATGGAGTACAAAGAAAGCAAGTTTCTCAGGAGGATTAAAAGACTTGCTCCGCCTTAAAGCTTATAAAGTACTCATTAGTGGCACACTGGTTACCGTGCAATTTATAAGCTTAACAGGGTGTTTGAAAAGTCAAGAATCATACTAGAAGGAAACTTCACTGCGTGGTTAGCTTGCAGATAGCCAGTTGTGTCTACTCTCAGATCTTAACCCCTCTTAATTTCTCTCTTTGGAGCCCCTTATAGGGACGTTGTATTGTGAGTATGTTATGTCTACACCTGCAAATTACTAATGTCTGCATCTGTCAGTCCAATTATGATTTATTGAATACAAAGAATCCCAGAGTTGTGTTTGCAGACATGTCAGGAAGTTAGCAGTCATCGTGTTGATTTTCATTTTCCCATGATTGCAGACTCCTTCAGACACCCTGTAGTTTCTTGCTTCATTAATGCCGTCATTCTGTCTTGACAAGGTTTTTGTTTTTCAAAGGTTTGAATATCAAAGAACCTGACTGAAGTCTTGCACAATCCTTATAAATAGACCAGACAGTCGATAATTTACTTCTTTTTAAAACAGGAAGAAGGAACTGCTGTCAAGGGACGACCTACAGTTGCCATGGCGACCCCTCTACGATCTGTATGAGAGGGTCATCTACTCCAAAACTGAGCACCTTGGACTCATCTGGTTCCCGAAGTATGAAGTTGAAACACTGTGTTGGCTTACTGTATATGTATTTCCTATCAATTTACCTGGTTTTATACCCTGTTATTTTATTTTTTAAAGAGTTACTGCCTACCCAAACCTTATCCTAAACACCTATCTGCATTAAAGGAAAAGTTTGACATTTTGGGAAATACACTTATTTGGCTCTTGCTGAGAGTTAGATGAGAAGGTTGATACCACTCTCATGTCTGTAAGCTAATTATAAAGCTACTTCCAGTAGCCAACTTAGCTTAGCATAAAGACAGGAAACAGGTGGAAACAGCTAGCCTGGCTCTGTCCAAAGGTAACACAATTCACCTACCAGCACCTCTAAAGCTCACTAATTAACATATAATACAATACAATCAATATTCACATTTAACTCTCTGCGAGAAAGAGAATAGGTCATATAATAATAATAATAATAATATAATAATAGTCAATTAATCTATTAATCAATCAATCAACAGAAAATAAACTTTAATAATCTTGATTAGTTTAGCAACCTAAAATCAAATCAAACCTAAAGTCAATTATTACTCATTGTGTTGTGAACGTTTAAACCATGAAGGTTTAATATTGGCAACACTTTCCCAGAGCCTAGAAAAGCAATTTTTTGCGCATGACGTTATCCCAATGTGAAGTCTATGGGCGGAGCCATGGAGAGAAACTCTAATAGGCATGTGCAATGGGCCACACAACATGAAAGCAAACCAGGAAGTGAGAAAAACTTTTTTGGCGCCATCTTGGAGTCCGGTTTCAGTTCTTCTAATATGTCCATGGGTTGTCATGGGCAGATTATAGGTGTGAATGTGTGCAACTGTGTGACTGTGATCGGGGCCTTCGTGCAAAAGGGAGCCTGACTCTAATTTAAACTAAATAAATGATGGTTAAGAATTGTCGATTATCAAGCAAAGATGCCAAACATTCTCTGGTTTCTGACATTTGAGGATTTCCTTCTTTTCTCTTATTGCTCTGAACCTATTATCTTTGGGTTTTGGATTGTTGGTCATACAGAACAAGGTATTTTAAGATTTCCCCTTGGGCTCTGGGAACTTTTTAGGGGCACTATTTTCTGACATTTTATTGACTAAAAGATTAATTGAAAAAATAACCAAGAGATTGATTGATGATGAAAATAATAGTTTGTTGCAGCCTGAATGTTGAAGGGTTTTTTTGGATCCCTAGTAAGGACTTGTGGATCTCACAATATAGTAAAAGCAGAATTCCTTTATAAACACACACCTCCTCTCTCTGCTTGTTTGCAGCTCAGTGGACCACATTTTGAAGGCTTTGATCAAAAGCTGCAGACTGTAAGTCTCATCCTCTGTGATCATGTAATTTGTTCACCGGATAATGTATTGCTTTGATCTTCAGTTGAGCTGTGTACTGTAGATCAATGTGTATATTTGTATCTCCCGTCTGTCTTTGCTTGTCTGCATCTATTTGTGCTCATGTCTGTCCTTGCCCTGTGTGTGTGTGTGTGTGTGTGTGTGTGTTCTTGTGAATTGCCCAGGTATTTCCCCACATCGTCCACCCAGGAGATGCTGGATGAGTGGCGCCCCCTGCTGTGCGTGTTTGATGTGGTCATGCAGAAGGCCATTAGCAACATGGAGCTGTTCCTGCCCACCATCATGCCCCCGGAGGAACACAGCCAGGGCTTCCAGTAAGTTGAACTTGAATGACTCTGTTCAGAAACAGGATTATATGCCAAGTGCAGCTTGTCTCGGCCAGAGCTAACACAAAGGGTTTATAATGTTTTAGCAAAAGCACCCTTTGTTTATTTATAGATTGATCTCTGCCAGCAGAAAAAGGTAAAAATGTTGCTTTTTTATGCCATTTTTAGTACTGTAATGGAAACTCAACTTTAAATTTTGTTGTTAAATCTTAACACTTTCATTAAGTAATTTGGTTGAATCTTGTAACCATGCATTGCCTTAAGAGTGCATGTCATGTATAACCACATTTTCAGGCTCTGTAAGTGTTTCCACCTTTGCACCCGGGAGTTTCAATAAATAATGTTCTTCTTGCTTTAGCAGTGCTTTTCCCTCTCCTTGTTTTGCTAATATTATGCTTCCTTGGAAAACCTTTGCCCCTCTCTCTCTCCGCACCCTTCACGGTTGTGTTTCCAGCTACCAAGCCTCTTCACAGCGTTCACTGCATTCTTCAGTGCATTCACTCTTTCGCAAGCTATTTGTCTGGATTTAGTCTTGGATTCATCAGCAGTTTCCGCGCAGTTTCCACAATACATCATCTTTAATACTCTATTTTTCCATTTCAGTTTTTCTCTCTCTCCTCCAGAATCTACGAGGGAGGGAGTGAGTTCATATTTGGGGGAATTGGAGATAGATGAGGGGAATTCAGCTTCAGGTGTGTGTGTGTCAGTGGGTATGAATATAATGGTGTTTTGTGTGTGTGTGTGTGTGTGTGTGTGTGTGTGTGTGTGTGTGA
>LKNJ01000001.1:496057-548606 GCA_002120245.1 Maccullochella peelii
TGCACACACACACACACACACACACACACACACACACACACACACACACACACACACACACACACGCATTTTTTGAGATTTTTTTTAATTATTTGACACCTAGTTTCACAAGCTGTTCACTGGCTTGAAACTTAAAGTCTTTATGCCACACAAATGACATGAAGATGAAATTAATAAAAATTCCACCACTCAAATTTTCATATAAATCTGCAACAATTCAAGTTCAAGTTTATTGTCACATGTCACATGTACAAGTACAGTGAAGTGCTTGTGCCCCAGCTCTCTCATTCTTTGTGTACATAAATAAATACAGACCACCCATACCATAACAATTAAAGCCCACAACAACCCACATAACCATATGCCCAGTGCACTCACATGTAACATTGCATACATATTACAAAAAGGGGTTCAGTGCATGTGGAGCATCAGCTATTCAGCAGCCTGACTGCCTGTGGAAAAAAACTGAATGCTGAATGTTACTGAATGCATGAAACCAAGTGGTGGATGTTAAAAATATTTTGAATGTATCGGGCAATGAATCACGTAGCTTTCCAGTTTCCTAAAAATGGATGGAGTAATTTGGATTGACACGCTTTTCTACATTTCCTGATGACGATGATTGATATGTCGTTGAAGTATTGGCGGTTTCCACTCGACAAGCAGATAAGAATTTCCATTTGTGCCCCTGCTCTGCTTCCATCCAGCCTCCTGGCTCAAAGCGGCCTGGCTGTGCACTCGTCCTCTCTTCTTGAACACATCCATTTTTTCACAATGTGGCTATATTTAATTCTTGGAATGACAGCATTCACTTCTGGGAATGTTCTTTGTACTCGCAGTGATTGTTTGTCTGATGTTGTCTCGCAGCACCTAGTGAACCTGTTCGCTCGCCTCGCCAACGATAACATCGGCTACGTGGACTGGACCCCTTATATTCCCACAGTGAGTCATTAGCAGAATTATGTGGATATACAAGTGTGTCTGTTAATGTGTTTTATTGGGGACTCCTGGGCCATGTGAGTGAGGTGAAACTCTACACTATGTGTGCATAGATCTTCACCAGGATCCTGCGCAGTCTGAACCTTCCAGTTGGGGTCAGTCAGATGGTGGCACCGCGGTATCTGACCAACCCCTATGACATCGGGCACTTGGTGTTGTGGATCACAGCACTTCTGGTACACACTCTGCAGACTTTTCCTTAAAAAAATACATTAAAAATGGTTATATTTTTACTGCAGCAACTTAATTACCTAGCTGATTTACATTCCTGCAGGGTGGCCCAGGAAACCCTGCACAGAAGGAGCTGACCTGCCTCTTCAACAGCATTGCCTCCTTCTACCATCCCTCCAATCATGGCCGCTGGCAGGTAAATCTCTCTCTCTCACTTACACAAACAAACACAAACAAACACACACACACACACACTCACACTCTGAGCAAGCTGTGAACACATATTCAGCTGCTTCCCGTCACATTCCTTTGATTTATAACCTGTCATTCAGGACTTTGCTGGCTCACTTCGCACTAACAACGCAATAATGAAATGCACAACTGCCGGAGAAAAGAACGATATCACAGATCTGTTTACTGCAGACTGTGTGAATGTGTCTCTGGATGATAACGCTAATGTTGAATGTGTGCATGTGTGTGTGTGTGTGTGTGTGTGTGTGTGTGTGTGTGTGTGTGTGTGTGTGCCTGCAGTCTCGACTGATGCGGCTGCTTCAGCGTCTTCCGGCGAGCATTGTGCGCCGCGTGCAGCGGGAACGCCACGCTGCCCCCAGCTGGATCATGCTGGTTCCTGAGTGTCAGAGGCTGACTGATGCAGACTTGCAGGAGTTCACCCGCAGCCTCATCGGAGCCGCCCTGCTGGCCATGTTCAGGTACTGCATGTTGGTAGTTGTTAGCCATAATAATAACTACGACCTGTCTTTCTGTATGTAATCTTGCATAGTTACACCTGTGTTTCAACATTAGACATCTGGAGAAATGTTAACACCCAGGAAATGTATTATTATAAGGATTATAGCACATGTACATGCATACATCCCACATATAAATACATATTCCTGCATAAACACATACATGCATACATATATGATATACACTATACATGTAAATACAAATATCTGTACACCTACACAAGATAAGACAAGAAGTGAACCAAACTTTACATGACATGATGAGCTTGTGTTTAATTTAACTTCGGTATGGACATTTGGATTACTACAAATACAACTCAGCATTATTCAGAGAGTTTAATTTATAGAGCGGTTTTAAAGCAAAGATGTACAAAGTGGTAAGAAGATAAAAGGCATTAGAGGCCTTGAAAGCAAGAGCATAAAAGAATTAAGCAACAAATGTTAATACAAGAGAGCGGAAAATCAGAAGTGAAAAAGTAAAATTACAATAATCAAATGAAAAACAGATTAAGAGAAGCCAATCTGTAAAAATAGGCTGTAACATGACATTTAAAAACAAAGACAGTGTGTGGGAGGGCCGATAGAAACTATTTCTACTCAGGCAGAAGTAGAAGCCATAGGTGTCATTGTGGGAGTAGGTGTGTAGTTGTGTCTGCTGCACAGTCAGAGCTAATCGGTGGTCTCGTTAACCCACGTTTAATAACCAAAATGTCTCCAGAGCTCAATCTTTTGAGCCAGAACTTTGGTTCACAAATAGATTCTGACTGCATATTTGGCTTTCCACCTCCCAGTTATTAGTTTTATCTGAACAACAGTGTCATTTTCCCACCAAATATCACAGCTACCAAAACCCTGCAAGAAATTTGGTGATCGGCAGGGCTAACTTTGACTGAAAAGTGAATGTTTTGGAGCCATCTAGATTACATATAACCCTTATTTCAACAGCATTTCAATGCCTCTATTTTAGTGTGTAGTTAGGAGATGCTTCATATTAAAATATAGACTTTGAAATGTAACGTTTATATGTAACTTAGACGTCTAAAACACCTTCACTTTCAGCCAGAGTTAGCCCAGTTTGAATAGTTTTGACATACAAGTCACCATATCAGTTGTTACAGGTTGTTGCCATCTAAACATGCCATTTGAAGCTGTGCCAGTCAGTTACCTAACAAGTCTAAACTGTGTCTCACTAACGAGTGCAGTCACTGGCCTCCAGACGGAGGCCTCGGCAACAACAAGCCTAATCCGGACAAAGACAGGTCATCTGTGATTATCTGCCTGTGTGTGTGTGTGTGTGTTGTTGTTGTTGACTCTGTACTGTATATTGTTGTATGTTCATCTGCCCTCTTCTGGTGATGTGCAGTAAAACTGGCAGTACGGATGCAGCCTACGCTCTTCAGAACCTGGCTGTCCTCACACCAGAACTCGCCATACCACCTGTACTTGAGAAGTAAGTGTTTGTGTGAAAATATTAACAGTGCAACATGAAAAAAGTCCTATTATTATTCTTTGTCTTACTTTGATTTGGGGGATAATCATGCTCTAAGTTTTGGAACTGCAGTTCCCATAATTTGGGGGCTTTGGGGAACGTAAACAGGAAGTGTAATCGTCAAGATAGATAACTGTGAGGTACAACGTTTTTTAGCCTATATTTGTTTATATTTTGGCAAATCGACACCATTAAATGTATGCTGAATTTTCTATTAGCAGTTGCAGTTTGCATTGTACCAACGGATGTACAGATAACTATCACTGGATTACTTTTATACTGAAGAAAACTTAAAAATGTGAAGATTCTCAGGAAATGGAAATAGAGATAATGATATCCTCGATAAGTGTAAGTCACACTGAGTCTAAAAATATGTGCATAATGTCTTTGTGTTGACTGAGTTGTGACTCAGAGAGAAGCAAATTGCAGCAATTGGGCGCCAAAGAATTTTCAATTGCCTCCATAAACTGTGTGTCACACAACTGCTGCAACTGCTGACAGTGTTTTCAGAACACACACCGACATACATAACGGCCCCTTTCACCTCACGCAGTACCTTTTGCCTCATGTCTCTCCCTCTGTGCCCCCTGTCACCTCATTTAGTTATTTACCTCCCCATATCTTATGTATAACAGGACCTATGCAGCGATGGAGACCCTAACAGAGCCCCACACCCTTACCGCCACTCTCAGCTGCATGATCGGCATGGCTCGCAGCCTGGTTTCCCCTAACAACCATTACCCAGAGGGCCGGGCACACGTGCTCCCACTGCTCATGGGCTCTCTGCCAGGGGTGGACCCCAACGACTTCAGCAAGTGCATGGTGAGTAATGGATGTGTTGATTAGTAATGAAGAAGAATTGTTAGACAAGTAGACAATACAGCTCTTTCTGATTAAATTCCCTTCTGGTGTACTCTGGTCTATCCTATTAATAATTCCTGAAAGTGGAATGAATATCTCAGTTTGAAGAACTCGCAATTACTGAGGCTCAGCTTCTGCTTGGATTGTAAAATGGATTGGTTTCTTTCTTGGTTCGCTCATTGTCTCCAGAATCCATTAATCCATCTCACCAGAATAAATTAATACATTTGAAAAAGTTATTCCATTTGGTAGGTTATTTAACTTAGGCCTTGATCACGTCAGATGATGTCAATTGATTTGTTTCCCCTTGTATCGCTCTGTCCAGATAACGTTCCAGTTCATCGCTACCTTCACCACTCTGGTGCCTTTAGTGGATTGTTCGTCTGCTCCTTCTCGACACAGTGATCTCACAGAGGTACAATTAACAATTTAGTCATGAAAGATTAACATAATATCTACAGCATGTAAAGCAAAAGTCTTTAAGTACTCGGCATTAAAAAAAAATTCTTAAAAGCTTACATTTTTGGAGAGTTAGATCAAAGATTATTACCACTGTCATGTCTGTATGGTAAATATGCAGCAAGGAGGCAGTTAGCTTAGCTTAGCACAAAGACTAGAAACAGGGGGAAACAGCTAGTCTGACTCTGTCCAAAGCTAACACGTTATACTGTAGCTTGTTTGTTTTATCCGTACAAAAACTGATAAAACTGATTTACTGGAGCATTGTTGTTACTGTGAGCTGTTTCCACCTGCTTCCAGTCTTTATGCTAAGCTAAGCTAACTGCGTCCTGGCTCCTGCTTGAAATTTTGCATACAAACATGAGAGTGGTATCAATCTTCTCATCTAGCTCTCGGCGAGAGAGCAAATTAGTGTATTTCCCAAAATGTTGAACTGTTCCTTTACATTTTTTTTTTTAACTAAGACAAACTCATATTATACAAATACATTAACCAATCATTTCTACTTCTCCCTCTCAGATTGAGAAAAATCTGTGTTTTGCTTCAGCTGAGTTTGAAGACTTCGTTCTCCAGTTTCTGGACAGGTAGAGACAAATTAACAAGTCAAACTGCCTTGTTGTCAGCGTCTGAGTATGAATGTATCTCTCTGTTTGAAATGCTGTCTGCATCGCTGGCTCTGCTGGCCATGTAAAACAGCCTCTTTGGGTTTTTTCACCATAACGCCGTTGACATTTTCATTTCTGACAAGTGTATAAGTGTGTGCTTGTGTGTGTGTGTCTGTGCTCGTGCAGGTGTTTTGCTCTGATAGACAGCAGCACCCTGGAACAGACGAGAGATGAGATGGAGACAGATACCCAGACTCATCTGGAGAGCCTGGTGGAGCTCGGCCTGTCCTCTACTGTTAGCACCATCCTAACACAATGCTCCACAGAAATATACAAGGTACAGCACACACTCTCACACACTCACAGGTACACCCTTGACTTAAAGGTGACGACTCTCTTTTAAGTTCATTAATTCGCTAATCCCAAACTAACTTTAACCCTCACTGTACTCTGACCCTAACTAAACACTTCTAATACAGACCGCTAACCTTAATCAGCTTCTTACTATGAGCACTACATGAATGTTACATGTCAAAGTTGTCACAGTTTGGGTTATTTCACCTGAGAGATTTCTTTATTTGGGTTTTTGTCTGTGCTTTTCTCACCAGTTTGAGGTGGGCAGGGCTTAATTGGAAAAAGATTATGTCACTTGCTCTGTGTACCAATCAGGATTTAGCAACATTTGAATCAAAATGTGATGACAAGTAGTGTAGCTGAGTTTTTAAGTGTTAAAAGTCTTAATTAATAATACCTAAAGATTTTTTTTAAACTTTAACTTTGCTTTTTTAGTCATGAATATTTAATGTTATAGAGAAATACTTAAGTTTTGAAACCAGTTTTCAGGGGCTTTAAAGGTACATATCCATTCATAATACAAATGTAAACTAAAGGGTAACCAACTTTTATACAGCTGGCTTCGCAGGCTGAGTCGTACTTCTGTACACTGACCTTCATGTGTAAAATCAGTGGAGTGCCCCTTTAATAATGACAAGAAATTACACAGTAGAGTGAAATTGATGTAATAGTAAAGTACTGGAATTACGCAGTACTGACAACAAAAAAAGCAATAGCCAAGTGAATTAGATGTAATAGCAAGTTGTAATTATATAGTAATGACAAGACGTAATTTATTCATACCCACATAAAACAGATGTAATGAAAAGTGATAGTATAGACCTTTTTCATGGCATGACATTTTGACATGTCACAGTAGTTAAATCACAGGTGTAAACAATAAAATGAATGATGGCTGAGTTCCATTTAGCTGTTTTGTTGCTTTTTGCCCTACTTTCTTAATGGTTTTAACTCCCATGTATCATTCATGTGCCTGTTTTAATTGTGTTTACTTATGTCTAATGTCACACTAGCCACATAGTTTTTGTGGCTGCAGCTCACGCTCTGTGCAGCACATGTGCTTCCCCCTGGAATGAAATGTCCTATATAAATATTTGCTTCTTTGCTTGCCTGCTTCAGTTTCAGGGTCCTGGTATTGTGCAGGCTGGCTCACTGTCGTGACTTACTGGGACACTTGAACAGAACGAAGCCATTGTTAATGTTATTAACAGTATTCCCTGTGCTTTTCCTGCTATGACAAGTCAAAATGTCTGCTGTGAAATAGGCGTGTTGAATAGGCGTGCAGACAAACAGATTTGAATGAATAGTTGTTATTGTAAAAGGTTTAAGGCCCAAATAGATACACAGCAAAGACAGGGAGGTCACTTATTGTGTATAAGAGACTGGATAAACCGAATGTAATAGCTGCTTGTTACAGAATAATATACATTTGGAGATGTGATTGTATTATAAAGACGTCATTACTGTTACTATTACAATAAAATTTAGCAGCCACAGTTCACATGATATAGCTGAATTTCCAATATAATTAATACTAATATCTTCTATCATTTCTGCAGTATTACCCTCATACTGTATGGTAGCAGCTGTTTCCGTGGAACTATTGAGTTTCCCAAAACTGTTGGCTTATATTATCAATTCTGATCATTTGAAAAACACAAAGAAGCATGTACTTGTATAAGTCTATAAGTCAGATACTCTTGTGTTATATGTGGAAAATAAAATACACACATACACATTATGAGGTTCATATGCACCATTTGATCTTTTCAAACTTTGCCTTTGTGTTAGGTGGCGTTGCAGAAGGTGTATAACTTTGCCACCTCCAACATCTTTGAGACGTGCGTGTCAGGCAGGATGGTGGCTGACATGTGCAGAGCTGCAGCAAAGGTATGGGTGTGTGTGTGTGTGTGTGTGTTTATCAGATAGTGCTCTGCCTCATGTATTTTACAGTACTGTGTTGAAGGTTTGTGATATTTCACTTAGCAGATCTCAAAATTAGGAAACGCAACACAGAAAAAAGATTTGAGGACTGTCATGTTTCATATGTTGAAGATTTTGATATGAGAGCAGTGAAATACAACCATACACTGTAATACAACTTCCACTTACATGTCATACTGTAGTTACATCCTCATTTACCGTGTGTTATCTTCTTCATTTTCAGTGTTATTTTACTTTGCTTCATTTTTGGAGAAATACGTCTTTTCTGGTGTCATTTTCTGTTTGCTTGTGTTTCTGCTTGGGCATCTAAATGTGTGTGTGTGTGTGTGTGTGTCTGTTTGTTTGCAGTGTCATCCTGCTGAGTCTCTCCGTCTGTTCGTCCCTCACTGCTGCAGTGTCATTTTCCACATTACTGACAGTCAGTACCACACTGTGTGCGTGTGTGTGTGTGTGTGCGTGTGTGTGTGTGTGTGTGCACGTAGAACAGTCTAGTATGTGTGTAGAGTGGATACAACTGTAGTGTGTTTGCATGACAACTGTACATGGCCTCTAGAATCTAATGAGCTTTGATTCACAAGTCTATTCACTGATAAACAAAATTTTAAAAAATTAGTTTTTAATCATTTGTTGAGCGGAAGTAGCCTTTTAGGATTTGGTTAGGCGGTGGCTAAATGGAGCAAAAATAAGTGTTGAATTTTAAGAGCATTAACTTTTGAGTTAACAATTATGTGGGGACTGAGCCAGCAAGAAATATAATGTATATTCTATGTTTTTATATTTTTATTTGAATGAAAACAGTCACATTTGTAGAATTATCAAAGATAGATTAACAAGACTAAGAGTACAGCCAGGCTAACAACTCTGTGAGGCTATGCAGTACTTAGGAACAGCTATATTTTGAGCTAAATGCTAAGTTTTGCATGCTATCATGCTTGCAATTACAATGCTAAGATGTTGATGTATGCAGGTATAATGTTTATCATGTTCACCATCTTAATTTAGCATGTTAGCATGCTACCATTTGCTGATTAGCACTAAGCACAAAGTACAGCTGAGGCTGATGGGGATATCATTTGGCAAGTGGTCATAAACAACAAATTTGATTTTTGACATGATGGTGGCTCTAAATGAAAAGTCATTAGTTATTACAATTCATCCTCTGGGGACCATGAATGACAAGATTTCGTCACAGAATATCCAGTAGATGTTGAAATATTACAACTCAGCAAAATGTGTGTGTGTGTGTGTGTAGATGAGGAGTTGCAGAGTGAAGACGAGCTGGATAAGGAGCTGTTGTGGAATCTCCAGCTGCTCTCTGAGGTGAGACGAGGATCTATCACGTCCCAAGGGCTTCAACACTCTAAAAAAAATTAATCCTACTCATTTATTTCATCTAGTTCGTGTCTTAAAATGTTATTTAATCTCAAAATGACAGGCCTATTTACTTGATTCCATTACAGATCAATTTGTTTTAAGAATATTTTGGAGTTTCCTCACTACTACTGAAGTAATTTGTTTATTCTAACTCGAATTAAGGTCTCATCACATATTTCTACAAAACTTCAGAATCAAATGAAACACTTAAAATGCATGGAACAGAGATATTTTACTTGTTTTTAAAAAATAAGAATATAATTGTGACATTAAATGAGGAAAAATGATGACAAAATGACATTCTTTGCAGCGTGCACCCTATGCGGTCATAAATATCAAAGAGGTTTGTCATTAACCAGAACATATTGATATCCTTTCTGTTTTGTTTTATTACTCCTGGGAGCCAAATGCGAGTGGGAGCGAGCCAGATGCTGTGATTTACTGGAGAACCTCAATATTTAAGACACAACTCTCCACTGAATTGCCACTGTGTCTGTGTCTGTGTGTGCGTGTGTGTGTGTGTTGTTTTTAGGTTACCCGTGTGGATGGTGAACAGCTGTTAAAATACCAAGGGGACCTGGAGCGGATCCTGTGTGTGTGCGTGCGTCTGCGCTGTAAACGGGCGTACACGCTCGCCTGCAATCTGCTGGAGCACACACTCCGGTCGCTGTCCCTCATCTATCCCACCGAGTACCGCAGCACCTCTGGAGGCTTTGATGTTGACCTCCCTATACGGGTAAACAGACACACACAATCTTCTGCAATACTATACGGCACAGAGGAAGATTAATTTAAGAGACAAAACAATGACCACTATTATTTAATCTTATTAACAGTACTAACTGCATACTTTCAACTATGGTTTATTTGCTAACATTTGCAAGTGCAAATTGGATCCTATCACAGCTATCACAGTATCTAGTCTGTGACAGGAAACAATGAGGATGTCTTGGAAATACACACACAAAAAAAGTACAACCTTTAAAACTGCTCTTTCTTGCAGTTTAATTAAATAGCGTGTTACAGGTTCGGTAATTGCAATGCAAGTTCCATCTCCAGGAAGAGAATTAGAAAGCATTTAAAATTAAATGTTTAATTAAATGGCAACACTGCTGGACCATACACTACTGATACTGCTCTCTCTCTCTGTCACTGTCTCTCTTTATCTCTCAATTTTGATTTCAAGTTGCTTTCTTTGTGTGACAAATAAACTTCTGTAAATAAGTAATGTTAATAAATGTATGTTGCTTTATGCAGAGAAGGGAAAAGAAAGAAAATGGTGATAACAAAATCGGCTTACTCTTTGCATGGACTGTGAACGTGAATTGTAAAGATGCCTTTATTCATCTTAGACAGTGGTTCCCAACCTGGGGGTCGGGACCCCCAAAAGGGTCACAAGACAAATCTGAGGGGGTCACCATTGGTGATTAAACAAAGAAAGACAAATTCTCTTGTATGAAATTATGTTTTTTTTCTCACTTGCCTCACACTTCCTTGAGATATACTGAATACTTTACCTGTTAAGAGATGGAAAAATCCTTCAATACAAGCAAACTGAGAAGGAAACACTTTTGGATGAGCTGCTCACAGCTCCTAACTTGCAATGAGAGGTCACAGGTAGATATTGCTTCATTTTAATGGGTCACAAGCCAAAAAACAGAGAAAAACGGTGACTGAAAATTTTGTTTTATTTAATTCATTCAGCCTGGCATATGTTTTGTTATGCCCTAACCAATCAGTACCGAGTGATGTATCTGTCCCGCTGACATCATTTTCCGTTTGCTGCGGTAGTGGCTGGTAGGAGCAGTTTTTCACATTTGTCACAGAAACATGTCGATTTAAGAGTTGTTATTTCTGTACGTGGACTTGTGCTAGCTAGGAAGACTGATCCCCACTGTTAGCTCACCAACTTAGCTCTGATTGGTCGACAGGATAATGATGAATGCTAAAACATTAATTGTGTAAAAGTTGCACAAGTAGATGTAGAAGTCAGTAAAGTGACTCACTAATGTCAGTTACTCCACATTAGCTTACATTAGCCGCCATAAGCTGCTGGTCATACCAGACAAAGTGAGGTTGTACCGGCAAAGCTACCTGTGAGTGTGAGTGTACTGACTTGAGAATGGGTGCTTGTTCTTGCTTATAAGTTGAACTTTTAATTTTTTGTAGAATGGGTGTGCTAAATTCTCCTTTTTACAAGTTGCACAATCTCGCTTTAAGGCTGCTAAATGCAAGTTCAAAGGTGATTTCTTTTCTGTCTGTTTTACTTTGTGGCGGCAGGAGACAAACTGAGCTGCTTGCCCTGCAGTATTTCTGTCATCTCCTAAGAGAAAAGTTTCTCTAGAATAGTTTTGTAGAACAGTAAACTGTGATATTTTGTCATGTTTTTGTACATGAGTGCAGGGGGAGTGTGTTTCTGTTTTGATGTTGTGGTGGATGCAATTACACCTGCGTTCCTCTGCTGCTTTCTACAATTTCAAATACCGACCTCTTTTCATCTGCAGTTCATGGTCACTGATTCAGTATTTTATTTAGATTAGATTTTCCTTGAATTTCTTTAATTTTGAGGTATTTTGCTAGTTGGATTCCTCTGCTAGTCTGTCACCTGATAGTAGACCAGTTTGTTGCATAATTGGTTTTCTTCTGTCCATTGTTTAGTGTCCTTACCCTTTACATATGTTTTAAATACTTAAATACCAGTAGATGACACAGGAATGTGGTTTTGAGGTGGACTGGTTGTGCTGGTTTGCTTGCCAGTTGTTCCAGTGGAAAAACTGGCAGCAACTCTCTCTCTCTCTACAACTTTCTGAGAAACCCTGTCTTTCTCCCCAGGACTGGGGCAGAGCTGGAGATGTGGCAGACTTGGGTGTGTGTTGGCACGTGCCTGGTCAGGAGGAGGAGAACTTTGTTTTCCAGCTGTTGTCCCGCCTCCTGCACCCTGAGCTGCAGCGAATCAAGGACCACGTCTCTGGAGATCAGCCTATGAGCAGGTGTTCTGTTGTTTTCTCCTTAGTTTTACATTTTTAGACGTAATCAGGCACACACACAAACAAAACAAAGAAACCCATAGCCTTTCATTACTGATGAATGAGATTTGTCTGCATCCAAAAATTAAACCTGCTCAACATCTGTTTTTAATATCTGTCTTAACGCTCTTGATGAAGCCTAAACCAAGCGCATAGAGGGGGAAAAGTTGAACTTAGCTGCTCAAGAGTGTTGAAACACCATTATAGACTTGACAAGTGAATTCATAACAAACACAGACATACACGCACTGCTTTGAAAGGACTGTAACGTGTGGTCTGATTCACAGGGAGGAGCTGTTGCAGAGTCTTGCTACTGTGCAGCACTGCCTTCTTGGAGCTGGAAGCATGCTGCCCCCTCTGGATGGACCACACGTATCTGACCTGTGAGTCCTGCAGCTATACACATATATAAAAACAATTTTATTTGTGCAGGCTTGTCACGTGTTACCCCTTACATTTTGTTTTCTTCTCAGTGTGCCCTCCATGGTAAATCTGGGGGAGATCAAGCTGCATATAGGTGTTGACTACGGTAAGAGGACACAAACAAGCAGCCACATAACACACATGCACAAGTAGTCGTTCTCTCAACTGTTTCAGAGGGCGATAGGGCCGCTCATCCTGCATTCTGTGTCCATACGGGACGTCTGTGTGTCTCCTCCCCTCCAGATGATTCACGGGAGAACTACAGAGAGTCCATCTGTCAAACCATGAAGCTGCTGCTACGTGAGTGAAGATTTTAACTCCACAACACTCCTCACTTTGTTTGGAATGTGATTGTGATGCACGATTAATCTACATCTACTTTTTCCAATCCAGATCACATCTTGGAGCACTCAGAGGATGACACAAAGTCACTCTTTGTCATCATTAAGGTGTCCAGGCCTTGTCATGTTTCTATTATTCATGTATGGAATGTTATCATGCTATCTTGCGGTAGGCCCACAGTGGTCTCACAGCGCCCTTTTGTCTGTCTGTCTGACTACAGATCATCAGTGACCTCATGTTTTTCCGAGGCACTCACAAGAAAGAGTTTGACTCACGCTGGAAAAGCTTCGCTCTTGTCAAGAAGTCCATGGAAAACAGGGTGAGTTGAAAAAAGTGCAACAAGGCTGCTGATTGTTGTCAGTCTCAATGAGTTGCTTGTAGGTTGATTTAAGTATTTCTCCTTTCCTTCTGCAGCTTCATGGGAAAAAGCAGCACATTAGAGCACTGCTCATTGACCGGGTTTTGCTCCAGCACGAGGTTAGTTTGACAACACACACACACTATGTGCAAGGTCACAGGTGTAGCTGTAATCACATGCACATGAAATAAATGTATTCTGACGTTCTCAGTGAGAAATTGGTGTTTTTTTTAATAATATTTGAACATTGTATTTCTGTGTGAGTAGATGAGAAGGCTGGTGGTTGAGGGCAGTGAATATAAAGTGGTTCATCAGGAGCTGCTCTGTAATCTGCTGCTGCTTTCTACCAGCACTTACAGCCAGGTAAAACTGACACAACACACAAGGAAAATTAGCAAGAAAAATTCAATCAGAACATCTGTTGGTTCCCATTTACCTGATGGTATTAACATAAATATCTCTGGCGAAATAGAAATGAATTGGGAATGTATGCATGTGCATCTGTTTATACGTGTGTTTGTGTGTGTGTGTGTGTGTGTGTGTGTGTGTGTGCGTGTATGTGCGTGTATGTCCTTGCAGGTACGTAGCAGGGCCCAGAATGTGCTGATGGCCGCACTGGGAAACTTTAGCTTCTCCTACAGAGACCTGATTCCCCGAATCCTACAGCTGCTCTCACCACAACACACCACTGGCACACAACAGCAGTTTAAGGTACCACACACACACACACACACAAGTCCACATGGTGACACAGTTGTCGCTCTGGGCTTGCTCATAATGGTCACTGTCCGTGGTGCTGGAACTTGAAGCTAGTCCAAAACTGTTGCTGTGTCTCAAATCGCGTACTTCCGCTAGTACACTTACATGCAGTACACTGCGTACACTATGTACTTACTTGTGTAGTGCATGAATTTCGACAGGGTAGTGTTGTCTCAAATTGAACATGGCTGTTCTGCACTTACCGGAAATGACGATCACAACATTTGACCTCTTCTTCTTCTTCTTCTTCTTCTTTTTAATGGCGAAGTGCAACCGGGCGGAACATTTTACCATGATTGCCGCACGCCAAAATATCTGCCAGTTTGTTTGCTCACTTGACTTCAATTCAATTTGATTAAAAATGAATAAAAAATGAACGTGCTTTTACTTTTAGCCGTAACAATCGCAACCGCAGCCGCCATTTTCATACGTTGGTGGTACCTCCCTTTCCGCTACATAGCCAAGAAGGCGACCACTGAGGGTGAGAAGTGTGCAGCTTTCCACACTCAACTTTCTGACCGTTATGAGTAGACCATCCGGGTACTAATAGTGCACTGCACTTTGCCATACTTGACAGTGTGAATACACTTATACACTCAAAATAGTAAGTGTAAGTACAGCAGTACGCGATTTGAGACACATCATGTGTCTTCAGTGTGTATTTGATGGCTACATTGGCCTCCCTGCACCTGTTACCTGTGACCTTCAGCACTTTACAAGTTTTAATGCTTGTTTTTAAGGCAGGTAGGCCTTGCCCCGTCCTACATTGTTGCCCTTTTCTCTCCTTACACTCCTGATCTTAGCTGGAAATCTGCTGAACCTGATTGGTTGCTTACTGTAGCAAAACATAAATGTGCAGGCCACACAAACGTGAGATTTAGTTATTGTTTGAATTTTCAAACAGTATTTCTTCTTTTACAAGAGAAATAGTTAAAGACTAACTGATGATTTTGTCATACTTGGCTAAATCCAGTAGAGCAGGACAAATTTGTCAGACTTGCTTTGCCTCGTTATGGTTGTTAATCTATGATTGGACAATCACTTGTTCAGCAGAAGTGAAATATTTCAAGGTCACATTTCTCTGTGAAGGATCCAGCACTGAATTTCAGCCACAGCACATGATGTGTTTATACCACCATGTACAGCATAATCTGTCATGTGTCCTTATCCTGTGTGTGTTTGTGTGTTTCTGTTGCTCAGGGGGCTTTGTACTGTCTGCTGGGTGTGCACAGTGGTGTTTGTTTGGCCAGTGCGAGGGACTGGGACTGTGTCGGGGAGGTGTGGCCCGCTCTAGTCCGCTGTGGCCTGTCGCTCTCCATGACCCTGGAGGAGCCCTCCATTGGTCGACTGCTTGACGACATCACTGACAGGATCCATCGCCAGCACGACACCATAGGGATCTATTTTACTGTGAGCGACATGTTCATTAACATTCAATACGCTACCATCATCCAATCTTTTTGTTAATTGCGTATCGCTCCCCTTTGCTCCGTTCCACATTTAGGTATCTGAAAGATGTGTAGAGATAGCCAATCATATCGCACAGTCTGAAAATCCCACGCCTTGTTTAGAGGCACTGTCCATAGAGGAGCTGAAAGAGGGGCTTCAACGTCAGCGAATCAGAAACGTGGTGGCTGCAAGGTAGGAATATAAACTGGAGTTGGTATTATTTGTTCATTCACTTAGTTTTAATACGTCTTAGTTTTTCTCAAGGTTATAGAAGAGCTAGAGTACCAGCTTAGCATGCATTATTAGTTTTACTATTAAAAGACTGCATTTATTATTACCATTAGATAGTAGAAGTAGTAGTAGGAGTAGTACTACTGACTAGCGCTACTTTTTCTTTTGTACAGGAAATATGAGAAGCTGGTCAATGATCTCTTGGACTGCCTTGAAGACAAAGACCTGTAGGTTTTCTTTCCACCTGTATATGTGCTGTGTAAATGTATATGCACTAGCTATGTAAATGTTGGAAAAATGTCAGGATACACTATGTAAGTCATGTTGTGTATTTTGTATTTCAAAATGCAAATGCACTCTTCCTGAAGCCTCTACACACTGATGTTGGCCTGTAAATAAAAAAGTTATGGTTGAAAATAGAATATATGTGCTAGAACATATATAGTTTCTAGAGTAGAGACTCACTGAAAACATTTAGTGAAAAGATACTACATTGCAATACAGTTTTACTTGTTTTTTTATTGCCAACAAGACTTGTTTGTATGTGTGTTTGCTTGTGTTTCAGGCCCTGGAAGTTTGAGCACATGGCCACAGACTTGTTAAGTCTCCAGCTGAGAGAAGATCACCCACTGCCCCCCGACGCTGTCCTCTACTTCACACAGAGCCTCATACATGACTCCATCAGCATACGCAAGGTCTGCAGCTGTGTCTGTGTGTGCGTGAGTTTGTGTTTGTGTGGAGAAAAGGTTTAAACTGTTTATGGTAAAGTATCTGATACTCCACTAGGTTGTAAGGATGGATATTGGGTGGCTCAAAGCTTTTTTGTGGTTCATCACATGTAACATGCAGTACACATCAAGCCTCATGCACGCGGACTCACATGCTAGAACCAAAGCATAAATACAGTTCAAACATTGAGATTATGTGATGATTGAGACATGGAGTTACATGTCTCCATATCTTAAACACAGATGCTGTGTCCCAATTTCATTCTACATACTAACTGTATACAGTATGTACTATATACTAATATTTATAGTATACTTTTTTTGCAGTTAGCATACAAGAAGTGAACATATTTCACTCTTTTCAACTAACAGGAAATTTTAGTTGCACCCTTGAATGCTTAGAATTAGTGTGTACTGTATTATTGATTCGGGACACAGCTGGAGTTTTAAGTTCAAGGTTACTGTCATTCAACATTTGATCCAAATGGCGTTTCTCTCTGGGGCCAGGATGCAAAATAAAAGCATAACATGGACAGCACAACAATACAGACAAAATAATTGACCAACAAATATGCAAGTTTGTGTAAAAAGTGCATGTGTGAGTTGGTAAAAAACTAAGAGCAGTACAATTAAAAGCAGCCTATGTTAAACAATAAGCAGCAATGTCATAGAATAACGTAAAACTGAGACTAATCAGTGCATATTCCAGCCCACTATAATGAGTTGGACAAATGCCTGTACGGACAGCACTTTGTACTGGTCCTGTAGGAGCTGCTGTTTGTGCGTGGCTCCACTTTACAACTGTATAATCTTTCTCTCCCGCAGGTGGCAATCTCAGCAATGGCTGGTATCCTGAAACAGCTAAAACGACCAAAAAAGAAAGTGGCTGTGAAGCCATCAGATATCAGTGAGTATGAGCACACAAACACACAATAACAATCATGTACCGTGTACAATGCTTGTATTTAGTTCTTGTAGGAAAATGCAGTAATTTTTGTTGTCTCTCAGTCCAGCTACTGACACAGTATCAGTTGCAATTTCAGCATTAGCAGTCCTAATTTTAATTAGATAATACATAATGATGTACAGAATAATTGTGTGGTAATTTCCCATTGAGCAAGCAATAAGACCGGAATATGAATCTACATTTGTTTTCTATTAAAATATAAATTGCTTGAAATAAGAAAATCTTTCCTAACGATTTCTGTCTAGAAACAGGGCAACTTTCCAACACTTGAGATTCAAAACATTCTTATATGTGTGTGTTCACTTTTCATGTATTTGTATTGTGTTTCCATGTGTGTTTAGGTGGTATAGAGGATCCAGAGGGCGTGTGTGCAGGGGATCGTGAGGGGAATCGCTGGCTGCAGTACGACAGCAACAACCTACCTCTAAGTCAGGAACAGTGGGATTCTCAGCACTATGTGGAGAAAACACACTGGGGCTACTACTCATGGCCAAGGTAAAGAGAATGACTGAGTGTTTAGGTGGTGGATTTAGAAACAGGAAGGCTGATTAACTGCTTGGCTGGATGGAGCTAAATAGCTGATTGACTTAACTGCCTAGTTGATTTGATGCTTGCCTTTGTGGCTTTGTGGCTAACTTTATGTCTGGCTAACTGCTGAATGACTGATTTGGGTGGCTGGATAACTAGCAGGATGTTGAACTGACTTCCTGTCATGGCCTGGCCTAGATAAGGCTGACTGAGCGACTTGCTGCATGGCCTTGATAGAAGAATTGATGTATAGGTGGAGGGCTGGCTTGATATGCGGACGGCTTGCTGACTAACTGACTTTTTAATCATTAATTTATCCTTGCTGCTTATTTGAAGACAGTATGTGTCTCTCCACGTTTTTTTCTGTTTGTTGTAATCTATAAATCACAGAGGCCTCTTCTTTGTCTGCCGCTCCTCTCAGAGAAATGATGATCCATGCAGCTTCGGAGAAGCCAAAAGATGACCTGCTGTATGAAGAGATGAGTGAGGTGCTTGCTCATACTGTACCACACGCAAACACTCCCACTGATGCCTCAGTATTACTGTTATTACATTTGGTGTCTGTTTGTGTGTCGCGCAGGGTGAAAAGATCATCTTTGAATATTTCTCTGACCCAGAGTTTATTGACCAGCTCGTAGGGTTTCTCTCTCTGGAGGATCGGAAAGGAAAAGACAGCTTCAACCCACGACGCTTCTGTCTCTTCAAGGTGCAAATTTAAACTCTCAGCCTCAATCGATCTGGCAAACCTTTTACAAAGAAGTGACACAACATACCACCGCGAGCCAAGGCTGAAATGAACTACGTAGAGCTGGAATTTGTGTCTTCAACTGCTTTGATTCATTGTTCTTCGTCAGACAGCTGACAGTTTACTTGCGTCAAGCGAATGACAGTAATCTGTCTTTCTTTGGTTTAAAAAAAATAAAAAATAGGTCTTGGTTCCTCCACATCGAACAAACCTTCATGCTCATGTTTGATTGACAGGGGCTGTTTTGTAACTATGGTGACGTGTTCCTGCCTTTACTATGGCCTCACCTAGACCAGCTAGCCAGCGATCCCCATGAGAGTTCCCAGCGCTGTGTGTGTGAGATTACTGCAGGACTAATCAGAGGCAGCAAACTCTGGAGTTTCAGCAAGGTGCTGAAAACACACACACACACACACACACACAGTGACAAATATACACATTGCACTAGTTTTTGATAATAAAAGTCAATATTAATAAAAACTTTCATTATTGTGTGTGTGTGCGCTCAGGTGGACAGGCTATGGAAGCTTTTGTGCCCTTTGATCAGGACAGCATTAACCAACATCACAGTGGAAACCTACACAGACTGGGGCACCTGCATCGCTACAGCCTGTGTGAGTTGCTCACATGCATACAAATTCACCATACACAACGTAGCTTAGGGCTAAGAAAACTGGAAATATATCTGTGGATTTTCCATATAAAAAATGTTGAAGATTAGATTTTTAAAAATCAATAAAACAAACATTCGGGTGAAAATTGGATTTTGAACTCTTACAATTCTTTGTTATTTTTATTTCACTTAGATGGCAATGTCATCTGTCTGTCCACTGCTTTGGTCCAGATTGAAATTAATATTAATAAATAAATTAATAAATTGTACTAACTTTGGTGATGCCTTAACTTTTCCTTCAGCGCCATCATCAGGTTAAAATTTCTATTTGTCCAATATTTTGCTTTAAAACCAAATACCTGCAAAGCTAATGACATTCCCATCACCCTCATCTGTACTTTGTGTTTAGCGCTAATTAGCAAATGTTAGCATGTTAACACGCTAAACCTGGTAACAATGGTCAGCATTACACCTGCTAAACCTCAGCATGTCAGTATTTTCATTATGAGTGTCTTGCCATGCTAGTGTTAGCATAGAGCCGCTAGTCTTGTTAATCAGCAACAAATGCATTTTTTTTTCCGTTTGTCTTTTCAATATTACCAGATGATTTTCTAAAACTGTGCTCTTCACAGGAGGACAATGTTTACTATAAACTATCATTATCTGCATCTTATTGCAGCAGGAAACATAACTTTTGGATCAATGAGGACATAAAATTAGGTTTAAATGCAGTTTAGACAGATTTGCTCCTTTTTTAAAAATTCCTAAACATACAGTACCTATGCCATCCTCTTTTGGTTGTTCTGCTGATTTACTGTACTGCTAGAAAATCAATGTGTCACCTTTGTGTAGGAGATAAGTAAAATGTTCTCAAAATTATGATCATATAATACAAAAACCACCTACAGTTTTGAACCAGGGACTACTTTCTCTGTTTCCATTGGGAGTAAAAGTATGGGAATATGTGCATACAGTACCTCAGTGGATGTATACATGTTTTCCACCTGAAATAATAGTTCCAAAAATAAACCTATTTTGTACTGGCTGCTGTCCAATAGGAGGGCCGGGACCCCAGGAAACTGCACTGGCTGTTTGAGCTGCTGATGGAGAGCCCGCTCAGTGGAGAGGGCAGCTCATTCAGGGACGCCAGGTACGTGTGTGTGCGTATGTGAGAGTGTGTGTCCATGTGCATGAATAACTATACGCACAGAGTATGTGTTTATGTCATCTACAGTATTTCAAAGGTTTCTGATTTCAGGCTGCAGTAGTAACCTGAGCTGACGTATGCCGAGCTGACGTGCCGCAATAACACAACAACCCCCCCTATTCCTCAATCCCCCTCTCTCTTTGTCTCTGTCAGTTTGCTGTATGTGCTTCAGGGAGGTCTGGCCCAGCAGCAGTGGAGAGTTTCTGAACTGCTGCACAGGCTGCTGGCTTACCTGGAGCCCAAACTCACCCAGGTGTATAAGAATGTCAGGGAGCGCATTGGAAGGTACCAAATTAACTTGGTGTTATCTGTTCTGGGTTGCATAATCATGGTTAAATATGTTAATCTAATTGGTTTGTAATTGTGTGCACTGTTAGGGCTGTTCAGTTCTAAGCCTCTTTATCTCCATGTCTGTCTCAACTGCTCCTATTCTGCATTTGTGACTCTTTTCCTTTTCTTTGTTTATATTCCTTTCTGCTTCCCCTCCATTTTTCCCCTCCTCTCCCTCTGCCTACCCTCCCTTACACCCCCTGTCCCCCTCTCTCCAGCGTCCTGACCTATATCTTTATGATAGACGTGGCCCTGCCCCACACCCGGCCCACCTCCTCCCCCCACGTGGCAGAGTTCGTCACTCGGGTCCTAGAGCGGCTCAAGCCCCTCATGTCGGAGCCGGAGATCCACAACCACGTCCACGATGAGAACACCCAGGAGACGGACGAGTGCACCCAGGCTGTCAAACTGCTCAAGACGGGTCAGAATGTGGATGCAAGCATGTTAACTGTGTGGTGGATGGACATGGTGTAGAGCAGGGATAGACAGTGGCTGTGGAAAAAAAAATTATATATATATATACACCAGTACAGCTTGCTCTCTTGATAAAATAGACTGACACATTGAAGCCAGATGAAACAAGCTAAAGGCTGTGATCCCTTATTGATTTCACCTTTTAAATCTACTTTAAAGGTAGCGAGGTGTAGATGAATGGGAATTTTGAGGGTGAGTGTTCAAGCCTTTCAAAAAAAAATTGTTATGGAAAGGAGTCTAACTCAATATTTGGGAGGGTGTCTCTAATATTAACGTTTATACAGGCCACATAGTGCAGTGATTTGTACCAGATTCTGTTATTGATTTTATTTTCCTCTTAGTTGCAAGCTAGTCTCCAATAGCAGTTGAATTAATGAAGTTCACTTGGGTTTTCAGCAATCCTTTTTTATTATATTCAATTAAAGGGTCAGTTCCCTCAAATGATAAAAACAGGTTTTGTTGTTTGTAATTACATTTACAAAATTCAGCAATATCTCTTTCCAATAAGAGGCAGCAGCAGAAATCTCAGACTAGGATATTTTAAAACGTGGGTACATAAAATCAAAACTGTCTGCATGGCTGAATACCACTAGAGGCACTGTAAGCAAGGCTGTAGCTACTATTGAGAACACAAATTGGTGGTTTTAGTAACCTGCTGGGAACTAAAAAACTACCATAATACATTTAAATGTGATTACTTTTAACTCAATGAAAAATAAAGTATTAAATATTTTCCCACCAGATTTTTATTCCTGGCGGTGGGGAGAAGACAAGTGTCTATGTCTTCATGAAGTAATAAAAGTTGTTTTATTTTGGTGCTCGAGGTCAAGCAGTAAGTGTGTTTCTTAAGGATAGAAACTTATTTATAATTTTGGAGCAGATATATATTATTACTTAACATGTGTGCATTGTTGCTCTTTCAGTTTCTGTTACTACTCTAATCTCCATTATTCAGATAAATATCTGCTTACGAAATTATCCAAATCATTAGATACTAAATCATGATAGATTGTGTTGTAGCAGAGCAATGCAGTAAGGTCACAGCGCCGAGTCTGTTGTTTTTATTATTTGGCAGCAACTCAAAATCTCCTCTGTGCGTGTTTGTGTGTGTGTGTGTGTGTGTGTGTGTGTGTGTGTGTGTGTGTGCCATTTGCAGTCTTGAAATGGTTGATGGCGAGCGCAGGGCGAACTTTTACCACTCCTGTTCAGCAGCAACTACAGCTCTTGCCTCTCCTCTTCAAGGTAACAACACACACACACATATACACACGGTCCCAGCACAGAATTATTACCCACTCAATCTTACTTGCCCATTAAACTCAATTTCTCTCTTCATTTACTCAAAATGGTGCATAGCCCTGTGTCTTCCTACCTCTCTCCATCTCTCTCTCTCTCTATCTCTCTCCCTGCAGATTGCCCCGGTGGAGATTGATGAGAGCTATGATGAGATGAAGCAGGATGCGCGCACGTGTCTCTCTCTCATGTCCCAGGGCCTGCTGTATCCTGAGCACATCCCTCTGGTTTTGGCAGCGCTGGAAGAGGTAATATGCGCACACTCATACACACACTGCCCCACCTGCCTGCTGTCAGTGTTCCAAATCTAATGCTGCCCAAGGTGTTATTAGACTAAAAACAACCTGTGCTATTTTAATTTGCTTACTTTGTGATGCTTACAGTATTTCTGCTGTGAGGTGTGAATGCGAGTGGCACCCCTGTGGAGAAATTTCTGTTATCGAATGCTCTCAGAATATATAACCATGGTGTGTACAGTTTCATATTTCATGGTAGACGCCATGAGAAAGCTTTGCAACAACAATTTTTGGTTTCACCTTGACAACAACAACCTACATTTTTTATCTTGTGGGAACAAGATCTTATATTGTAAAAGTTATTTGAAGGAGTAGGTTGAGATTTTACTCACTCTCACAGAGAGTTAGACGAGAGAATCAATACCAAATATGGAGCTACTAAATATAGAGCTAGAGCCAGCAGATGGTTAGCTTAGCTTAGCATTAAGACTGGAAGCAGAGGGAAACAGCTGGCCTGGCTCTGAGGGTAAAAAAGATATTAATTTTCTTTGTCCAACTTTATAACCAAATACTTGCAAAACTAATATAATTTCAGCTTCAGCTGTACTTATATTTAGTGCTAATTCACAAATGTTATCATGCTAACAAGCTAAACAAAATGGTGAACACTGTAAACATTACACCTGTTTAGCATTAGCATGTCACTGTGCGTGGTTTGATAGCATGCTGACATTAGCGTTTAGCTCAAACCACCATTGTGCCTAAGATTCCCCGTTTTCCCCCTATTTTGACTCTTTATGCTAAGCTAATCTAACTGTATCCTCGCTGTATTCATATTTAGCATACAGATATGAGGTACCAATCGTTCTATGTAACTCTCAGCAAGAAAGTGAATAAGTGTCTTTCCCAAAATGTTAAACTGTTCTTTTTAAAAGTGTGCACATGTTTGCAACAGCTGCCTACAGTAGCACTTCTGATGCTTCTATAGCCCTGAGTAACTTATGGTGACTGCTTGTTTGGTAGCCATTCAGCCAAATGATTTTCCATCAATTCACTCATGAATACACACATGGAGTTGGCATGTCAGATTAGTTTGGTGCTTTTGAGAAATCCTGCCTTCTGTGAAGTCATTGCCATCTGTGTGCTAGAACACTTGGGATCCCATACGGCTGAGCTAATATGAGTTTTTATTTATCTATTTTTTACTTTTGAGGCAATTTCTTGGCACTTCATGCATCTTCCCTGGACCATGTACTATAACTGATCATGGAAGAAGTCAGTGATGGGCTCTGTACAAACCCACCTCTTTCTCTCTCCCCTCGCTCTAGATGGCAGGCAGCAGGTCGTGGCATGCACGCTTCTCAGTACTGACCTACCTCCAGATCATGGTTTTCTACAACTTGTTTACCCTGCTCAGTGTGCCTGTGGAGGTGCTCCGCATCCGAAAGCTGGTGATGCAGCTGCTGCTGGATGAACAGCTTGAGGTAATGTATGCACAAAAAGGCAGCAAACACTGGTTTAATACAGCCCCTCTGTAAGGTATAATTGTCACAGGATTACAAATGACCACTTATTGTCCCCAAGTCTCTCCTCACTACATCTTAATCCCTCTATTCTGTTCATGGTTATTGCTTAAAAGTAAAGCTCTACCTCACTGCTCAGCTTTTAATTTATTTTCCTATTTTGGTGCCTTTCTCTTCTTCTGTGGCTACAGGGATGTTGACAGAGCACTACATTATGACCATCTTTGTAGCTGGTTGTAATTTAAGTGATCTAAAAACAACATCATAAATCAATCTAATGCCCAAAATATAATTTGAAACAGCATATTTGTTTTGACTGTTAATCTTGACTAACTGCTGTTATGTTAATTCATTATTCAGGTCTATTTATTGATGTAATAGAATCTACTGTACTACTGGTGCACAGAATATAGAAGTCTCTTCTAATATTGAGTAATCTTTTATACAATCCATGTCTCACTTGTCTCCGTGCTTTAACCTGTCTCTTTCCATTGATCTGGATGTGCAGGTGAAAATCAATAAGTACTGGGCTTCACCGAGGTTCTCTAACTTACAAAAACAGTTGCTTCTCTTAATATTCTCTTAATATTTTGTAAACTGTGTAAGTGTACAGCTGGTGAACGTGTTGTCTTCGTATCATTGTCTATTTCAATGCATCAACCGTCACTCAGTGCTTATTCATAATTTATGCAAAGTGATGCAGGAAGGCGATGGAAGTGATGCTCTGCAAGTGAATTTTACCTCAGTTCAACTCAGCATCTATCCCTTCTCCTCCTTCTCCTCCTCCTCCTCCTCCTCTGCTCATCTCTGTCCTGTGTGCTTTGCTTTTCCCCAATCTCCTTGCACTCGCCTCTTTTAATAAATTGTATATGCGTTTCTCGCCCTAAAACTGCCTCGTGCTCTCCGCCACATCCTTTATTTGTCAGTTCTGATCCTCATGGGTCTCTCTTTTTTTAAATTCTAACTCTTTCTCTCTCCTTGCTGTCCCTCCCTCCCTACCTCCCTCCCTCCCTCCCTACCTACCTACCTCCCTACCTACCTCTTTCCTCCTTCGCCTTGTAGGTGAGGGACATGGCAGGCACCACCCTCAGTGGTTTACTGCAGTGCCAGTTCTTCCCTCTGGACTCCAGTCTGCAGACACAGCTCCAGACGCTGAGTCAGACTCGCCTCCCCAAGACCAGAGGAGAGCTGGCCTCCACAGGTACACACACACACACACACACACGCACACTTATGTGCACGTCACAGTCACACAGTGAGTCAGTCACAGTAATACTTGCCCTATTACCCTTTCCTATCCCAGGGGAATTGTGAACCTTGAAATTCTAAGTCCTATTTTAACTCTCCATTTGTGTGTGTGTGTGTTTGTGTGTGTGCGTGGGTGTGTGCAGACTTAGTGCGGCGCCATGCTGGAGTGCTCGGCCTCAGTGCGTGCATCTTATCGAGCCCCTACGATGTTCCAGACTGGATGCCTCAGATACTGATGGACCTGAGTGACCATCTCAATGACCCACAGCCTATAGAGGTACACACACACACACACACACACACACACACACACATATACAAATATCTAGCTCAACACAGTGTGAGCTGAAAGAATACAATTTCATTGTCCAATTGAGGAGAAAATTGTGTCTTTGGCCTTACTTCAGGCATGAAGAAGACATACAATGTAATCCGTAGTGCAGAGTTTGAATAATACATTACAGTGATGGGGAGCCAACGATGATGATAATTTAGTGCTTCTCCAGTTGCAAAGTGAAAGAGTGAAGAGAAAGAAAATACAATGGAATACAGTTTAAAAAAATATTTGCAAGTAGATGAATTACCCAGTCTGTTACAAAAGCTGCTAAGAAGAATAGTTGTACAAATTCTATATGAAATTGATAGAAGCAGCAGATTTTGTGCAGAATAATAAGGGGTACAATATCTTGGTTTCTTCAGGCAGACTAACTAATCTGTAGTCAAAATCAGTTTTGGTTGTCAGGCTAGAGGCACCTCCTTCCTCCCTTCAAATCTAATCTAATCATTTTGTTTGAAGGCCATAATGTAAAATGAATGTTCTCGATGTTTAAGTCATGAATACATCCTTGGTTATAGTGATCACCAGTTTAATTCCCTGTTTTTGTGTCCTTGTTGAACCACGCTAACTTTTCACTCCAAACTTGTTTCACTTTAAATAATTTCTAAGTTTCACATTTAAATTGTTATATGTGCCATTTTAACATCAATAAATGATTATTACCTCATTCCTTTTTAATTAATGTAAACAAATGAGACCTTTGGTGGAGAGATCGTCAGCTGCTGCTGCATTTTACATTGTGTGCCTCCACATCAGCAAGTGGCAGTGGCTTTGTTTCATCGCTCAAAACAGGAACGGTTTACTTTGCAAGTCACATTCAGCCTTGTTCCAGTTCCACTGTTAAACCTGAGGGTCGCTCTCATCGTTAGAAGACATAGTGGCTGTTTTTTAAAGGCTGTTATCGGCTCTTAACGTTTTTTGCCCCTCAAAACAAATTAAGCTACAGAAAGAACTATCAACATCCTCTTTATTGCAGGAGTTTACTGCAGAGTGTAATGGAAATGGCCTAATCTGGAGACACAAACACACCACTTTAAAATGTATATGTTTACTCCAATGATGGAACATTATAGTTTTCCATGAGCAAAAGAGCTCTACTCAGTCTTTGCTGTATATGCATATAGGTTTGGCCCTGAATCATATGTTACATCTCACTTATCTAAAAGCCAAAGGTATTTAGTTGCACTGGTAACTGGCTACTGAGGTGATATTATATTATTTTATATTATTGGCTCATTATTACTGATGCTTTAATGTGTTAGTGGCATTTTACTGTTGTAGTTAGTTGAGATAGAGCTGATTTTAATTACTTTATATACTGTTAAACACCAGCAGCAACAAATTATGTTTAAATGGATATAAAGTTGATCTTAACATAGAAAGTAACTAGTAACTATAGTTGTGAAATAAATGCCAAAGTGCAATATTTCCCTCTGACATGTAGTAATACTAAATAAAAAGTAATAAAAATTAGAGCGCAGATATCTAAAAATTATACTTAAACTTGAGTAAATATAGTTATTTTCTGTAGTATTATTTAAAAATATGTCTGCTGCATTCTGGCTCATATCAATTTGTGGTGTCTTGTAAGCCTATGCCTTACGATCATTTTATTTTTCCATGGTGTCAGTAGTGATGATTATGTTTTTTGTCCCAAGATGACGGTGAAGAAGACCCTGTCGGAGTTCAGGCGTACCCACCACGATAACTGGCAGGAGCATCGGCAGTGCTTCACTGACGACCAGCTGCTCGTGCTCACAAACCTGCTGGTGTCGCCCTGTTACTACGCCTAGACAGCCAGCTGCCCAGCCCTGCCTCTGGAACCTCACGTGCCAATGCTGGCCTTCAGTAAACCCAACGGAAAAACAGTCCTGGGCAAAACGGTTTCAAATATTTAACTTTCTTGCCGTGTTTATTTTGTCTCGCCAAGCAGCTCAACAGCCCCAAAGGTGGCCACTTAACTTTAGAGATAACCACCCTTTAGATGTGTTTTATTTATTTTGGTGTTGTTGGAGAATATATTCAACCAATGATTTGCTCTGCCAGAAACCTCTGTATCTTTCAGATCACTATTTCTCATTACTTCATTTCAATCTTTATTTTACAAAGATTTTAAAATAAGACATAAAAAGTTGTAACTGTCCACTTATTTACTAAATACAAGAAAAACATATAGAACGACATAAATATGTAGAATTAATATAAAAAATGACATTATTAGTACTAAATACTTCAAACTCTAATGGTATTTCTAGTTATAATGTAATCCAACACGTATCATGCAACATGATAATGTTTCTAATACTGTATAATATATAATACTTAATATTGATATAAAGTATATAATTGATATAAATATATATTTATAATCATACTGTATATTAACTATATCGAGTAATAAAATGTATACCATGCTGAACCATCATTCTATCATATCATATTGTTAAATAAATTCACTGCATCATTTGTAGAGATGTATTTTATTTTAGAGAGGAAAAATGAGTGTGGTGTGCTGTATGTTTGCCAGGGTTGACTGATCATGTAAAATACCTGCAGTTTATCTGCGTCCATCCTTATCACATAGCTGTCCACAGCAGATTATGTTCTGCACAGAGACAGAGCTCAAATGTAGATGAGATGTCTCTTTCAGCACAGAAAGTTTTTAGTCTCGTGAAGAACATGTTATATTATACAGATGCTGCTACAGACCACAGCCAATAAACACTGGTAACTGGTTGTAACTGTGTGTGCGCATGTGTGTGTTTAAGAAGGACAGGACCACAGATAGAGCTGTCACCACCTTAATTCTGCATGTTGGTCTTTTCTGATGCAGTGCAGTCAACTGGAATGTTCACTTTGCTGAGACGTATGTTGGCAGAGTGAGAAGAAGCATAGCTGGTAAGTGCAGTCTGGAATAAACAAAGTGTACTTGTGTGGCTGTACACTGTGTGATAGCGTGATTACAGTAGTTTGATGATGATATCTGCCCTGAAATTTGATTTTCATATCAGGGAGAGAGATGGAGGGCATTTACAATGCAGGATTATCTGGTTAGACGATCATCACTTTGGAAAGAGTAATGATAATTAGAGAGGATCACTAAAGTCAGTAGGATTCATCCTCAGGGGACCATGGATATCTGTACCAAATTTCATGGCAATCCATCCATACCTCTAGTGTAGCTAAAAAAAAAATTCAACATGTAGTTTGGGCGCCAGTTACAGTACCTTCATGTATTTGTCATTTTCCATATTTTGAAGCAGCTTTCAATACATATTATTTGCAGAGTAATAGACAAAACGGTAACATTTCTTTGTAGTGTGACACTAATCGATAAAAACAGACTTTGTCAACATATTTTCTGTACCCAACGAATATCCTGATTGGCCTCTTGTGTACCTTAAACCCTGAGATTATTTGAGAAATGCAGCCTGGTATAATACATTGATCACGTCTTATTCATCATCTAATTACAATCAACCTGTTTGAGTGTGTGAGTGTTTCTGCCCATTGTGTAGTCTTTCTCTTACTAAAGTCTCTAGAGAAAACAGATGTGTGTCTGAGTCCTCAGGCAGAATTGTCCTCACAGCATCAGCCAGCTGAAACAGGTACTCCGTATTTTTCCCACTTGGACCGGTAGAGCTGATGATCTGGTTGGCTATCTCCTCCAGAGGGGCGGGGCCGAGGTAGTCTGGATTGTCCTGAGAGCCGATGTAGAGCAGCGTCTGGCTGGGCGGGGGAGTGAGTGGTGGACGGGGGTGAAAGGTCACCATGATGACCTGATAACCGCCTTTTTCTCGGTAGTCGAGGTAGCTCTTCACTTCCTGCTCCCGGCCCGTCGGCAGCTTGTAGGCAACGCCCCAAACGCACCCCTGAGAAGAAAGAGTGAAAGAAGTCAAAACAGCAGCTAGCTTGAAATTTGTAGGAAAGAATGCAGAGCGGCAAACTCCACACAGAAAGGCATGGAAACCAAATTCCTTTAATCTCATGTAATTTTTATGTAGAAAATTAATCAGCAACAATGTTGATAATAGGTTAATCATGTAAGATCTTTTGTGTGAGTAACAATGACAAACGTTCAAAATTGTTGATCAATTTATTGTTGACTACACTATAAAAATAATCTTTAGTTACAGCCCTACCACTGTTTGTATTGACATGCTGTTTGTGATCACAACCTGTGACTGCTGTAGAAAGAGGATGAACGGTTTATTTTAACCTTATCAGTAACGTTTTGAAGATAATCATCAGTCACCTCTAAATACATGTTTTCTAGATGCTTACCATGTTCTCGCTACATTACAAGGCACACTGTGCATCGCTCTATCTCTTTTCCATCAACTGCGACAAATTATCTCTCATCCAAGGTCAGAACACAATACACAGTCTTTTCTTCCGTTTCAGCTGTGTTAGATCCCATCTCCCCTCCTGAGCAGTACACACTGTCGTTCACCTTGTTCCACATGAGTCTGTCTCATGTCATGCACGTGTGCCAATAAATAAAACATCCATAACCCTAAGACAATACAAATGTGAGTGGATTTCTTCAACACTGCCACTGTTACTACTTTTCATTAGGTTTGGAAAAACAGGATGTAAGTGAATATAACTTGAAAACTCTGTGTTCTATCTCATTTTCAAAATCTTGCTGATTATTGCTGATGTATAAACAAAATGTGATTTTGTTTGCTTTTCCTCTTAACATGATCTGTCTTCTAATAAAAACATCACATTCATAGCCACAATGTCAAATTTAATTAATACCATAAATATCTACATCATTTTAATAGGAAGCTCATTTTTAAAAATGACAAATATTTATAGGTATTCAAATAAAAGGGTAGATAACGTGCATACACCTTATTTTAGCACACCTGATCGTTGGTTGAAATGTTCCTTTTGTTCTCTTGCATATAGGATGTGCATGTACATGTATGTGACATATTACAAAGGTGTCAGGATTCATGGTCTAAGTCTGTTTTTTGTTGTATTTTTGATTTGTAGTCTTTGTGTGGTTTCCTGTTTTATTTTGTAGTCTTGTCTCTTGTTTCTTGTGTGTTCCTGCCGTCGTGTCTCTGCTATCATTGCTTACACCTGGTCCCTGTTACTCACCTGCCCCTGATTCCCTCATTAGTCTAGTCATCTATTTATACCGGTCCCTGTCTTTTGTTTCTTGTTGGTCCATTGTCTGATGTCATGTGTTGGATGTGTCTGCACCCATGTTCCTTTGTTGGACTTTTTCTTGTGCTTTTGTGGTTTCCCATATCTGGACTGACCTGCTTGTCTGCCTGCCTGCCTGCACCTACAAGTGAGTTAAATAAATCAGTACTCTGTTTAATCTCCCGTGACTGTCTGCATTTGGGTCCTTCTCCTGCAGCTTCTACACACACCCTGACAAAAGGAGAGCTGTAACGATTAGTTGATCAAGCAACAGAAAACCAATCAGAAACTATTTGGATGATTATTTAATCGTTTAGGTCACTTATGAATTTATCAAACTCCAACCATTCTGCTGAAATGATAAGAAAATGAATCGATAAGAATTAGGATCATCGATTTAGGTCATTTATCAAGTAAAAATGCCAAACATTTGCTGGTCCCAGCTTCTCCAATGTCAGTATTTCTGCATTGGCAAAGTAATAGCTGATGAAATGAATCTTTAGTTGCAGCTCTATTACAAAGTAATGTATGGTACCATTAAGTTTAGGAGGAGTATGTCTTACCTCAGGATCCTCCACTAGTGTCACGACACGGCCAGGCTGTAAAGGACACAGACAGAGGAACGAGCACTTAGAAACAGAAGCAAAAATATACACGTGCAGTAAAGCAACCAAGTCAGATTATGTAGAATTGTAGAGGGATACAATACAAATGTCAACAAAACAGACTGTCATTTTTTTATGGAAAGGTTATGGGAATAATACAAGCTACAGTATATACTGTAGTAAATCCCCATAATAGTCACAAAATATATGAAAGAACACCACAATGAGTTGCTGTATGAGGTCTAACTATTTTTTAAAGATGGATAATGACTTGTGGATCCAAATGGCAACATCCTAAAACTGTCCTACAGTAACTTTACTTTTGTACTCAAGTCTATAAGGTATAGTAGTAGCAGTGTTACTGTATAACCAGATACTGCTTTTTTGATGGGTACAGGCCAATTATGATCTGTTTTTACAGTAAATCAACAATATACTGTCAGATTTGTACTCATGTCCCTGTGTTTACGCAATTAACTAAAATTCAGGACTTTACCAAGAACTTGTCAATAACCTATACCATTAAAGTAGCTTTTTAGAGGAGCCAAATTTGACAATGCAACACAGAGCCACAGACATTCAAACGTAGTATGGCAGAATTTCATCAGTTAACGTTAGTAACAGAAATTAGCTTTCGTTAGGTCACAAAGCCAAGACCGTATACTCACCTTACCCGGTACGCCCCGGTGGTCGGTACTGCCCTGCCAAAACCGACGGGTGAAGCCTTTTATGTAGCCAATTCTCTTTTCCTCATAAGGAAAATCCACTTTCCATATTAAAGACCCGTAACCGAAAACCCACATGATACGACGTTAAGCTAACGTTACCGGCACGACAACAAGGACGGTTAGAGCTGGATTAACTAGCAACTTTAGACATCTAGCTAGCTAGCTAGACAGACAGCTAACTGTAGTTCTAGTCTACTCTAGTTCTCAACTAGTCATAACATTGACATGTAATGACTGACATGTACACCTGTAACAGAGTAGGTGCTGTCCAGCGGTAATAACACGCGCTAGTACACCCCTGTCCCAAGGACAAGATCGTCAAATCATCTGGATTACGTAAACACGCATGCTTCCGCTCAATAACTTTCAGTATAAACAGTAGTTTCCGAACATATTGCACATAATTCGATAACATTAACTGTTTCGATGGGTTCTCGGCAGCCTAATACAATACAATGTTGCTTTTTGATAGAATTATATTTTCGTATCTTATACCGTATAACTATAGGCCTTTTATATGCCTTTTAGATCTCACTGCTTTTAATTTGAAAGCAAGACGCCATTCCAGGTGTTTTTGGCGATTTGAGTTCAATATAGGGTCTGATTTGAGGGAAATGGCCCGGCAAAGCAAATCCCTAAACTGACATCTATCAGTCTCAACTGATAAACCTTTTTCTTTACCCTTCACTCTGGAAATGTGTTTTTATGCCTTTTTTAAGTTGGCAAATGGCGATGACATCCTCATAACTGTAGAGGGATGCATAAAGATCTTTGAGTGAGTGAGAGAGAGAGAGACACTTTTTTAGGATCTGAATGACCTATTGATGAATGTCCTAAGCTCCTAGATCTTCTTGTAGGCGACCTTTGATATGCACCCATTAATTTAATTTATTTTTAATGAATGTCTACTTTTGCATTTGTTAAAACATGAAGTGGGACAAATAACACAGGGAATGTGGGCTTCCATCCTGACACCAGGGGGTGCTGAGTTTCTATTTCCCTCAGTGTGTGTTCTCCCAAATAACATGCTCTTCATGTATGCATGCGAGCACTGATTCAGAACCAAATAAAGTGGACAGCAACAGTCTGGCATGTAATGTCAGCTCCATGGACAACAGCCAGGCTGATTCCTCTGCCTCTGAGAGAAGCTAGTCAGCAAACCTTTTATGTAACTTACCAGGCTCGAGTGTGGAGAGGCCAATCTGTACTTGAAATCCACCGCTGGGCTGGAACATGCTGCCAAGAAAACATCTGGCGTAAAGATACCCTTGTTCAAGACGCCAAAACCAAACCTGGTGCAGTGGAGTTGGTAGGCCAGCAGCAGCAGACTAAGCTCTCAGGTCAGCTCTCAGTTGGAACTGTGTGAAGTATAAATGAAAATGAAAAAAATACCACCTTCACTGTTCTGGAAACCTGTGGTCACCAACTCAAAACCTATTCTTCTTGCTTTTTACCCTCTTATGTGTTGCCTAAATTACAGTCATAACACTTACTGTAATGGTTGTTCTGTAAATGCAGCAGTTTCAAATAGTTCTGGTTCCCTTCTGTGAAAATAATGAGCTATTTATATTGACTATAAACCTCTACAGAGCCACACAGAAGTGTACTTACTGACGTGGGCAAATAGGCTAAATCCTGCTCCAAATATCTTAAACCTAATGTAAACATGATTGTTATCCCATTTATGTGGATCAACAGCACATAAAGCTAACAAACTGTCCCATGGGCTCACCTTTTGTTCAGTATTTGTCTTTAACAGGCACATTTCTTGGGTAAATATTTGATTTTGAATTTTTCTGGTGTTTCTGGCATATATGTTCTATTATGATGACAAACAACAAAGACATTTAGGGAATATAAACAGTCCCCTGTACAGTCTGTTTGTTGTCTAAGACAAGAGGCAGATTTTATGATGAGGAATATGTTTTATTTGCTGTGTTGAAGAAAACATGCAGCACAGTATACTGTATTTGGCAAATTTGTTATGTCTTGTTTGGAAGATGGAAAACAAAGACGTTGCAGTAAATATGAAGATAACTCACAAGGAATGGATGTGAATAGAATTTACTGCAAAAATGTTGTGTTCTTCTGTCTGCCTCTATAAATAAGAAAAACATTTTCTTTTTAATACTAGTCTGTAGCTTTCAATTCAAATACAGACATACATAAGCAATTAAATGACTTCAAAAATTAAATCTACCATAATCCACTCTTTATTTGTGATGTAATCAAACAGTAACTGTATCAACACGATAATCAAACTAAATCAAAAAAGTCATTATTCCAAAACAATTAATCAGTGTTGGTATGTAGGTGGCTTTGCCTCGTGTCTTCCTCTTTTAGTGTTTTTCTCCCACTCTCCATACATGTTGCATTCATTTCATTTTATTCTCATAGGCCTTCTTCCTCTCTGACAAGCACCTCCTCTCAGTTTCAGTCTCTTTTCCCTGTGCTCCACCTCTCTTTGTGTTCCTTCTCCAACTCCAGATCTGTTGCTAACCATCTTGTTCTCTTCCTGCAGACTCTTCTGTTTATTCATTGAGGAGGTGACCAAGATAGAGAGATTTACTCCTCCATTTTCTTCTTTATTTTACTCATTTGTACCAGCTTCCTTTCATTTAGGAAAGTCTGCATTTTGCTCAAAGACATTTGATATTTCTCACGTTTAAAGGGGCACTCCACCAATTTTTCAGTTCAAGGTCAGTTTACTCGACAGGACGAGCACTAGGCCTACATAGCCTTTGAAAACAGTTGTATAATGATTTATGTAACTCTGTAGGGAGCTCTCCAAAGTTTGAATGAACAAAATGCAGGACTTTGTGACAGGAGACCAACGTTCGTTTCCTGTTTTCCACCGACAGTCAGCGTTGGTTTCTTTTAACCATGACCGCAGTTGTTTTCTAACCGTAACCAAGAAGTAAAAAATGTGTCTGTTCTCCTCTTAGTCCTTTGTATTTTGGGCCAAGGCCTTATTCTCTTAAACCCAGTTACATTGTGCTTCACTGAATGGAGCTTTCAGCATCCAGAACATCTTCTGAGTTTTTGTTCCAGTCAATGTTGAAGGCCACGTGAGCGGTTCTGTTCCACACTGGCCAGCTTAATCATTTCATTCCATGTTATTGCTCATAGTGAACAAACGTATGCCTTTACTGATGCATTCTTTCATCCCATCCTTTAAAAAAGTCTTTGTCCTTAACCTGCTCTTTCTTCTCTGGTTGAGATTTCTTCAGTTAGTGGAGTTTCTTTTTTCCACCATCCACCTACGAGATCATCTAACTAACCTCCAATATTTAGTTTATCTCCTGCAGTGACTGAAGTCTATAAAACTCATCCAAAGGTCTCCTTCATATTGACTCACTCTAGCAGCAGTGGTTGCACATAAAAAAGCTCTTGAACCTCTGACTCCATCTCAGCAGCCATAGTGAGGAATTGGCCAGATGAGCCATAAAAGTCCACTATATGTAGAGAGCAGAGTTGAGTGGGCCATTTTGGGCTCTGAGGCCTCACACTGTTTGATCCTGAACTGCTCATATGACTCCTGAGATTTCTCTCACAGGCTCACATACAGGCTCGGTGAATGCAGCCACATCTGTCAGCACTGTTGTACTTGCCCGAGAATGTGATTCTATTCTGGGTCTAACAACTAATAATGATGATGTGAAGTATTGTAAGATAAAAAAGTCATTATTAGCAAGTCAATATTATCTATTTTGGCTCAGTTTTTACACTGAGACTGCAAAAACTTAATTTATAAAAATGTTGGAACAGCACAATTAGAATAATAGAATGAGAATCATGTTCACATTGGCATGACTGATATTCTCCCTGTCTTCAAACATTGTAGATGTAATAATAGAAACTGTGATAAAATAGAAAGTTTCATAGATTATAAATACTGTGTTCCCCTTTGTCTTACTTTATCTGATGATAGAGGCTTCTGCTAATACCGGTATTCAAATTTTGATTATAAAGTTGATGGTTCTGCCGAAAAACCCTCTTGTCTTGAGAAAGGTCTTTTGACTGAGATGCTGACAATACAATGAAAGAAGCAGAGGCGATGTGGACTCTAATATATTTGGTTTTCTGCATCACTAAGAATAGAGCAATATCCATGTTATTAATTTTCTATAATAATTTGGCTTTTTTTTTTTTTTTACACCTAAATAAGATTGCTGATGATCTTAATTTGTTTTATAATAATGAACCACAGGCTACTTTTCCTCATTTACTGATATCAAATAGTAAAACCTCTGTCAGCAGTGCAGTTACACACTGCTTTTTATTCCTCATTTAATTTTTAAGTTAGATAAATCAAATGTGTAAATTGGGGTCATTGTAACCATAGAACATTTTTAAGTGCCCAGTCATCCAACTTGTATTTTTATTCCTCCTGCATGTGGCGAGTAACTACAGAGATGCATATTCCTCACTTGGAACTGACATTGCTGAAGGGATTTGAGATATTTTCCCCTAAAACTGGTATAAATAAGGCTTAAGTCCAGTTGCTGCAATGGAAACTAATAGGCCTACTCTAAAGCTTCCTCAAGCTTAACCAAAGTCTATAATTTTATCAGCATGTTTGAGTGAGAACCATGAAGTGTTATAGAAGACTGATCAGAAGGGACTCCCTTTGGTTTCTCTGGCTGTAGGATTGTCCAGTTTAAAATGATCTATCTTGGGAATAGCAGAATATGCGACAGACTCCACAGCATAATTTGTAATAACCCACATGATGTGTGGGATGTAAAAATGCAAATTTACTTCCTTGAAAAAAGTAACAATAAACTGCAGAGAAGAAGCAGGAGTAATGATACAGATCTGAGTTGGTACAACAATTAGTAAAACCATTGAATAAAAACCCTGGATACCTTTTTTTTTGCTAGTGTTTTATAGAATGTCTTTTTGCTACTTTTGAAGTATGAATGGCTCTGATATGTTTTAAAGAGAAAAAATGTCAACATGCCAACATAATCACAATGACAATGCTAACATGCTAATGTCAAACACATATAATATCATGTTCACCCTTCTAGTTTAGCATGGTAACATATGCTAATAAGCACTAAACACAAAGTACAGCTGAGGCTGATGCGAGTGTCATCAGTTTTGCAGGTATTTGGTCATAAATCAAAGTGACCTGATGGTGGCACTAGACGAAAAGTCGGGGTCACTAAAGTTTTCCTGTGTGGAACATGAATGTCTGCACCAAATTTCACTTAAAATCACAAATGTGAACCTCATGGTGGTGGTAGATTAAAAGTCTTTAAAATACATCATCTTGGAACCATGAAGGTTAAACAATTGTCTCAAAGAAAACATTTTCTGCCAATCCATGTAGTAGATGTTGAGATATTTCACCATATCAATGAAAACTGTGACCTGCTGGCGATGGAGGAAAGGTCACAGACCAAAGTCATTAGGATTTATCCTCTGGGCATCATGGATATTTGTACCAAATTCCATGCCAATCCATCCAATAGTTACACAATCCAATAGCGCTACAGGAAAAGTCAGGGGGTAAGTCATTAGGATACATTGTCTGGAACCCATTAACGTCTGTACAAAATTTCATAGCAATCCTTTTGATAGTTAAGATATTTAAGTCTGAACCGAAGTGGTGGACTGACCGACTGACAGGCATTGCCATCCGTAGGGCCACGCTGCTAGCATGGCTAAATATTGGCCCATAGTGTTATGTTATGTTACTATTCAGGCAGAACTTTGGGTATAAAATAGTCTTACCACTGTGCTGGCATAGCATTTGGATTGGAAAGAGAACAGGCTTGAGTGTGAGGTTTAAGAGCAGAGATGAGTCAAAGCCAGAGCTGGTGGACAGCTGCCTTGGAGTCAAAATGGAGTCATTGCCAAAGTGGAGTCATAGTTATATCAGAGCAGAGCCGGTGTTGCTGCCAATCTGGCCGAAGAGCCACGGAGGAGATGGAGCTGAGATTGAACCAGTGCCAGAGAAAAATTTGAGCAAAGCTGGAGCTGATGCCCATTCTGGAGATGAGTAGGAGTTGATGTCAGAGACGGAGTCTCGCTTTTACTGAGGAAGCAGGAGCTGATGACGAAGAAGACGATGAGTGGAGTCTGAGTTGCGTCAGAGTGGAACCAACCAGATAATTGCTGGAGAAGAGCCAGCATAAAGCTGCTGGAGTCTCCACTGAAGTCAGAGACAGAACTGGAGTGGGGGAGGAGAACTGAGATGAAGAGGTGTAAAAGACTGTGGATTCATGAAAGTTTTCTTTCTTTCTATATCCATTTTATTCCTTTTCTGATCTTAATGTGTTGAATTTAGAAGCAGAGAACAGTGTGAAGCTGACGAAGAAAAATTGTGCTGTCAAGGAATATGTTGAGCTTGGCAGGTGAAGAGGCCTGATTTGATACGATGAAAGGGAGTCTGTCACTTTGGCTGGAGATGGAACATTTTGCTCTGGACAGACACCACAGAAAAGAACATTTTCATTTTTTTGCTATAAATATTGTCATCTGCAGTTCTTATTCTGACCTTAAACCATGCAACGATTTCAGAGCTCAAAATCAAATCAGTATTTAATATAATTTTCTAATGAAATACTTAGTAGATGCCCTATAGATGCATTTTGAATGACAGTTTTGTCCTTTTGTACTGCTCTATTAAAGTCTATCCTCTTGTTCTCGGCTATTCACCTTACCCACTAAGGAAGTGACCAGAATATCCTTTTCTGCAATATATTCCCTGAAAGTTCTTTCCACCACCAGAAGACGATCCAGGTTTGCATGTTTTGTGAATGGATTGCCATGACATTTTGTACAGACATTCATGGTCCCCAGAGGATTAATCCTCATGAATTTGGTAATCCTCTGACGTTTCCTCTTGTGCCACCAGCAGGTCAAAGCTTTCACTTATCCTGAAAAACATCTCAGCATCTACTAGATGTATTGGTACAAAATTTGGAACAGACATTCACGTTCCCCTCGGGATGAAGAATTTGAGCCCCCGACTTTTCATCTAACGCCACCATCAGGTCAAAATATTAATTTGTCCATGAAGTCTTTTTCATCCTTATATCACGCTGTTAGTCTTTTTACTGATGCACATCAAGGTCTTTATCACAATGAGCCATTCTTCTCTCTCTGCCTAAGCCTCGTGAAGAGTCTGATTTTATTTTCTACTTTTTCTTAACTAGGTCTGAGAGAAGAGATTATGCAAAAATGCGATTTCTGAAATAGTAGACCAGAAAATTAAATGGTGCATCTAGTCAGTGTACTGCTGACAACACCATAACACAGAGCATATCATGAACAAAATGACATGACTTTGATAAAGCGCTGGAAGGAAATCACAGCTCAGAGTTCATGGTAAGTTCCTTTGACATGTATCACTATCTGTCTCTGTTTTTTGATACAAAAAAATTGTATCAAACAAAATCATTGCCCATTCAAAAAGGGGTATAGCAGGCTGATCCTATCATTCTTTGGGATTGCGTGTCTTCTTTTCAAATAATTTCAAATGCTCCTGATATAAATTATTTTAGTAACCAGCTGATTATAACAGAATTGTGTATCACTTACTGTAGTACTGCTGATTAAATGTCCTAAGAATCTTAATAATATGACACTAGTGCTGATAGGTGAATTTTACTTCTGGACAGTCGGACTAGCTGTTTCCCCCTGTTTCCAGTGTTTATGCTAAGCTAAGGTACCCATCTCCTGGCTGTAGCTTCATATTTAGCGTACATGTATGACAGTGGTATCTATCTTATCATCAATTCTTGGAAAGAAAGCCAATAAGCATATTTCCCAGAGACATGAGACATGCCTTATATGATCAATAAATGCATCAGTAAGCCAGACATCACCAATGTAATTTTTCACTCTAAAGTATTTAGACACATATTGACATTTGCATTATCTACAAATGAAAATTCATCCATTGTACACCACAGCCTTGGACTAATTTCCACTTGGACTCACTTCCACATCTCCTCTTTTGTTTCATTTTACTGCGACAGTGTGTGTGTATGAAGTGGAGGCACAAATGAGGTGGAATCAGTTTGTAGCTTGCGATGATGAGGTGGCCATGACTTCTGTAATGGGTCAGATTGGAAATTTAGCTAGGCCACCAGGGAAGGTAATTGTTTTCCAGGGATGGCAAGGGTTACATGGGAAAGCTAAAGAAAGAAATAGGGAATGAGAAGCAGGAGAGGGAGGGTATGAGTAGGTAAGCAACATAAAGAGCCATTCTCTCCTCCTCCTCCTCCTCCTCCTCCTCCTCCTCTTCTGTCATTTGTATCTCCCTGTCCCTCCTCCCTCTCTCCTCCCGTTCCTTGTCCTTATCAGATAAGTGAGGACGCCTTCATTCTAAAGGTGTTACTAGACATCTCAAATAACTGTGTGTGTGTGTGTGTGTTTGCATGACAGTTATGGGAGCTTGTCATCGTACTCCTCTAGATCAATGGAGCACAGTTGCCTAGCAACCTGCTGATCGGGAGAAAGGAGGAGAGGGAGAGTGAGGGAGAGCGGCGTAAGATTAGAAAAGAGAGAGAGATGGAGAGGTCTGGATAGGGAAGGAAAGAAGGAACAGTAAAGAATGCTGTGGTTGGATGACAAGAAATAAGACCTACGACAGCAGAGCTTAGCGTGTCGAATCTGTCTTTGTGTGTACTGTAAGAGTAGGGTGAGGAGGAGGGAGGCAGTAGGTGGAACGTGGAGTGTGAATGTATGTGTGATTGTGTGTGAGTGTGTGCAACAGTAGTTTGGGACTGATGAGTTGATGTTGATACTATCACACTGAAACAGAACATCAAAGCGCTACCATGGTGACGCCAGCAGCACACTCTCTCTCATTTGGCTGCTGATTTAATTATCTTTATCTTAAAGGGGAACAAAGTGGTTAAACGCACTGCACTGGGCGGGAGCGGCTGTAGAGATAAACAGCAAGGAAATAGCAGAAGGAGGGGGAAAAAAATGGAGAGGGAACTTGGAGGGAGATGAATTTGGACAGGAGGTAATGAGGAGAGGGGAGACGAGCGTAAAGAAGGAGAGGGGAGGAGTGCAAGGACGAGGTGAATGAAACGAGAGCGAAAGAGAGATGGATGGCAAGAGAGTCTGATGATCAGGTGTTGGTTGGCCTCAAGAGAGATGCACGCATATGCTCCAGATCGTCTATGATATTTACACAGTCCCCCTCTCTCTGCCAGTGATGGCAGGAGGAAGGAGGAGGAGATGAAGGGGTGTGAAGGGAGGATGGGGTGCAGTCATTATAAATGAAAAAAAGGGGGAGGGATGGAGAGACAGAGGGATAGTTGTACATCCCAGAGGTATACTCTGTGACTGAGTTAGAATAACATGTGGAGGCAGAGTGGCTGTTAAACTTTATGGAGGATTGAAAATGGACAATTAGCATCTCAACGATCTCACTGTCACCTGGAACATTCTCCCCCGTTGTCATAGTAACCCTCCTCTCCCTGCGCACACTTCCTAATTCATGTTCCACCATGGCCGGAGTGCACATACTTGCACCTTCATGCTCCTGCACACACAGACACACAAATGGGGCACTTTGTTTGGATAATCAATACAAACTATATTTTGTGTGCTACTAGTCTGGGGCTGTTTTTCATGAAGGGAAATCTTAATGGTACAGCATACCATGATTCAGACAATAAAGTGTGGCCAACCTTGCGGCAACAGTTTGGGAAGACCCTTTCCTGTTTCAGCCATCATACACAAAGCAATGTCCATAAATAAATTGTTTTCCAAGTTTGGTGTGAAAGAACTTGACTGGCTTGCACCAAGCCCTGACCTCAACACTATCCAACACCTTTGGGATGACCTGGAATGCCGACTGCAAGCTAGGCTTTACACCCAACATCCGTACTCAACCTCACTAATGCTCTTGCAGCTGAATGGGAGTAAATCCCTGAGCCAGGTTCCAAAATCTTGTGACAAGCCTGTACAGAAGAGTGGAGGATGTTATAGCAGCAGATTAATGCCCATGGTTTTGGAATGAGGTGTTCAACATGTGTTTTCCACAGCAGACATTTTGACTTTGCACAGGTGTTACTAATAGCATTAATAATGGCTGCATTTAAGTGTCCCAGTAAGCTTAGGCAGTGTGACAATACCAGGACCCTTGAACTGAAGCAGCTAAATGGAGTTCAGCCATCATTAATTCACACCTGTGCTTTTCCTGCTGTGACATGTCAAAATGGATTCCATGAAAAAGGCTCCACTTTATTTGATTCCTTCCTTCGCTCTGTGAGGTCCATGTAGCTTCAGGCAGTAGGGCGCTGGAGTGTTCTCCTTGTGTTCAGTTATCATGACATTTTAGAGGCCATGAGGTAAAAGGTGAAAGCTGACAATTTGTTTCTTGTTACTCGTTTCCCTGTTCATTATCCGCTCTTAAAGTCTGTTCCACTGCACAAAACTGCTCTGACCTCTGACCCCTAACTGTACAGCATGTAGTGCCGGGGGCTGCACTGCCATGACAACCAGTAGCAGCTTGCAGGTTAAGATTTATGGTCACTCTGATGCGCACAGACACACACGAAGCTCTGCACATGTAAACACACACAAACGTAAATCAGTGGTGCAAGGGTTGATGAACTATAGATCTTGAGTATTTTTTTTTTTTTCCATTTGGCCACACATATAAGCCAGCCTACTATCACAAACACTTCCCCTCCTCTCATACAACCTCTTCACCCACTTCTGTGCTCTCACACACACACACATGTACACACAATCAGACGGGCTTTGTTTGGTTCTTGTCAGACACTCTCCATCTGCTGGTCAGATGATCAATGCTAATGCCTGTTGAGAGTTCTAATGACACACAGATCCATACACAGATGGACTGCACGTTTGCCCTTGTGCTTGCGTGTGTGTGTGCCTGTGCACGTGTGTGGGCGTCCATGTGTGCATGTTTGTGCACATGAGCTAATGTTATTTGTGTTTAGAAATTGCAATCCTTTGATGAGGACAGATCAGCGCTATTGTTATAAATGAGAGTAAGATTGCTGGGAGGTGACCTCTCCTACCTCACACACATACACACACATATACACACATGCGCACGTGGCTGTTTGCACTATTGGCAAGTGGAATTAGTAAATGTATGAGCTACACAGAAACTCATTACAACACGATTAGAGACAAACCTCCCATTTAATCTCATTTAGAGAAGGGTGGTTGCCTGTCAAACACACTCACACGTACACACACTAACTCACTTATGCACATGCACAGATACACACAAATTTATACTTGCACACACTTGTAAGTCCACCCACTCTGTATGAATGACAGCAGGGATGTCTGTCCTGTCTGACTCATAAAATGATACCCTTATAATCATAATGCTCTCACCACTGTGTAAGTACGGTCTTTTAAATGACACAGTAAGTCTTCTACATATATATAATACCACTGTTTGTATCATATCACCATTAAAAACCTGAGATTTCTCTACATGTGGCACTTCAACTTCTCCCTTCCTCACGCCCCTCTGTGCCGTTTGTCACCATTCACAGCACAAACTAGGTAAACCTCACCATCTCAAGCTCAGCTCTAAACACTGTAGCACAAACTGACATAAACGCAAGCACAAAATATGGCCGCACAAACACAAACACACACCCACTGGATGCTGACAGATGAGTTTTTATTTTTGGCTGTATATTCTCTCTGCTGGCAGTTCAGACACATCTTACCCGTGCACAAGCGCTCCTGCACACACGCACACATATATAAAGAAAATATGTATACACACCCAGACACACACATATACAGTGACCTTCTCTCTGCTGAGTAGGCAAAGAGTCAGGGGTCACTGCCTGCTGTCAGCCTGTCAGGGAGAGGAAGGGAGAGAGGAAGTGAGAAGAGGCAGAGGAAGAGCAAACGTGGTTGGAGGAATGTACAGAATGAAGCTCCTCGGCCTCATCATTCAATAAAGACTAATGCAATCGGAGGCGGCCCATATCTGTCACGGTTAATGCTGGCTGATAGAGTCGCAGCAATTTAAAATGCTCATGGTATAATGCATTTCCCTGTGCCTCTTACAGACTGATGATGCATCACATCACGCCTTGATGGCTGATGAAACAGATAACCTGCTCTGCAGCATGCTGAATAGGGCCTCCATTATGCCTGACCATTTTGCTCGTTTTTATCTTAATCGGCTACAAAGAAATTTCATTCCTAAATCCATTTTAAAAACAAAAGTTACCTTAAGTTCACCGCTCAATCTTTCAGAATTATTGCAGATGATTAAATCCTGTTATTATTTTGTCAAGCAAAAGCGATGCTCCCATAAAGGCCACAAAGGAGATCCGTCACTGAGTTTTAATTGAGCAATCACTTTTTCAGAATGGATTTTTTAAAAGAATTGAATAGAATATCTTCACTGCCAAAAAATTCCACATGATCAAGTCTTATTTAGTCATGAAAATGTTATTTCTTAAAATAAGAAAAAACTGCTTGTGTTATGAGATTTCTTTCAACCGGTCCCCAAAAGAAATCAATTTGTTTCAATCATTTTCTAGAATCAAGTGTCGTTTTCTTTTATTCTAGTGCAGCGATGTGCTTCATTCTGTCGTCTTTCAAGATACTGACATGCGTTTCTTGAAAATCCTTGAAACAAGTTGATTTGTATAACTGCACTGGCAGATTTTTTTCACTTATTTCAAGAAAACAACACATTTGTGGCTCAATAGACAAACGTTACTTGATAAGATTGAGATTTTGGCAATATCTTTAGTTTACAATAAACATATCAGTGGATTAAATGTGAATTATTTCATCAATACTTCATTTCACATCAACTTTAATTTTGTCAGAGCAGTAATTAATCTCTGCATGTGAATTTTACCTTTAATTTGTACATGGTCCTCTGCACCAAAGATGGATTTCTACCAGAATTTTCCGTGGTGTTTTCCACTGCACGGGGAAGAGATGGAAAAACGTTATTATTTGATAATGCCATTTGGTCCAAAAGGTCAGCCTGGCCCGGGGATGAGGGGAGAGAGAGAAGGGGGAGGAGGGAGGGGAGGAGTAGAGTTTAAGTGGGTTTGAGGAGTGATGGTGGTGGTCAGTCCAATAGGAAACCAGGTGCTGATGTTGAGATAGTTTCCATAGTAACTCCTCCTCCTCCCAGTCTTGTTCTCCTCTCTTCCCTCTCTTAGTCTTCCCTCACATATAAGAACACACAAAAACATGTGAGAAACTGCATGCTCAGACCTCCCCTCTTTATCCCAGAGCTGGTCTCTGTGGTCAACCCCTTTTTCTCCAATATCTGTTGCTCAAATTTCAGCCTTCATGTTCCAGCTGTGTGGTCATACGACATACTGTGACTCAACCAGCTGCCTCCGTACTAGTCACCTGCCTTGCTGGAGTAAATGTGTATAAGCAAATATCTCATAGCACCAAACAGCCGGTACAGACTGCACAATCCACTGCAAACAGACACAGATAAAGATGACAACTACTGTACAAAAATAGGAATGATGTATGAGTGTGCAGTTGACGGCTGCATATCGCTAAATGCTGCTCCATTCATCATTTCTGTAGAGTGCATCTTGAATCTGCATCTCCGATCAGGTCAGGGTTGTTCTTTTTACTTTTTACCTTCAGTTTCCAATTTTCTAGCTCTAGTTCCTCCTCCTTCTCCTCCTTCCTTCAGCTCCGGCACTCGATGAAGGTGAGTGTTAAAGCAGAGCAAAATGAGTAGAGCAGATGTGCTGGCTAGTCAGAGACCGCTACAGCTCGAGGGAGAGAGAGAAAAAGAGCAGCAGCCGCAGCTGGCCCAGGGAGCCCAGGGAGAGCACCTCTGAGCTAGACCTAACACAGCTGGAGTCCCTCCATGGGACAGGCTGGGGGAAAAAAGCCCTATGTGTATGTATCTGCATGTGTGTTTGCTGATGGTCTTGCATAGGACTGTGTGTATTTGAGAATATTTGTACATGTAGCATGAATGTAAATACACCACATGCCCAAAAGTATGTGGACACCTGAATATTACACCCATATTTGATTGCCCCTACTGCCTGAAGCAACATGCACCTCACAAGAATCAAATAAAGTGGATACACCTGCATACCTGACCACACATACTGTACTGTACAGCTCACACACACACAAATCATGAGTAAACATCGGTGGGATCTCATACACTATATGGCCAAAAGTATGTGGACAGTCAAACACTCCATTCATATGTGATTGTTGAACATCTCATCCCAAAACCATGTGCATTCATCTACTGTTATAACAGCCTCCACTCTTCTAGGAAGGCATTCCACAAGATTTTGGAACCTGGCTGCAGGGGCCACAAGAGCATTTGAGAGGTTGTGCACTGGTGCTGGGTGATAAAGCCTGGCTCGCAGTCAGCATTCCAGTTCATCCCAAAGGTGTTTAAATGGGTTTGAGGTTAAGGTCTTCAACACCAAACTGGGAAAACCATTTCGTTATGGACCTGATTTTGTACATGTGGGCAAGTTGAAACAGGAAAGGGCATTCTTCAAACTGTTGCAAGTTAAAAAGCACACCATTGTCTAAACTATCTATTGCATGTTAAATTCAAGATTTTCCTTAATTGGAACTAAGGGGTCTTGCCCAAACCATGAAAAGTAGGCTACTAGTAGGCCTATACAAGAACGAAGTCCACATATTTTGGCCATGAAGTGTATCTGCTTATCCAGAACCGTGTTTATGTCTGTTCAGATGAATTAAGTGTGTGTATGTGAGACGGCCTTTCTCTGATTCCTTTTCATTCCCTTTCCCCCACAGTTCACTGAATCACTGTTTTCCTTACACTCACTCCTGTAGCACGAGAGAGGTAAAGGCCATCGTCACTGTCACTCACGTATTTAATCATTCGGATCTACCCCGGTTCTCGCTTTATTTTCTGCCTCCGGTAATTGCGTCTCTGTTTCGTGCTGGCGGTGAGTGCGCGCCGTACAAGGTGCTGCAGCAGCGCGCGGTCCCGCCCATCCTCTCTATCTCGCTCTCTCACACATACACAAGCTTTCTCTCTCTCGCGACCACGTGACGCTCCCTCTGCCGAGTCTCACGGAGAGCATCAGACTGCACCTTTTCCTCCTCAAGAGAACGGAGAGAGAGAGAGAGAGAGAAGAGAGAGAGACACTGAGTCAAACAGAGAGAGTGAGCGCGAGAGAGGGAAGGAGAGCTAGAGAGAGAGAGAGAGAGAGCGCGCGCGAGGGGGAGACCAATAGCACCTTGTCGCCTGGAGGCGAGCCTGTGATAATTTTGTCCCTGTCCGGTAGACCGGCTCTATCTACCACCAGGCGCGCGGGTTCTCTCTCCTCTCTCGTGGCTTTCAGATTCTCCTCAAATGGGAAGAGAAATCGACGAGTCGCGCGCCGCACTGTTGCCACTGAACCACAGGATGTGTGTGAGGTAGGTCGGTTTTCTAGCCTATATGTGCCTGCATTGAGGAAAAAACGCTGTTGGGTTGTTTTTTATTTACCGGGGCGAGGCTGTCATATCACCGTTACAGGTTGTGATGTCAATTAAAACACTAAGCTTGTAAAATAAAATTTAAAAAGTAATTATCGTGTTACCGGTTAGCTAAGCTGTAGTTATACGGCGCAGGTGATGAGACTGAACCTCCGGTGTAGTCAAGTAGCGGGCGCGTAGAAGATAAAATGGAGAGAGGAGGTATGGCAGCAAATCGAGAATCGATATTTCAACCGCATTCATTCACCCAGTCTATCAATAATTGTAGCCTAATGTCGCCCGCTTTTCTCCTTTCAAATAGGCTATTTGAGACGCGGAGAAGAAACTAGCCTATGTGTAGCCTACTGTGTGTGTACATTTGTCGCCGTGGTGTGTGAATGTGTTGAGTTGTTAGAAATAAGCGCTGAAGCCGTTAATTCGATAAAGCGAGGCGGTTTGAGTCATCCGCCGCAGCGCGAGGTGCTGCTCCCGCTCTTTGTGATGTAGCTAACAGAATTCTTGACGGTGGCGAGAGGTGCCCACCGCTAACCGTTATTAATTCCTTAACAAAATTAAATAATTAAATAAAAACAATGCTCGTTTGTTAATATGTCTCGTTCGGAGTAATGATAAGTCTCAGAAGTGATTAAAAATGTGCTTTATGACAAGGCAGTGGCAGGTATGCCACCTTACAAAAATCTCCTGCGGCATGATGGGAGCTCTACTGAGGAGGTGCTGTTTGTGTATGTATGTATGTATGTATGTATGTATGTATACGCGTGCGCGTGCCTACACTGTGTTTATGTGTTTAAGTCATCTTTGTGTGGGCTGTGTGGAAGTAAAAATCCACACAAAGAATGTATGTTCAGAGACAGTCTTGATTTGGGCCCGTTAAATGTATAATATGACAATGTGATGTGTGTGTGTGTGTGTGTGTGTGTGTGTGTGTGGGTGCACACAAAATGCATGAGAGAGAGTAATTTGAGAATAATAGCAAACTCATGCGTATGCTGTGTGTGTGTGTGTGTGTGTGTGTGTGTGTGTGTGTGTGTCAGAGTTTGTACATGTGTGTTTACGTGTGTGACCCTGGCTGATTGTGCCGTCTCTGTTCTCTCTGTAGGTCGCTGGAGAGAGTGATGACGTGGCAGTGAGAGACACACATACCTCACTCACACACACGTACACACACACACATTTGCCCACACGCACTTTAAGTCTTGCCCTACTAAGGCAGGGAGGAGGGGGAGAAAATTCTGCTATGATGGTGTCATTTCTCTCCATTATCAATGTGTGAGCCACACACCCACACACACTCACTCATACTCCTTGGGGAGTTGCCTTCATGGGGGATAAGGCCCTATCTAGGGCACAAAGATGGAGTTCACATCCTATTCATCACGTATCTAACACTCATAGAGATGCACACACAAATACATACACCTGGAATCTCATATGTCAGAAGTGAAGACTGAAAGACTGATTGGAGAGAAGACATTGAACTTCTCATAGAAGACACAAACACCAGGCCAAGGCAAAAGAAGATTCCCCAAGCGTGCTGAAAGGACGGAGGGAGCTGCTGTTTGACCCCCTCTCTCACTGGAGCTGTACCTTGTAGGAGCTTACCATTGTAAAGAGCACTACCAAGAAAGCAGGGTGCACCTGAGACGCATAGAAGGTGTTCTACAGTTGTCACCATGAGCTGTAGGCTAGAGGGAACACCCCAGCTCTAGCCTCCATCTCCTTCCGTGTGTGTGTGTGAGTGTGAGAGCGAGTGTGTGTATGAGTGTGATGGCGGTGTGTGTTTGGGCGGCAGCCCCCCTTCTCTTCCTGGGGCTGTGCCTGTGCAGCGTGGGGGGTCAGGCCCAAGGGGAGGTCCTGGAGTTTGGGGGTGTGTCCAGCCAGTGGGGGCGGTTTCCAGTGTGGAACGCCTGCTGCGAGAGTGTGCTGAGCTTCAGCCTGCGGACTCACAGCCAGGAGGGCCTGCTGCTCTACCTGGATGATGAGGGCTTCTGCGACTTCCTGGAGCTGCTGCTTCTCCACGGCCACCTCCGCCTGCGCTTCTCCATCTTCTGTGCTGAACCAGCTGAGCTGCAGTCAGGTGTGGCGGTGAGCGACGGACACTGGCACGCAGTGCGTGTCAAGCGGGACTGGAGGAACACCTCGTTGGAGGTGGACGGGCGGCTGGAGGGATGGGCGGAAGTGAAGAGCAAGAGAAGAGACATGACAGTATTCAGCCACACCTTCATGGGCGGGGTGACGCCAGAACTCCACTCCTCGCCCTTGCGCCTCACATCCCCTTCGGTGAGGGAACACCCTGCCTTCCGTGGCTGGATCACGGCGGTGGGCATCAACGGCTCACTGGTGACGCTGGACAGCTCGGAGGGTGTCACAGTAACAGCTGGCTGTGGGCCAGATCACCAGTGCCAGAATGGAGGGGTGTGCAGCGTGGTCAACGACCAGGCCGTCTGTGACTGCTCTGACACCGGTTACCAAGGCAACGACTGCAGCGAAGGTAAGGCCCAGAACCATGCTGACCCATCATATACATCTCATCCTTTACATACACACACATACACTTAAATGCACACATGCACATACAGTTACTTTTGTTGATGCATATCTCCAAATTGATACCTCCAATTCCAAACATCAGGTCCTTCAGTGTAGACATCTATTTTTCATTCACACCTTCACAGCTGCCTTCAACTGGTGTGTATGGACCAGCAGCCTTCACAAACAGTGCAGGACATGCATACTGATTATGTTTGAAATTGATTTTTTATGGCTGCCAATGACTCCCAATTTAGTATGTACCTCCAGAGCTCAGAGCTAAGCCCCCTCCCAAGAAGTGCAGTCAGTTTAGTGAAGCTGAAGCTGAGAGCTTGAGAACAGCTGTTCTGAGCTGCATCCACACCGTCAAGCTTGAGAGTCTGGAGATTTGAGGCAAATTCCTGAAAGTCACTGAGAAGCGTTACCTGTCTGGCAGTGCTAAAGCCTTGGTAGGCTCCGTTGGTGTGTTTGGAAAAACACAATAACTATATAGATCCATTTAGGATGTGGTTGTTGGCTCATGTTGAGAGACTTTAATTGGACCTAGGCTAAGAGGCTGGAAATCAGTGGTTGTTACATTGCTGACACCTGGCTGCCTGTGATAATGGATTTGCATTGATTCTAGATGGGCTTCACAAGGTACAATACATAGGGTGTTGAAATGGAGTGTGTACAATCTATGGCCTGCCATTAATTTGAACAACTTGCAGCCTGTTAAAATGCTCTGTTTGTGTATGTGTGAGTGGGTACAGTATGTGTTTTTGTGTCAGTGTTCTTATGCATTATAAAAGATGAAATAGTGTCCTGTCAGTAGTACTTTATAAATATGAAGAACTGTGACAATAAACAGCCTGATAACAAAATAAAACATTTATGTGGAAGAGGCAAAAGAAAAATGCTGTTTCACAAATGATTTAATATCTCAACTCTACAAGAACACCCTCCCATAATGCTGTCAAACAAGCCTTTGGTCAATACATGTGCCTATAAACAGGGCACTGTAATGATAGCCATTACAAAAACGAAACAGCTGCTTAATGAACTCAGCTACCTTGTTATGGTCAGTACTGCAAATGCTTTAATTTCCCCCTGCTTAGTTGTGTGTGTCGCCAGATTTGCTTCAGTTCATTCACAGAGCAAATCTGCATTCTTAATCAATAGCGCTCTAAACCTCTGTATATATACAGTATATATATTTATTTTTTTACACCAAATATTCCTTTCAGCTTTGCCCCAGTGACTGATATTTTAATGACACATATGCATCTGCCAAAACGTCAGAGTGGCCTTGCTGCGCTACCACTGTTTGTCACCGACCTGACCTCACACCCCACCCAGCACTGCTGTCAGCACACCTCCCTTTAGCCACCCACCATATCACACCCTAGCATTTAGTGGATGGTGGGATGGCCTAGGTTACCATGGAGACAGGAGTAATAGGGAGACCTCATGCCAGGAGTGTTTCTCCATCCCCGCTCTTCCTCCCTACCCCCACTCCTCAGCTCCAACCTCCACCTCCCTCCTAGTGACTTCAGGCATTATGTCTGCCACACAAATCTACTGTATTTACATGTTTGTGGTGGTGAGTGTGTGTGTGTAAGTATGTATGTTTATGTATGACAGGCATCCTTAAGGCGATAATGACTCACTGTCTTGACCACTGGTCTTAATTTTCCAAGCAGGTGGGGAAGGTAGCTGGTGCGTTTTGCTCAGTAGTGCAAAAATGATTTATTGATTGACAGAGAAATTGTTAATGATTTAAGTAGAGCGGCAATGATTAGTCAATTAATCGATTAGAAAATTGACAGAAAATCAAAGGAAATTAATCAGCAACCATTTTGATTGCTAATCATTTTTCAAGCAAAAATGCCAAACATTTGTTGGTTCCATCTTCTGAATTCTGAGAATTTGATGCTTTTCTTTGTCATATACGATAGTAAACTGAATATCTTTGTGTTTTGTACTCATGGTTTAAGAAAACAAGCTATCTGAAGACATCGCTTTGGGCTGTGGAAAACAAGCATTTTTCACTATTTTCTGACATTTTATAGATAAGACCATTAATAAATACTATTATTTACTATGTTATTTACTATATTATTTGAAAATAATCATTAGTTGCGGCCTTACATTTAAGATACTTGTATAGAAAAAATGCCAATAATTCGTCTGTTCCACCTTCAAAAAATGTGAGGATTTGTATCATTGTAAATTGAATATATTATTTAGGTTTTGGTCTGTTGGTC